>JAXQQM020074404.1:0-121602 GCA_034641835.2 Pinus albicaulis
TATGGGATGCTTCTATCTAGATCTTGGGGAGCCAAAATCCAAGGGAATATTCAACTGGACATGTCATATGCCACCATCCCTGTGTTTGGTCAGAATAGGATACTCTACCATGAATCCCACATGAAATACATGATTAGCAGCCAAGATAGGCCAGATAACATTCCAATGTGTTCCTTGCGCTCCGACTTAAACTCTTTCATCATGCATATTGATGTAAACTTGGAGGAAGAATCAGAGGAAGCTGATATAGACTTAGATCCACCACATCAGTTATCCTTGGTGCCTTATGATGAGCTGGACGCTCAAAACTACCATGATCATGAACAACTGTGTCTTGAGGAAAGTAAGTTTCCCTCTCCAAAGTGGGGTTAGAGCAAGAAGCACAAACTCTCGTGTACTATCAAGCAAATTGCTCTGGCTTTAATCAAACACCAGCAGTAACTTGTGGAAATTTCTTCCGGGTAAAAGCTTTAGAAGACCTTCACATCATAAACCTATTTGGCACTCGGGAAAAAGGTAGTTTGATGTTTCTACCATACCTCAAAGATTTACCATCATGTGACCCTCCTACTGCAAATAAAACTTTGACTATAACCTCAGTAGCTCAACATCTTGAGAAAATGCCAAATAAAATTTTTATGAGCAAGGATGACAGTCATAATCCCGGCATACCTGAACTACTGAAATTGGCTCATATTTTGTCTTTTCATGAAGAACTTAGAAAGGCTAAAATCAGGAATCTCATGCAAAATACTAGTTTCTACAGGAAAAACAAGGGAAAACATTGTATCACTACCTTTTCCCCAAAGAACAACTTTAAAAGAAACAAACACATCAAACTGAAACAAACTGAAATGATCAAGGAGAAAAATAATGGCCATAGAATCTGCTTTGATTTTAGAAATAATACTGCATCTCCATATAACAAAAATCATGTTTGTTATACTCAAGATCGTGATTCACCAATTGAAAATGTTTCTAATGATGTATTCTTGCAAGATCATCTTTCATATCATAATCATCAAATTCCTTTACAAAGTAGACAACTTAAAGATTTTTTCCAGTTTGCAGGAGGTAAATCTGATTTCAAGTTCAAAATTGTCAAACCACTCAATATCAGAAGTCTGTTCATGAAAGCCATGTTCCCAGTGTTAAATTTCTGTGTTGTTACATACCTTGATGATGTCACTATCTATTTCAAGAATTATCAAGAGTACATACATTACCTGAAGAAAGCATACAACAAGGAAAGGAGTGGAAATCAGATATTCAGAGAGGTACAGAGGGAGGATACCGGGCTGTTTAGAGATTCTTGCATGAATACCTATGTCATGTTAGAGAGAGAAAATTTCCCAAATTTTTCTTTTCAAGAGTTAAGTGGGCCTAGGGTGAGAGGAGATCCTTACGAGGATAAGATGTTGAAATTCCGTCATTTCCAAGATTTTTGAGTTTGAAACACTTTCAGTCATTGTACATACCATTGTTTGAAATATTGAAAAAATAGAAAAATCAAAAACAGTAAAAGATAGGAAAGTCAAAAACAGTAAAAAGCGGAAAAAGGGCAAGTGAAGATAGAACAAAGGCCCCATGTTCCAAAAAATAGTCTTTCGGAAAGCGAGCAAGTCTAAATGCTGCTGCTGGTACTTCAATGTCTTGTTCAACTATCTAGCCTAATCATAGTTGAGCATGTTTAAATTTATTTGCTGATAAGTTAGTGAGTGTCAAGATAGTCAACATTGTGTAAGATTGACTTATCACAGAGCTTAGATTAGGGAGAGATTCTGGTTCCACATGCCTAAAACAGAACCAAAGAGAGAAGCGAGGGATGAAAAATATATTGTACATCTTAAGCCCGCTTGTCTGGTTTCCTTTTATTGCAGAATAACATTTGTGTGCAGCTTGTCTTTTATGCCGCAAATGCATGACAAATCAGACTGCTTAATCCTGATTTGATCATTTTTAAATTTCATGTTGTAGATTAGAGAATGAAATCTTGTCAAACTGCTTAATCTTGACAGTCGATCTAGTTTTAGGTAGAGAAATGAAGGAGTTCATCAGCTTAATCTGAACTCCCGGCAGATATAAGAGTAGAAGTAGATAGTTTCATTTTGCAAAAAGAAAAATATGCATTGTCAGAAGGCTGCTAGTTCAAATGCGCCAAACAGAAGAAAAAATGCTAGGAAAGATAGTGGGGTAGGTAGAAGTATCATTGATGTTAAACATGCTGACACTTTTCAGAAATAACATCAAGAGAAGGGTAAATTTTGCGTCAATGGATAAGGCACTGGTCTTCATAAATCCAAAAATCTGAATTCTGGACACCTCCTGACGAGGAGCTGCCCTCCCCAAATGGAGCCACTGTTAGCCATCAGTATTTTTTGCATGTTAGTGATGACTATATCTTCAGCTGAGTTTTCTAGAAACCGATTTCCTTATGTCAATATGTCATCCAGAAAACCCTCCCAAAACTTTTTTCGCCTTTCTACCTATTCAGTCCACCCCTGGCAAAACCACAACCTCCTTGTCAACAATCCTATCTAACCTCCGCCTTATTAGTCTGCCCATCAGCTTTAAAAGGCAAATCCACATCTGTTTCAAAGGTCTCCCCTATGTTAGGAAGTGGCGTTTAGGACATTTCACCTTTGGCAATCATCAAAAAGCAAAAAAAGCCCTCATCTGCAGCAGACCTACCATGACTGATCCCTTAATTTGCAAATGAAGTTGACAAACAGCCTTAAGTCACGCCACTCATATTCCCTAGGTCTCAGCACTGCATGAAGCCCATTCTCAAGCTGACTAGTAGGTTTTTCACTGTGTTCTATGGTTCTTCAAAAACAGGAAATATGTTTCATCTCATGGAGTAAATGTTTGAGTTTACAGTTAGAGGAACAACTGCTTCTAAGTGTATTATGAGCCTGAGATGAAGCTGCAAAACAAAGGTCACTCATCAGAACCTTACAGCTCTTTCCAGCATGAAAATCACAGTAAGAAAGGGTCGCCACTGTCTCAGCTAAATGGTAAATTGTCAAGGCCCAGAACCTCCTTCATTTACAAGCAGAGGGTTAGGGCGCCTCCTTCATACATAAGCAGAGGGCGCAGGCTAGAGTTGACTCAGAAGGCTGCAGAAGTCCAGGTTTTCCCTGACTGAAACAATGACACAATATCTTCAGGTTTCATGAATGTAATTGCTGACCATAACAGGATTATAGTGGAAATATGATAAGCTCAAAGGAAAGGGGATTTTGGCCTGATAAAAGAGATCATCTGAAACTTTCAAGTCAGGTGAATGGTTGAAACTCTAGAAGGCCTGTCATCAGTGAACTTTCCAAAGCATAAGGACCCTGTCTATCCACAAGATCAAACAGAACAGATGATAAACAATGCCATTACACAGGCAGGAGAAAGATCTTGGTTTTTCAAGAAAGCAATGACCTTCATAGGCACAAAGAGCTTTGTCAATATAACAGGTCATGAGATGAACAAGCCAAGTGACAAATATCTCAGCAACCTTAGAACAGTGTCACTGTGGCTAGGTTTCCTTCAAAAATCACAGTGATGCTTGCAAATAGTGATGCCTGGATTGATGCTGTTCAAATGATTTACTTACCACTGCAGGCGGTTGAAAACTGGTAAGTCCAAAAGTGCAGGGAAAAGACACAAAGAAATTGAATGAAGGAAAGTGTTACTGTCTATGATATAAATGTATTGATCTCCCTCTTCAAAAAGCTATCTGTCAACAGTCCATCCAATAGAGAGGAGAAGGTATTGAACATATTGTATGCTTTGAATGCCAAAAGAGCAGTTGACTTAAAAAGGGTTAAAGACATTTCATGACCACTTATCCAGAAATCAAAGGAAATCCTTCTGAGCAAACAAAGAAGTCTAGGGTGAAAGGATGCAACCTAAAAAGTGTATTTACAGTCCAGAGAAAAACTTGTGAAACACCTAGAAGCAGAAATTTATCATTGGGAAAGTAAAACAATGACCAAGGTTGAGTCATAAAATGCATGATGACAGGTATGCAATGCTATGAATAGACAAAGAGACAATTCTGAGCATATGTGTGCCACTGATATCAAAAAGAAGATTTTCTCCTTGAAGAAAGGTCAAGCAACAAAACAATATCACATATCAAAAGTCCAAAGAGGCGCCTTTCAAGAAGGGGTGTTTACAATTTTTCAAATATTTTTGGTGCATTATGAAATGGCCCTTCTTTGCTAAGTAATCACCAAGAGAGGGAGGCAGTGAACATAAGTCCAGTCATGAAATGGTGCTATTGACAAAAAGGGGTTTAATATACTGATCAGAATAGAATAAAGACCGTGTGCCAAAAAGCCCTGTTTTCATATTTTACAAGTTTGTCTTTTCAAATGAGGAGGCAAATGGGTATTCAATCTTATAAGTAGGCAGAGGAAGTTGGTTATGATGAATCACCACTGTTCATATGTTTTAAAAAACAAATA
Organism: Pinus albicaulis; assembly: GCA_034641835.2. Taxonomy (NCBI): domain Eukaryota; kingdom Viridiplantae; phylum Streptophyta; class Pinopsida; order Pinales; family Pinaceae; genus Pinus; species Pinus albicaulis. The sequence continues at coordinate 4,464 of JAXQQM020074404.1, forward strand.
CACTTGTTATCATTTCAAAGGGCAGACTTAGCACAAGGATATAGTATCAAATAAACAGTGGCAGGGATGTGACACAGTGAGTTGTCAAGCAGAGAATCCTGTTATAAAAAGAAACAGCTAGTAGAATGGCACTTACAGTCCAGAAGGAAACCTATAAATCACCTAAGGACCGAGATTGTCAAACTGATTGCAAGGGCACCGGTGGTCTCCTGTAAGTGATAAAGCAGCTTTTAAATGCCTTTGACAGTTTTTGAATGACCTTTTCTTCTGTTAACATTGTCACCTAAAAGTACCAAAAAGAGGGACAAAGTCGAGGTTTTGAAATGTCTCTCTTATGAGAACAGGTATGTAACTTCATGAGTAGGCAAAGCAAATGTGATGAACTATCACTGTTTAAAAGGAGCAACTTGATACAAACACAGTTTTGTATCATTTAAAAAGGGGTGGATATATATATTCAAAGTGACCGTTGGGATATTTATTTGAAAATGATATGAGGTTGAAAGTGTCAAAAGAATGGAATAGGGAAATAAGTAAGTCACTTTCGAAATTCAAAAACCAATTGCCACAGCTCCCAAGCATCACAACGAGTTTTCAAAAGAATTGAAGTTTTCTGCAGTGGTTTGAGGCGGCGCGACGTGCCTGGAGTTAGGCGCGACGTGCCTGGACAGAAAAATACACAGGGCCTCAACGCCGGCGCGACGTGCCTGTAGGCGGGCGCGACGTGCCTGTAGGTGGCCGCCCGACCGCACGACAAGCCCACCCGACACCTTCCTCCGGTGCGACGGGTTTTCTCCAGAGGTTGCCGCGCCCATTTTTCGAGCTGTCCAGGGGTTCTTGCACCCTCTCAAGCGAGCATCCACTAATTTCAAGGTATTTTTTACAAGTTCCCATCGTGTGCAAAGTGTTGATACGTGATAAAACTATTTGAAAATCCCGCACCTTGCTAGTTTGCTAAAAAAAAACAAACGCGGTTTCCTACACAGTGAAATGAGGTAATTTAAGAGGGCCGAGGTTGTTAATGACAGTTTAAACCTTGAAGGCAGGGGTATAAGGTGTAGAGGTGTATATCTCAAAACTCACAAACAAAGAATGTATTGCCTAGACTACTGTGTGCAATGATTTTTTCACCCAAGCTAGGTCTGTTTTCCCTTGCACTGTATTACATCATTGTGGAAAATTGTTGACAGAGAGTTTTCTGTGGGTGAATGTTACATTGAAGGGCAGATTTAATTGTTGTTTTTCTAGCTCTGGAGGTAGGAGTACAAAAGCAGTTATTGTTCTCTTAAAACTTCACAAAGAAGGGGGCCTTGTTCTAAAGAACAGTTGGTTAGTGTTTGAAATTTCAGATTAAGACAGAGGTACAGGTTGAAGACTTATTGACAGAAAGCTTCCAAAGATGACAGCATAGTAAAGGTGCAGAGATTGTTGATGGCTAGATTTTGACATTAGGGGCAGAAGCACCAAAGTGGTGTTGAATTTTTCAAAACTTCACAAGTGAAAATGGCCACTGTCTAAAGGGCAGAATGCTTGGTGTTTGCATTTGATATTAAAACAGAGGTGTAGGTATTATGTTGACCCCTTAAGCTCACAAACAAAGAGTGTATTTCCTAAAAACCACTGTTGCACTGTTTTTACAATCTAACTAAGCCTGCCTTTTCATTACACTACATTATATCATTTTGAAGATTGTTGGACAGAGTTTTCTGAAGGTGAAACAGGGCTATTTGCTAGAAGGTTGGGTTGTTGATGATTGGGCATTTGTTGATAATCAAGTTTACATTAAGGGTAGAGTTATAAAGGCAGTGATTGACTTCTCAAAAAGTCACAAGTGAAAGGTTTTTCCCTTAACACAGTGGGCTAATTTTTCACCTAACCACAGGGTCTCTTTTCTTTTCCCACTGTGTGGTCTCCACAGAAGTCTGCTAACAGGGGCATGTTTCAAGGTAAATGACCTAAAAGAGCAGGGTTATAATTTTGAAGTTTGGTTTCAAAGACAAAAATACAAGTGCAAGCAGGCCTCTAGCAAAGTCTCCAGAGGGGTGATTGTTTCAAGACTGTGCACAGAAGATCTACAAAGCAGTTTCTCACACATAGTGCCATTGATAAGAAGGTTACATAGCTGAAGTGTATCCAGATTTGAAGAACTATTGTTAATAAGTGTAAAGGGGGTTTATTCAAGGAAGCCTTGTTGCATTCTATTCAAAACCACAGTGACCATATCTATCCAAACAGTCTGGTGGCCTGTTTCAAACCAGCCGAGCATTTCTCATATAGTGAAGGCAATTTGCCTTTTCCAAAGCTTGTTTCAAAGTTAGGATGCCTCCAAAATGAGATCACAAAGGCGGACAACATAAGAGATATGAGCCTATCTCCATAGAAGAAATCAATGCTCATCCCTCAGTACTTTTCAATTTCCATGAAGTAGGCTGTCTTGATTTCTGTCAGAGGATAGAGGAAGTCAAGAGTTTCTCACCGCTTACACATTTGTGCGCTTTGAGATTCAAGAACAAACACTTCCAGCTTGCAGGTCTTGACTTCAAAATCTCCCCAAGGTATGTATCCAAGGCTACTAAGATCCCGTATCATGGTGAAAAGTGGTTTAAACAAGCGCATCTTGATTTGGAGGACTATAAACCTTTCATCAAGCCGGAACATAGGGAGACCATCACTGCTATTTTTCCTTTCTCCTATCTCCTTGACAGTTATGCTCCACTGATGAAGGCCATAATGAGATACTTCACTTGTGAAGGGAGGTTTAGCCAAATCTTTGCCTATCATATTCGCTTGTTGATGCATTTTACCAGGAGCAGACAATTAAACCTCCCATACTTTTTGTCCAAAAGCATAGAGAAAATGGCAGCTACTGTCCAAAAGAAAGCTCCACCTCAGCAAATCCCTTCTCTCTTTCACCATTCCTTGATCAAAATCATTTTCTTGCACCAACTGGAGAAGAAAGGAGTTTCATGGGAGTCATTCATTAGCCATGCCGATTTCGCCACTGTCCCTCCTTTTCATGTGTCTCCTACTCAGCCTGTCCATCCCCCAGTGCCTTTATCCAGTAGGCCTACCCCTAAAAAACTCAAGATGATCACTGGGCAGCCAAGTACACAAGGAGAAGGAGAGGGCAGTGAGCCACAAGGAGAAAAGGACGATGATGAGCAGCAGCAGTTAGATATCATTGGACAGCAGCTAGAGGTTGATGAACAGCATCAAATTCAGGGAGAGGGACAACAGCTAGAGGTTGATGAACAGCATCAAATTCAGGGAGAGGGACAACAGCTAGAGGTTGATGAACAACATCAAATTCAGGAAGAAGGACAGCAGCAGATAGAGGTTGAAGAGCAGCAGGTTGAGCAAACACTTGAAACATCTTTTGAGCCACAAGCTGGACAGGATGTTGAGGGAGGACAGCAAGCTGAGGCTGCCTCCTTGACGGTGACTAAAACTGTTCCTGAGAAGAGGAAATTGCCTAAAAAGACAACTTCAAGCTTGAGAAGGAGAAAGAGCGCTAGATTGGCCTTCAAAGGCAAAAGTACAGTTGGAGAAAGCGCCAAGCTTAGAGGTAAATCAGCTGTCATCCCTATCCCAAGCGATGACAGCGACAATGAGGCACGCATCCTTGAAAATCTCCTCATTCACAAAGAAGGGCAAATTGAGGTGTTACAAGAAGATCTCCAAAGGGCAAGGAATTTCAATCATTTCTTGGAGGTTGAGAACAAACAAATGAAATTTCATGCGGCCATTCATGAGGCAAGGGCCATCAAGTACAAAAAGGAGGCAGAAAAGGCGCAAGTAAGAATTGAAGAGCTTATTGGCGAATTTGATGATGAAGAAGAGGAAGACCAGCCTAGGCGAAAGAGGCCTAGAACCATCGGGCTTAGGAGAGCCTTGGAGAAACAGAAGGCTGAAGAACAAGCTCAATTCGAAGCTTTTCCTCTCACTTCCCTCTTTGAGCGGGAAATTGAGGAAAACAAGGAAGCTTGGCTTGAGAGGGCTAACCAGCATTTGGAGACCAAGCTTGAGAAGGCAAACAGGGATCTCGAGCTACAGAGAAAGAGAACACTTCACTTTCAGAAGCTAAACCAATTCGCCAGGCGCAAATTGAAGGTGGCACAAGAAAAATTGAAGAAATTGAAGGAGAGGCACCTAGCACGGAAAGAGGCAAAAAGCATATCAGCCCTCGATATTTTAGCTTCCGCTTCGGAACATGTTTCTATGGACCCTTGAAGGTCATACATGCCAATTTTGGGCCTGTTTCGAAAACTTTTTGTTTTTTGGCATTTTTGGGGTTTTCGCCAAAAACTCATAAATGCGCCATTTCAGTTTGAAGAGTCGTCAAGGGAGGAGGGTGATACCAATGGATTCCATGATTTCATGAGCAGCTCTCCAGCGATTTTCAGGGCATTTGAAGATCATTCGCCCCTCCAAATTGGCGAAAAACAACCTCATTTTGCACATTCTGCCCGCCATATCAGCAGCCTGCTATTTTCTGGGTTTTTACACACAGGTACAGTTTTGAGGGACTTTCAGAGATCAGATTGAGATGATTCCACTTGCATTGGAAAGCAGACACAGAGATATTTCCAACGAGCCATCATGAGCCTCATTTCGACATCGGGAAGGCTTCCATTTGCATCCAACAAGTCAGGGGACCTTTTTCAGGCATAAATATGAAGTATTTTTGCAATTTTTGAACTCCAAAAATCTGCTTTTCCCAAATGTGCGTTAGGCTATTTTTATCATGGAAAAATCATGTAAAGTCAATATAATTTCCGTTTTTAGCAATTTTTTAGATATTTTATTAGATATTTTGTGCCTTGGGCTTTGCAAAGCCTCAAGGACAAGTTTAGATATTTTGACTTGGCCAATGGGATAGCTAGTTGCTCCATGAGGTTTTCCTCCTTCTAGCCTATTTATCCCATGGTTCTCATTGTAAATAGGAGGCTGAACTTGAGAGAAGAATTAATGCATTGGTCATATGAGCTTTGAAGAATACACTTGAGTTATGATGTTTGGATTGCCTCTTGGATGCTTTTGAGGAATGTTGAAGGCTTGTTGATGGATTCCTTGACATGGAAGAATGGTATAGTGCTTCTTAATGTTGTTTTGTCTTCTAGTTTTCACTCATATTTCATTTTTCTTGCTGCTATAGATCAGTAAAGATTGATTTTGAGACACGCCCATGGAGGCACCTCAAAATCCCTGAATCTTCATAGCTTGATGTTTTCTTCTCCCTTAGTTATGCTAAAGAATTCTTAGCTGCTCTTTAGTAACCTAAGGTATTGTTGCTAAGTTGTATTCATCAGTTCCATGTATGTTGAGTAGGATTTATGGTTTTCCCTACCTACCTATCAGCTGCCCATAGTTCTGTCCATAAAACTTTCTCTTTGACTGATTTGTTGATCATTTTGTTGAACCAAGGAGGCCTAGTCCCGATCTAGCCCTTTGCCTAAAACTATGAAAACTTATTTGTCCAAGTGCTCAATGACTTAGAGGCTATGTTTAGGCGTTCCGGCATAGTTTATGAGTTGTTAGTTTGTCTCATGTGTTTTCCCCAAAGTCTGATAGCCTTTTCCCGAAGTTAGAGGGTCATATACCTCTATGTATGGCTTGAATGTTTGATTTCTATGTATTGATTAGCTTATAGTTATTTCTAGCATGATTAATGGCTCGCTATTACATGTTTATGTCTGCTATTAACTAGTTTGCACTTGAAATCCCTTGTCTTTCACCAACTTATTGTTCATTTAATCCATTTTGCCCAGAGATCCCTTCTACTGTGAATCAAATCGGCCCTACAGCAACTTTACATCATTACTTCATAGCTTCCTTGATCTGTTTGACCCCATAGCCCAATTTATCTACATCTTGTCATCCAGTTTATGTATTTGATCAGTTTCATCCCTCACAAACTTAAAAAAAACCAAAAAACCAAAAACATACTTTTTTTACTCCATGCCTAATGGATGAGGCTAAATGGTCTGCGGTGTTCTTGACACCTCCTAAAGGAACTGGCATCCCAACTGGAGCCAATGTTAGTGTCTGCCAGTTTTGTCAGTCATCAGTGATCAAATTCTACTCTTTCAAGTTATTGATAAGGTCCTAGGTCAATTTATTATAGTGTCAAAAGGTTTTCAAATAAAAATTTGATCATTGGTTAGTATGTCTAGGTATGTTACCGCTTCCATCATCCCATGATCAAAATTGTCATCTTGGTTATTCTATCACTTATTGTGATGAGTCATTGTTACACCATTTTTTGGTCATCTAACCTATTATCATTAGATGGACCCAAGTACACCATGTAAGACCAATTTTACCCTAAGTAAAATTGCCTTCACTATGTAAAATAACTTAATAAAACACATTTATTAGGTTGTTTATGGTCTAAATAGGAAACCCCAAGGGGAAATATTAAACAAATATATATTTGTTTGGTTTTCCTCATGGAATAATTAATTAAACAATAATTTAATTATTATTCTGGGTCATATTTAACCCAAAACAAGGAAATTAATTAGATAAATCCTTATTTATCTTATTATTTTCTAGGAATAATTATTTAAATCTTATTTAAATAATATTCCTTGTTAAATATGACTAAATCATTTATAAATAATTAAATAAATCATTATTTATTTAATTATCATTCAACTACTTCCTTAAAATAATAAATAAATCATTTATTTATTTATTATTTACAAATAAAGGGATTTGACCCAAGTCAAATACCTTTTCCCTCCAACAAATATAATAAAATATTCCATAAAAGGTGGATCTAGATTTGGTTAATGTTATTTTAATCATGCACCAATATCTAGAATGACCCAATATTTTGTTATAAATAGGAGGGTTTTCTCCTACCATTCTTCACCTTTTGTTGCCTATTAGATCACTCTGGATCTAAACTCTTGGTCTGACTTTGAGCCATTATCATTGTCATATTTTCCATTATTTGTTTTGTGAGCTCCCTTTGAGTTCTAGCTTTGTCTAGGTTTTCTACACCAACAGGAGAGAGAAATTGATTCATGTTGAGGACTTTGAACCCATCCATTGAGGTGAGAATTGAAACACTTTTCTTGTTTCTTTCCTTCCCAGTTCCCGCACATAAAATTATCAAAAATATTGTTCTTGTCTTGTTCATTGGATGGCGATAAACCTTATGGATCAATAATATTTTATATGGACTAGATTTTATACATTGTCTTGATCAACTATCTGCAGATCTGAAGATATTAGCAGCTATCTTTTGCTGTTAGGGCTGTTTTTTATGCACAGCTGAAAGGGTATTTTTTTGTACACTTAAACGAAAGATTCATACTAATAGTCATCAATAATGTGTCTTGATCACCATTTCAGTCATCATATCATGGTCATTCATACTTCAAGGTTCAAAGGTCCAAATCATCAGTTTAAAAATCCATTAGGTGTCATTATTAGGTCAAATCATCAAAAAGGTCATAAAAAGAATCATGACATCACCTAGGTCATCATTGTGGGAGTATTAATTAAGGAAAGTGTTCAAAAATTATTACCAAAGTGCATTTTATTCTCTATAAATATGTAACTATGCATACTAAAGTTTGAAGTTGCAGTTCACTAGAAATTCATATGATTTTGTGAAAAGACAAGGTGGTGCCACATCACCACCTAAGAGAAAATCGACCCCCCGGTCTATAAGAAGACAAAAAGAGCAAATCATTTACTCATTCCAACCTCATAAGACATCACTCCATCAACAAGAACCATTTCCACCCTCTAAAATATCAACTTCTTGCCAAAAAGTGCCAAATTTCCTCCCTCTCTGCGTTTTTCTCCAAAGTGATGTTTTTTTTCTCAAGGGAGAAAAATATTCCTTTTCCAGGGGTTTATTCATCAACCACAGGTTCCATATCATCAAAAACAAGTAATTGGGATTCATTTTTCCCTCGTCTACCTTTCTTTTGCTTCAGTTCATTCTTGAAAGCTCAGAAAATCACCCTCTCCTAGGGTTTGCTACGCTTTTGGCCTCATAGTGTTTTTGATTCATTTGCTATGAAAAACCCTAAAATTAATGCTAAAACACCATCCCCCACCTTCCATACACCTTCCTTGAGACTTCCCCTCAACCATTTCCCTCATTTCCTTCATTTCCCTACAAACCCTAGCCTACACTACACTTTACTAGGCTAAGACTGCATTTTTTGTTTCTACACCCATTCCCCTCGTTCATTTCCCAAATTTTCACCTCCCTACAGTCCCTAACATCTATCCCTACCTTCCAAAATTTTCCCAAGAATTTATACACTCTCAAACCCCTTCATCTCCTTCCATTCATAAAACTGCCCCAAATCCCTTGTTTTCCTAAAACTAAACCCTAATTCCCCTTCCTAGTGAGCTAGGGTTTCACAATGGATCCAGAGACCACAACCAATGTTCAAGGGAATCATAAAGGAGGTAATATTATTAGATATGAAGCACCAAAGTCCAAGAAATCATGGCTTCATCTTTCATCAATAAATCATTTCAAGATGTGGGCTGCCTAGGGTTTACATTGCATATAGGGACAATTATGCTACAAAATTTGTTTCTGAAGTAAGGAAGATGAATTTGAAAAAAGTGAAAGAAGTTTTTGTCTATAATAGACCAATAAAGAATAAAATCCTTTATTTTATGCACAGGTGTTATTATTTGAGAGAAATTCCCAAATTATAGTTGCTATAGGAGATTTTCTGCACTTTTGGAAAGCTCGACTTCAAGTTAGTTTTGTAGGGGTTTGGAGAACGTGTTTACAGTGTTTAATGACTCCATTGTGTATCAAACATCATACTATTTCCAAAAATACCACTTGCAGCCCAAAAATCCTCTAGGAAGATCTCCAAACACCCTCTTGAAAGACCATGTTGCACTTCTACTAAGAGCACGTTGCGCTTCTGCAATTTTTTAGTGATCAACTTCAAACTTGGATTATGACCAAATGGGAAAGTATTTTTGAAACCGAGAGGATGTTTGTGTGCATAACATACTAAAGAACAAAATGTCTCTCAATTTTTCAAAAAGTTTTATAGTTAGAGATATATTGACCTACCTTTGAGCCCTAGTTTTGCAGAAAATTTTGAAATTTTGTTACCTGAACATATCATCCATCTAGTTTGTGTGCCATGTTTTCCTTCTGGTTGGAATAAAAATTAAAAAAACATGCCAAAAACCCACTTTCTTCCATTGTTTTCTCCCTGGCGTTGCGTTTTTAGAGTGACATTGGGAGAATCCAGTTTTATCATCATTGGAGACGCCATTTTGATTGTTGGAGAACTCTATGGACAACTAGATATCCTAAGCTTTCCAATGATACCTTCATATCAAAATTTGGAGCACTGGAATTCACTCAAAACTACCCTCCAAGTTGGCGCTACATTTTTCCTAGATGGTGCTATGCTTTTCTGAGAATTTGTTGCGCTTTTCCTTGGAGGTCAAAATTTCAAGTTTTATCAGTTAGAGTCAAATCCTAATGATGTAATTTGTCTTGTTTTGAGTTGACATGATGTAAATGAATGTAATTGAGCTTGTTAATGTAAATTTGATATAATTACGAAGGTCATTAATGATAGAAAGGTCAGTCAAAGGCTAAAAGGAGAGTTTGTTCTAACATCCCTAGTCTTAGGTTTGGTTAGAGAAATTTGTGTAAATTGTTCTGATTTTTGGTCTATATATAGCCAAATAAAATTCAAAGGAATGTTGGACATCATAGAGTAGAAGGCTTGGAGCTTTGTGTACAAATTATTTTTGCAAAAATACAAGGCCAGTTGCAGCTATTATATAAGGATTCATGTGGTATGATTTTGGAGCAATGTTTTTTCTTATGTAAATCAATTTTATGAATGCTTATTTACCCTTATTTCTGTATCTTTTATTTCAATGATCTTCCTATAAGTCGTTAAACATAATTCTCAAGTTTATGCTCTGTTTTGGTAGGAATTTCATGTTTATGTTATTCAACTTCTGATAAATGAACTCATGCTTGTCATGCTCATTTTGAACCTTTTATTTTCCACCCTACACTACATTTACAACCTCAAAGCGTCACTGAACATAATTTCCATGCCCCTTTGTATCCTTGCAATTGAAATATTTTAGATTTGACCTTGTTTCCTTGACCTCTCTTCATGATCCACCTAAAACCTAAATTTAAAAACCCCAGACCTCAATACCTAGCCTAATATATTTTTACCCTATTCAGTCACCTTGTGGGTTGTAAGATCGTTGAGAGAGCCCTCTCTAATTTGGTAGGGCTAGCTACCAAATCTTAAGTGGTTTGAGGTTACCTCCTTCGGTTTCCATTCTAAACCTTGGGACATTGTGGAGGATAACATTGTTGATGCGCCTCGTCCCTCTCCTTGGATCCAATCCATTTGTGACCTTATGTTTGCATTGTCTTTCCTCACGTCTTCGGTTATCTCCAAGGCGCGTTGTTCTCGCCACCGGCAACTCATCCATAACACCACGATGGAAGTCATGCAATGTCTGAATGGGAAGCGCAGCAAGATTCAAGTTAAGGTTGTCTCATTTATTTGCTCGTTATTGATCTTTTGCAACTTCAGCGCGCTTACTCCTCCGGTACACACCAAAAATCTAACATCAAAAGTTATAACTAGCTCAGGTGGCAGCACCCTCTTTTTTATCGCTTGTTATGGCTAGTTGTTCCTATGATGCGCGGTTAGCACCTTAAGTTCATGCATTCCCTGTTACACCTCCGTCAGTACTTCTTTGTATTGATCTTCGATCCCGTTTCATGTATGTTCGGTGATATTCTACACCTTATCACCAATCTCATCAATGTCCCCCTCCATGAGGCTCATTCGTTCTGTGCCCATTTTTTTGTTGACCTTGTTATTTTTCTATGCACCTGATGTTCGTGGTACCCTTCTCTTCACAATAAATGGTGAATCAACCACTTCTGTATCAATGAAAGGGTCCTGGCCACCTTGCTCTTTAGCTATGTATGTTGTTTCTTCGCCCTCCTTTTCTGTCCGCTTCACTGTGTATTTCTCTGCTTCTTTAGCTACCTATGTATCTTTCTTTGTTACATTCTCGACCGCAGTATCTTTCGTTGTGGAATTCTTTGCTACGGTGTCTTTCCCACTGGTCCCTGCATGTTTTGTTTCAGTGTCTTCAGTGGATGGAGCCAACTAATCTAGTGTCCAAGTCTTTGTGACTTACACAATGTCAAATTCTATAACCAAGTATGGAAACTAGTACCATACTTCATCTGCATCCTTCCGCACCTTGATGTACACTCTGTGAAAATCGACCTTGAAATCTTCTACCCCGCGGTAATATTCGAACAAAGTCGGTAATCTTACTACCTAGAAGTTTTTATTTTCCATCGCGTGCTTCAAGTTCTTAGAAAACCAGGGCGAACCGTACCTCCCAGCTTCGCAAACATCCGCATCCACAGTAGGGGACTATGACTCTTCTAGCTCCTTTCATGCTATTAATACAATGAGTATTACCAACCATGCATGGTGGAATTGCTTCCCTTCCTCTTGTGCTTCACAGAAATTGTCAAGAAATTATTTGTACAAGTAAACTGCCCAGTTATATTATACCCCTTTGTTGCACTGCACAACCAAAGAGACCGCAGGTGTTGGTTCTTTATTTATGCATTATTTCCGCATGATCTTTTCAGCAAGGACGTGTGCGGCGAAGCGCACAACTAGATCATTGATGGAGCTAATATCGTAGATCCTCGACTTATTCACGATGCCGAACTATTTATTCATTTCCTCGACGATTGCCTTGTCTTGACTCTGCCCTTTGAATTCCTCGGTGGGGTTGTTTACTTGGTAGGGAAGCGAGACAATCCTCTTGATCAACATATCATCTAAGGGTATCCTCTCTCCCAGCCAAAGGCACCCATCATGCACCAAAACCAACAGCTGTCAGACATATGTGGTATTGATGTTACTTCGCCTTAAATGTGGAACGTATAACATTTTCAACAACCCTACTTGTTGGATTCATGCAGCCTACCTGTGTGGTTCCAATATGGTGACATTGCTTGATGGGTAATGAACCAACTTCAGGTATCTACTCTGATCAAACTGAGGATATTTTCTTCGATCCCTGAAGTCTCAGTCCTCCACCCTTAGGTGCGGTACTTTTTCCAATGGCTCACCCTCAAAAGGCACATCATCAGGTAGTAGTGGAAAACATACAAAATTCACAATATTTAAGTCCTTCTCCAATCGACTTCACACTCCGACTGGTGCTACATGTTGGGGTTCCCATGTTTTGGCCATATTGGCAAGACCAAAAGATGAAACAACATCAAAACCGCTTTGGGGCCCTAGGATCTAGCCCTCCTGGACCCGGAGAGGGACCTCTCCAAATAAACAAAGAGTGATATATCTTTGAAAGCTCACAATAATATTTTAGGCTAGGTATGAAGTACAAAGGGGGGTTTTAAAATGATTTGGTTAGCTGGTTGCTGGGTTGGTCATGAGATCATAGACTGAGAAAGTAATGGGAGAAAGGGACAAAGCAGCAGGATGCTTCAACAAAGAGGATAGGTCTAGAAAGTGCCATCCATTGGGCTATGGAGTCATGAAAGGTGATTACATGCAACAACTAGCCAAAGCTTTCAGAGGGAAAGTCATCCATACTAAAGGATCTTTTATATTAGATGGTGGGATGGAACATTAAGGAAAGAAAGTGAGAGAAGGAAAGCGACTCCACTGACTTTGAGATCGCCGTATGGTCATTTGACCTTAATTGCCTTGGGACACACTACAGAAGTAATTTTCAAGTGGAGGGACAAAGGGGCAGCTTATAGATCAGACCAGAGGTCATCTAACTCCAGGTCAGCTTTAGCATGCTCCAAAAGGAAGAACAAAGAACGATTTTAACAGAGAGATCTTAGAAAGGCCAGCTGGTCGCACAAGGATCCTAGTGGATAGGGCTAACTCTAATCCCCAGTGTTCCCAAATCTTCCAGCTTAAACCCAACAGGAACATCTAAAGACAGATTCATTTAATTCATACATCAGCTAGCAGCATAAGGAACTACTACACTGGTTAAATTAACTGAAAACAACCCTTAGATAACATATTTAGCAGAAAACATAGAAGGCAAGGAGAGAAGAAGCATAGGGTACCTAACAAGGGTAAATCCTATACCATATTTCTGATGCAAGCCAGTAGAAAATGAACATTATGAAAATGTAATAAACAATGTTAGAAAACATCACCAATAGTAATAGACCAGGATCCTGTGAAATGTGCTTTGATTAATTGATGCAAAACCAGTCACATAAACTGAGCTCAATGGCTGTTACAATCCAAACTTCTCCTCCCAGCCTACTACAATACAAACTACTCTGCTACTTTCTCCTAGAACTCTTCTAACAATCAAACTGAATCCCTCTAACTACAACGGTAGTAGCCGAACAACCACCTTTTACAATTTGATCTCGGGAATTCTTATAGGAGAACATAATAGCAGGAGTAGATGAAAAATTAAATGCAACATTAAACTCTGAAACAGTAGGAGGGCCGAGGCTCCATTCGGTTTTAATTCTGAGCATTTATCTTTGGTACTCGTTGCAGTGTTCTGGTGAATTGCACAAAAAGGCAGAATAATGATCCTAGGGTCTGCCATACCGTGTAACAAATGCTTCTAATGGTGCAGGACCGTTGATAGGGCGGAAATCTTCATTTGGACACAATGTAGACTGAAACAATAATGTGTACCATGTCCTTTCATGGACGAACATTCTGCTGATACGGAAACCCTGATAGTATTATATTCCTGTGCATTGGACCGTCTAAACGATCCACTGGGTCTTTGATTATGGTACCTTGTCTTTGAACAATTGGATTAAGGCTCAAAATCTGCAATTACAGGCCTTAAACGCACTGTTTTTCCACTGATACTCTTTGCCGCTTTCTAGATTTCCTCTGACTGCGAAATCTGTGCTTTAATGGCGCCGGCGAGGTTTTGCAGAGCTTTAATTCTGTCCTTCGGTGAAATTTATGTCACAGACACCTTTCCGGACATTTCCCTGTAATATCGGGCTCTAAATTCAGCTTCCTCTGCGCACTGCGCCATTACAATAGCATATATGAACCATGGCGGGTTTTACCACCTAATAAACCTGCAAAACACGAAAACAGTTACTAAAAACATGTATGGGGGTGGTGGTATGGATGAAAGTGACAATGGCAGCGTGGCGTGGACAAGGATGATGACTGTAGAGGCTACTGTGGAGGAAAACATGGCACAGCGGAGAATGCATGGGGAAAACGTCAAGGCAGACGTTTTAACGTAAAAACACTGAACTTTGACCTTGGAACGAATATATATAATGGGGGCAGGCGAATGTACGGTGGAGACACGTGGAGTGGTGACGTGGCGAGACCGGGCGATGGCGGGGTGGTCAACGGCGAGGCAATTAAATCTGGACCGTCCGATCTCGGCGGAGATCGATGGTGGAAAGTACGTCGGAGGGCGATGGACTGTGGGCCAGGGGTACGGCTACCATGGGTTAACTCGCGCGCAGCTCTGTGAAACGACGACCGTCGGATCGACTGCCCCAGATCAGACGGTGCACGTGCATATCGCTACACATCCGCGAACGAACGTTAACGTGCGATGAGATAGCGGTTTTGGAATAGTGTCGTTGCCACGCATCGGATGATGTATGGAATCGCTGGCCGATCAGAAAATACCGCCTACCTCCGAAAGGCGGTGCGATAGAAACCGGATGGTTTTGGAATAGTGCGTGGCGGGGACCACAGGGGCAGGTGCATTCTGGACCGTCAATCTGGCGGGTAAATGAACGGTGGAGATGCGATCTAAGCGGTGAACGGGTAGGGTAATGGACGCTGCGGGGATCACAATGACCGTCCGATCTGTATAGATCGATGGCTCACAACGCTTTCGATATTCAAATGCAGAAAGCGCCTTCCGCCTTGGCGCCTGGTTCTAGCGCCGCGGTTGCGTGGGGAGAAAGATTAAGGGTGTTAGGCCGAAAGGGGCTAAGCCTTAATATAAGGTAGAAAGTGGGTTATTTTGGCCAATTTCAATGCTTTTGAGGCCAAAGAAGGGTAACGATAGAGAGGGAGAGGGTTTATCAACCCAAACCAAGAGTATTTGGAGGGTTTAAATGGGGTTTTGGGAGGATTATAGGATTAATGAAGTTTTAGAAAGGGGAAAAGAGGGTGGAAAGGAAACTCAGAAAAAGGGACAACAGAGTGAAAAGGGACATTTTGCAGGGATACCAGGGGCAAATGAGACCCTTTTAGAGCACAGTTTTTGTAATCAGAGAGGCTTTATAATGGAAATCAGCAGAGGGGACTTCATCACAGGGCAAAGGCACAGGAGACTTCAAGGATGATGTGTTTTTAGAGGAAATGCATTCCTTGAAGACTCAAAAACTTTTAGCCCCCTACTTTGCCTATCAAAAATTTACAGGGGGCTAACACTACATATGGAAACAAATTATAAATAGGCTCCACTTCTTCTGCCACTACATCCTCTAGAATGTCCGCTGCAATCTCCTCTTCGTCGCTCTCCAGGACCTCCATAGGTTTCTTCTGCTTGTCTAACCGCTCCTTAGACCTCTGTTCCTTAGTATTTTCTATCTTGAGGACTGTCTGATATCAGGGGACATAATTGGTTTCTTGTCCTTCTTTTGCTTTGGCTTCGCTACTTCTCCTGCAATCGATTGTTTCCTTGGCAATCTTGGACCTTTGATGGTTGGTGTTGTGGCTATCATGGTTCTTGCTAGTCCTCTTCTGATAAATTCTCTGGAAATTTCTTCCCAACTCTTCACATACATACAGCGAATCACTCTGGTCATACTTAGGTGAAATTTCACAATTCTAATCCTCGGTAAGCAAAGTGGCCAAATGCGGAGCAGGATGCGATATTTATAACAAATTTGAATTTCAGACCCCATGATTTTCTTTAGATTCAACTCATTAATGCGGATTTGGTGGCATATTTTCCTAGCTATGCCCAATAAATGTGTTTCCTCTGCTCGTTTTAACAGAAACATCCCTGTCAAATCAACTTTTTCATTTCCAATGCCATATTTCTGGTGGACTTCGACGGATCCTCTCTTATGTCACAACAATTTCTCCTTTGTCGCAGTTCCCTCGAACTTCGACATCCTCCCGAGTTTCGCATAGTAATCCATCTTCGACGAAGTCTAGCTTAGGAAAATTAGTTTATAGTCCCATGCCCACTTTCAACTCCATGTTACACTATGACTTTCCTCTATTCATATAGTCAGTGTGAAGCTCCAAGGACATAGTCGTCCCTATATATCTTGAATCTGCTCCCATTCACTCTTCCTGGCATCAACTAACCATCTAACTCTGCGAGTTGAACTGCACCTCCATGAGAGATGTGATTGATTATATATGGCCCCAACCAATGTGTTTGGAAATTTCCTGGGAACTTTGCAAACTTGATATCATACAATAGTACAAGGTCTTCCTCCTTGAATGTTTTCTGCTTGATATGCTTATCATGCCAGGATTTTTCCCTTGCTTTTTGCACGTGTTTTTGATAACCTACAATAAATCTATCTTCCTCCAAAGCGAGAAATTGATCTATCCTTTCTTCCATTGTGTCGCGGTCCGCCATGTCTGTAAATGTTGCAATTATTAAATTGGGTAAAATATACTCCATAGGCATGACTGCTTCTTCTCCATAGACCAACCTAAAAGGTGTTTGTCCTGTCAACTTCTTGCATGTTGTCCTGTATGCCCATAACACTACTGCAATTCTCAAATCCCAGTAATTTATGTTCACATTGCATACTTTGGTGAGTGCATTCTCCAAGATCTTGTTAAAAGCATCGACCTTCCCATTCGCCTAAGGATGATATCGTGTACTCTTCTGATGGTACACTTGAAATTCTTTAGTCAGCGCCTCAATAGTCTTATGCAAGAAATATGAACCCCTGTCACTCATCAGGATCTTTGGACACTCAAATATGGACAAAATATACTCAAATATGAACTTCGCGGTCATATCTGCAGTGCAATTCTTCACCTGATTTGCCTCGACCCACCTCACCAAATAATATGTTGTAGTGATGATATACCTTGCTCCAACCTTTTTTTTGGTGGATTGATAGGTCCAACAAAGTCAATCACCCTCTTATCAAATGCGTGCAATGTTACTTGTGAATTCAAGGGAATTTCATCTTTTCTAGACGATTTTTCATGTTCTTTGGCATGCATAACAAGATCTAAAATACTCCTTTGCATCCTTATGCACTATGGGCCACCATAATCCATCTCTCAAAATATTCTGTGTAGTGGCCTTCCCCCCATAATGACCTCCTACAACTCCTGCATGACCTTCTGCCAATATATGCTTCCTTTCATGCCTAGAGACATATCTGCGCAATATTTCATGTGGTCCCATTTTATACAAATGTACTGCAATCAATAAAAAATCAGCTGCCTTGACTACCAACTCCTTTTTCTACATAGTGTACTCTGTGGGTACCATTCTTGTGGCCAAAAGCTAAATAATATTCGTGAAGTGATCATCTACAACTCTAATTGCGAACAATTTTGCATCAAGCAGGTTCTCCTCAATGCTTGTGGGTTCTTCGCCTATTTCTATCCTTGACAGATGATCAGGTCCAACGTTCAACCTCCCTATTTTGAATATAACTTCAAAGTCATATTCTTGAAACAATAACAACCACCAACAAACCTTTACTCCTAAAATAGACTTATTCACCAATTACTTCAGCACAGAGTGATCAATGAACATCTTGAAGTGCGCTCCCAAAAAATAGTGCCTGAACTTTTGTAAAGCACAAACCATAACCAACCCCTCTATTTTTGTCATAGAATAGTTCTTCTCCTCCTTAGACATTGTTATACTTGAAAAAGATATGGGTCGATCAATATCTCCTTCTCCTGGATGTGTCAATACATCACCTAATGCTATACAAGAGACATTGACATGTACATGAAATTCCTTAATCCAGTCCAGGAAAACTAGAATCGGAGCAATTACCAAATTTTCCTTTTGTATGTCGAAGCTCCTTTGGAATTCTTCATCCCAACCAAAAGTAACATCCTTCTTCAATAAATTCTCCATCAACGTAGTGATCTGCACATATGCCTTTATAAACTTCCTATAGTATCCAGTGTGTGCAAGTGTCGTGCACAGTTCCTTCACTGTCTTGTGTGGCTCCAGGTTCACAATAGCAGCTATCTTCGCAGGGTCTACCATCAATCCGTGACTACAAACAACATGCCCCATTAGTATACCAAAAGGAACACAAAAGATGCACTTCTTCAAATTCAATGATATCTGATACTGTCTACAGGTATCCAACATCAATCTCAAGCTTGATACATGTGTTTTCAGCAACCCAAAAACAGTCCAATCATCAAAGTAAACCTCCAAAAAAATTTGTATATACTCCTTGAAAGCTGCAACTACAACTATACAAAATATAGTAGGAGCGTTCTTCAATCCAAAAGGCATCACAGTATTCTAGAAACAACCCCACTCAGTAGCAAAATTTGTCTTACATCGATCTTCCAGGACAATCCTGGTCTAATGGTAACCTGAAAACCCATCAGTGAAATAGTAAGCCTCCTATCCTCCTAAATTGTCCAAAGTTTCGTCAGTGAATGGTGTGGGAAAAGGGTCATGTACACATCGATCATTCAATTTCCTCAGGTCCACACATATTTTGATTTCACCCTTGGTCTTATTTTCATAAACTACCATTGGACTTACCCATTCAGATTCTTCGACTAGTTCGATGATCCCTGCCTTAATCATCTTTTCTAGCTCAACCTTTAATTTTTCCTTGTATTTCGGGTTCAATCAATATGGTCGTTGTTTTATCGGCTTCACATCTGGTTTTAGAGCAATCCTCATAACTCCGAGGTCTCCTATCATCCCCTTCAGTTCAAAAAAATTAGTAGGGAAGAGCTCTTGATTCTCATGCAACAACTCTGCAACTTTGCTAATTGTATCTTTGTCCATATAATCTCCAATCAGTGCAAATTTTGGCTCTTCTTTTGACCCAATATTCACCTTTTTACAGTACTTACAGGTGGGGGTAGGATTTTGAAAATCTCGTGCGAACTGTCCCGCTTCACCGCAGTTGTAACAGATGAGTTGGAAACGTCCTCGACCAACACCTTGTCCTCGTCCTTGGATTATTCCTCGACCAGTATGTTGACCTTGATCCTCCTGTGCATGTCCCTCATCCTTCATTATATAGGCGCATGCACTATGTTCTATGATAAAATCATAACTGCGACAATTCTTCTCATCATGCCCCACCGAGCTACAAAAGTTACAAAACAGTTGTTTTAGGGTCTGCACATACTTATGTAACAAATAGTATTTTTCTGTGCAATGTCAACCTGCAACTTTATAAGTCACACCATGCACTTGATCCTAGGTGCAATGGATTAGGACCTCCACTATTGATGTAGTCTCTGAACACAGGGCATTGATCCTTATACTGGCCTTCCGCCTTACACTTTATGCACCATCCTTCTGATCAAATTTTTGACTTGTCTTCCTTACCCTTCTTTAGATCTTGTAACTCCAAATCCATTGATGCTAGTTGGCTCTGAGCTGTTGTACTCTTGAATGGGTATCTCCCACTGGCAAAGCTTCTAGCTTCATCGCAATTTCCAGAGCTTCATCCTGAGTTGATATCTTCTGTTGTGTCAAAGGCAACCTGATATGTGGCAATATTACAACTATAAACCACTCCTTATGTTGTTCTTCATGGATTGTAAAGTTTACTTGACCCATTAACATCTTGAACCTTTGATCTAATTCCCACACAGACTCATTTACCAACTGCGTAATCTCCTTTAGTTCTGTAATGCGTTGCGACTACATTCTTGGCTTCTTAAACTCTGCAGTCAGTGCTTTCTTCATATCATCCAATGAAGCACCTTGATTCATTGTAGAATAATTTAAGTACCATGTCAGTGCTCTCTCCTGCAGCGCGATGATAATATGTGCCTTCTTGATATCTTCATCAGTGATCTATCTTGCTTTCCAAACAACTTCAACTACAAACCAAAATTTCTCAGGATCCTCTAATCCGAATCCTCTAACTATCGGTAGCTTGATATCATTTGCCATGTTTCCTGGGGGTGGGGGAGGTGGAGGTGGAGGGAAATTGTATGGAGTGGGATGGGGGGTGAGGGATGTTGCGAGATGGGGAATCCTAGAGGTGCCTTGGTTATTCTTAAATCTTGACTGCGACACACCTCTAGGGGTTGTGGGGTTACTTATTTCTTTGTCGCTCTCAGAAGCACTCAACAACAGACTGTAATATTTCGCAATGTACTCTGTATCGTTTTCCACTTCGCGTAGATCCACCTCCAGACTTAAGCCCAAACATTAATCTCACTACATTCGTAGTACACCCTTTTCACATAAAATCATTTTAATCCACAACTTCAAATAATTCAGACACTTGCCCCACGGACCCTTGAAAAATCTTCGCTTAGCTTCGCTATAAAATACAAATGTGTCTATTACGAATTCAGTAATGAATCCTCCCAGGATATTGTCGATCCAAAAATCAACAACTCGTGATATCTTATTATCAGTCTCCTTGAGTCGAAGTAACAATTCAGGGCTCCATGCAGTAGGCTCGTCATTCTTAAAACGTCTTGTTCTCAAACAGCCTTGATAACCATTCATGCAGTTCATTAGCTACGTGTAACTTGAACATAGCTCATAAATTTGAAGCTTGGTTTGGCACAGTCATCCTTGGAGCAGATCTAAAATGTTATCTTTGAAGGCATTCTTGAGCAGTATGACTGGAGCATATTTAAGACATTGTTGAAGAACACTACTGAAGTCTTCTAGCAGTTTTGGATCTGTTACATTGAGAGCAATATATTGGGCAGTTCACCCCCTCTCAGTATTTCCACAACACAAATTGCAGAAATGTTTCCTTGGGTGTTTCCCCATGTTTCCCAAAAAATGGGGACATGGAGAAATGCTTTGGGCCAGTTTCAAAATATAATGACATATGTAAGTTTGCCTCATTAACGACGTGCTGGACCTTATTGTGACAGATGACAATAATTCTATAGTTAATTTGCAATTCAATGTATAAAATGTTCATTAGCATGAAGACAATTTTCTGAAAAGATTTCAGGGATTAGATGAAAAAAAAAATTTTGCAACCATTTGAGATACCTTACTTCTCCAACCACTCAAGTCTGAGATTCACATTGCAAAAAAATATTTATATATATGATGGTTCTCATGTTCAATACTGCTTCAACCTTATTGTGACGTATGACAATAATTCTATGGTTAATTTGCGATTAAATGTATAAAATGTTCATTAGCATGAAGATAATTTTCTGAACAGATTTCAAGAATTAGATGAACATTTGTTTTTTTGCAACCATTTGAGATACCTTGCTTCTCCAACCACTCAAGTTTGAGATTCACATTGCAAAAAATATATATATGATTCATATAGCACAAATATATATATATATGATGGTTCTCATGCTCAATATTGTCTCAACCTTATTGTGACGGATGGCAATAATTATATGGTTAATTTGCAATTCAATATATAAAATGTTCAGTAGCATGAAGACAATTTTCTGAACAGATTTCAGGAATTAGATAAACATTTGTTCTTTTGCCTCTATCTGAGATACCTTACTTCTCCAACCACTCAAGTCTGAGATTCAGTAACCTTGTTGAGGCTGGGAACAGTGTTTGGGTGAATTACATCAGTTAGAAGAGCTCGGACTGTGTCACAAAGAACTTAGGACAGCAACAGAGCACTGCCATACCAACTTTCACGTCTCTCTAAACTTTGGCATAACTGGCGTACATATATAAGATTGTTTGCTCCACGTTTCTGGATGAGATATCTCGGTAAAGAAAAGCGGAAGTTCACAAATCTTCTCTAAAGCCCAAAACAGAGATTAAGTGAAGTGGAAAGGGGTTATAGCTCGGGCCCATACAAATATTTTGTGACCCTCGGACCTGGTGGATAGCATTTGTGGCTCGAACCTTCTACACCTGTGCATTAGTCCTGTAGGCTTGGTGAAGGCTTGGTATAATCTCAGTGCAGAGATAAACACCTCGGACCAGCCTCATAATTTGTGCTTAAACTGTGGTGATTCGGAATTGTGGACAGTCAATAGGTTCGGTTAAGCTCACCTAAAGGCTTCCTTCAAGCACAGAACTACAGGCTCGGACAGGTTGCGTGGACAGTCTTGTCGGGCACGAGAACCATTATTGGTTGCATCTCAAACCATCAATACTTATTATCTTAATCTTCTCAACCTGTATCTCAGAACTGTGCCAGACACCAATTTTGGAGAAGAATTACAGAGCTACCTGTAACTTGAACATAGCTCATAAATTTGAAGCTTGGGTTGGCACAGTCACCCTTGGAGCAGATCTAGAATGCTATCTTTGAAGGCATCCTTGAGCAGTATGACTGGATCATATTTAAGACATTGTTGAAGAACACTACTGAAGTCTTCTAGCAGTTTTGGATCTGTTACATTGAGAGCAATATATTGGGCAGTTCACCCCCTCTCAGTATTTCCACAACACAAATTGCAGAAATGTTTGCTTGGGTGTTTTCCCATGTTTCCCAAAAAATGGGGACATTGAGAAATGCTTTGGGCCAGTTTCAAAATATAGTGACATATGTATGCCAATTCAATAAGTTTGCCTCTTTAACGACGTGCTGGACCTTATTGTGACAGATGACAATAATTCTATAGTTAATTTGCAATTCAATGTATAAAATGTTCATTAGCGTGAAGACAATTTTCTGAAAAGATTTCAGGGATTAGATGAACATTTGTTTTTTTTTTGCAACCATTTGAGATACCTTACTTCTCCAACCACTCAAGTCTGAGATTCACATTGCAGAAAAATATATATATGATTCCCATTGCACAAATATATACATACATATATATATATGAGATGGTTCTCATGCTCAATACTGCCTCAACATAAGAATATATTTTCCCAGCCATTTTTTTAGTAACAACACTCTGCTTGGAGTTTTTCTGAGAAGTAACTCTTAATGCAAAGAATATATTTTCGTAACAGCACTCTGCTTGGTGTTTTTCTAGGAAGTAACTCCTAATGCAAAGGTTAAAATATATGACTCAATAATGCATGGATGGTAGACACAATTTATGAAATCTGATGACATGGGCATACAGTTCATTCTTTTCACATGATTGGCACTCCTTAACACTGAATTCCATGGTTCTCATGCTCAATACGGCCTCAACATAAGAATATATTTTCCCAACCTTTTTTTAGTAACAACACTCTGCTTGGTGTTTTTCTGAGAGGTAACTCCTAATGCAAAGAATATATTTTCCAAGCCTTTTTTTAGTAACAGCACTCTGCTTGGTGTTTTCCTGAGACATAACTCCTAATGCAAAGGTTAAAATATATGACTCGGTAATGCATGGATGGTTTCTTTGATGTATCACAGGACACAATTTATGAAATCTGAAGATATAGGCTTAGAGTTCATTCTTTTCACATGATTGGCACTCATTAACACTGAATTCCAGGGTATTTCTCTACAGTGGATAGCTTGTATGTTGTGCATGTTGTGCATCTAGGATCTCATTTTTTGTGGTATGGGCTTTCTTAATTTAACAAGAGCTTGGTCTTTCTTTTCACATGATTGGCACTCCTTAACGCTGAATTCCAGGGTATGTCTCTACAGTGGATAGCTTGTATGTTTTGCATGTTGTGCATCTAGGATCTTGTGTTTTGTGGTACGGGCTTTCTTCATTTAACAAGAGCTTGGGCTAAGACAGGGTCAGAAGGGATTGCATCAAAAATTGGCTGCTACTTGGGAAAAGAAAGAACACCTTATGCCCACAGTGAACTTAGACACCTTGATTCAGGCTATGGAAGAGCAACTTAAAAGTCGAATGGAGGAAGATGTAAGGCAGAACCTTCACCTTTCACATATTGAATTTAAGGAGATTCTCTCAGGTATACAACCTTCTCACACCTATTTCCATAGCGGCTGCAATTGTAATTTTTAGCTTGATAAGAATAACAATGTCCTCCAACAATCGTTTCTCTGATGTGGATGAAGTCCTCGATATTCTACCGATTGCTTCTCAAATGAATCTGCATAGCAGCATCAAAGAATGTATGGAATATCTAGCCAGCATCCGCTGGAGTCCACAACAACAACTCAAACTTCGAGAAATGCTACCATCTTCGAAGATAGATATTTTACCTGATTTAGCAGCGAGGCTGGGTATTGCCCAAAACAATTCCAATTGAGAATATTTGGATATACTGGAACAGTCCTTAGCAATATAATATGATATTCATGTCATTTTCACTCATATAATATGATGTTGATTTCATTTGCACTCATATGCTACAGAACCTATTGTTGAAGTTAATTGTCATAGAACCTACTATTGATGGTGTTGCTACAAAGTTCAGCGTCAAAGAATGTATGGAATAGATATTTTACCCGATTTAGCAGCGAGGCTGGGTATTGCCCAAAACAATTCCAATTGCGAATATTTGGATATAGTGGAACAGTCCTTAGCAATATAACATCATATTCATGTCATTTTCACTCATATAATATGACGTTGATTTCATTTGCACTCATATGCTACAGAACCTATTGTTGAAGTTAATTGTCATAGAACCTACTATTGATGGTGTTGCTACAAATTTCACTGGGATTCCTAAACTCGTTCTACCACCGTTACATGATGACTAAGTAAAGCAAGAGAACAGTTGTGTTTGGAGATCATTTCTGAGAATTTTAAAGAGCAAGTAAACTCTCTCGGCTAGAGAGCTTTAGCAGTCCGATTTTTGGTCTTGTCGCTCTTTCAATGACACCTTATCTGAGCACTGAGGCCATGGAAGACTGTTTTCAGAGAGTACTGTAAGTCCTAGACAGTATGGTCCAGCAAGGATTTGTTTGTTCTCATTTTCATCTCCCCGATTATTACCCTAAAAACTAGTTGGACTAAGAACTACAGGTGAAAAGAATGGAGACTGGCTTTATCACTTGGCTTGAACTCTCTATGGCAGCCTCTTAATAAATAGAGATAGAATATATATTGACTTAGCCGTAGTGTAATAACTACCTACTAGTTGTTGTTTCCGTAAGCTCTACTTGCTTTCATATGCCTGGTAATTCAAGTGCCTTTCATTATGAAATGGTGAAATTACTTGCTTTCATATGCCTGGTAATTCAAGTGCCTTTCATTATGAAATGGTGAAATGGTAAACAAGTGATACTCCATATCTGCTTTTAAAGTACCCAAGGCTCGGATTAAAGGTATGAGTAGATAGGAGTTCAAAATTTATAGTACTTCATTTTCCTTAATTCAATTTATTGCCTTTAATTAATTTTATCCTTTATTATAGCCAAGTCCCTGATTTCATAGCCTTAATAGAGCTAAGTCCCTAATTTCATATAGCCTTAATAGAGAAAATATAGAGCTAAATAGTATTACATGTGGCAAGGTTATGGAGGCATCAAGGTCTGACGCCTTTTTGTATAATTCATGATGAGCCTGTTACTCGATATATGGTAATGTAAGCTTAATAATACATGTAGTAAACTGACTCATAGTTTTCTCTTGTTGAAATGGTATTATGCCTTCTCACCAGTGTCTACAAAAGGGATCAGTATTCTTCTCAAGGCAGTTTCGCATGGGAGGATTATTTGAAAAACAAATGAAAGTCACCCAAGCTGTCTCGATGCTACAACTCAATCAGATTAAGTGTGAACACAGATATGTTGAGATGAGTGCATAAAATATGCAAGATCTTTTTTCATCGTAAGAAACAGCATTGAAAAGCTTCTTTCACAGATCCAACTCTTTGAATTTGTAACTATAGTCCATTCTAGTCTGCCTGAACATTTTTATCTAATGTGAACTGCTGTTAGCTCAACGATCAAAAAGTTCCAACGGAGTCTAGCTTTGTTAAAGATTGACTAAATTTAAATAGGACTGGAGGTCAATGCCATTGAATGTTTCATTCTGTACACTCCTTTAATTTGTTATGAGAGGATATGTAAGATAATTTTAATAGTTAGACTGAATAGCCAGGTATCAGCAACAATTTCAATTTCTTGTTTGGAAGAAGACCTGATTCAGTACAAACACAGCTCAACAACATCATTGCAATTACAATTTAGTTCTCACTGCCACTTGATTCCATAAACTCTTAGCTTAATGCTACAGCTCATATTTTTCATGTAACCGGCATCCCCAATTTTAGCCTAAAATCAAGGCCACATAGGCTCGACCTCTTGCTGAACAACGTTTGTACGCATGCCAAGGATGAATGTTTGTGTGTAATAACAAGTAAAAATCAACACAGGCTAGGCTCCATATAATTAATGAGAAATTGAATAGATATAAGTTTGCACAATGTATACTTATCAGATTACCAAAATTAATGAAACATTTTTCACTGGGTACATTTTGAAAATACAAGTTTACACTTGACACTGAGAAGAAGAAGGAAGGGATATTTGCATACCAAAATTATCAGCCATTTTCCACTAGGAACATCTAGGAAATATAAGTTTACTCTTGAAACTGAGAAGAAGATGAGATATTCACACTCAATGCTAATCAGTAACAGTATTTTCAACCAGTCCCGTACCTTATTCGACACTATACCAAAGGGGCAAAAAGAATCAAATCAAGTCCAACAATGAAAGAATCAAATATTGCTTGATTGAGCAATGTGATAGCTGTCGCACAGCCCAATCAGCCTCACCAACAAGTATCTTATACCCAAGTATGCCACATCTAAATGTTTCGAACATCATCCAAAGTACACAGAAAGTGTCATTTTTGCATCTACTAGTCTTTGCTTTGCAAGAAGGAATGGCTGCAATACTGCCTTTGATTTTGGACACTGCAAAGTAGATTTGTGGTGCCTGCCAAATATTATTGATGAGGCCGCACCAAAAGGATATCCTAAACTAACAAATCCCACAACTTGTGGAACTTGGTCAACAACGGAGCAGACCCAGCAATAACCCACCTGCAAAATAATTGCCCGTGGATAAATGACAATACAATTATGAAAGTCTTACTCTAATGAGAATATATAATCAAATCTCAAAAAAAAGGCAGTACCACATTTCGTAAAAAGCATAAATGGATCAATTCTGAAATGACACTGAAGGTATAGAAAGCTTTGATAAGACCATAAATTGATAAATATCGTTCCAAAGCTTACCAAGGGCCAGTAAATGATTGTGGATGGAAAAATAATCCAGTTTGCACTCATGCACATTTTATAAGACAGAAAATGTTATAGCCCACCTGCAAAAGAAACATGTCCCTCAAAACATGCAGATAAATGACAATACAACAATGAAAGTCTACTCTCACAAGAATATATCATCTAATTCCAAAAATCCATTACAACAATTCATAAAAGAATATAAATGGATCTGAAATGAAATTGAAGGTATTGGAAGCTTTGATAACACCATAAATTGATAAATATGGTCCCAAACCTTACTGGGAGCCAGTAAATGATTGTGGGAGGAAAGAAAATCAGTTTGCACGATGCACATATGATGAGATGTAAAATATCATAACCCGCCTGCAAAATAAATATGCCCCTCAAAATATTCAGATAAATGACAATACAATTACTCTCGGAGAAATATGTCATCAACTTCTAAAAGTGCACCACCACATTTCATAAAAAGTATAAATGGATCTGAAATGAAACTGAAGCTATAGCAAACTTTGATAAGACCATAAATTGATAAATATGGTCCCAAATCTTACCAAAAGCCAGTAAATGATTGTGGGTGGAAACAAAATTAGTTTGTATGTGATGCACATCTGATGGGATGGAAAATGTCCTCCACTTCTCTGTCAACAAATAATGTTATAGAAAAAATTAAAATGGAGAAAACTATAACTTTTGGACACTTCTAGCTACAGTAAACAGAAGATGCCATACTTATAACTAGATTTTACTTAATAAAGCAGAACACATGACACAGATGATTACAGAAAGAAAAGCAGGAGACTTACTTGTGTTTCAGTGAAAGGCATATGATTAGCGACAAAACCAGGGAATGAATTTGTGCCCAGGGCCATCTAAAGATACCTCTGTCAATGTGAGTGTAATGTTCCAAATTTTTAGCTTCGAAGCTAAATGGAACATTAGAGTTAGCAGCGGCTTTAGCCGGTGAATAAATGGGTAGAAAAGCCCATAAGTCTTCTAAGGAGGATAAAAACACTCCACGTGTGAAAGGAGACACTCTTTCTAGCTCAATAAAACACTTCCATGTGTGAACAAAGATAAAATGAAGCTACTTTGACCAAGTCAATAGCGCAGTTTTAGTGGAGGAGGAATCCTAGGATGGATAACGCAATTTTAGAGGGAAATGTAACTTGGGTTAGAAGTAACCTAAGTGAGTGGGGCCAAGGGCAAGCAAACTCACATCTTATATAAGGAAGAGGATGGCAACATTATTGATCATGTTGTAGAATTATAATTCTTGTCTGCCAAGAATTGTTGTTGCTCTATTGCTTAGCAAAGCTGCAGTGTTGTTTGGCACTGGGTGTTCCCGAGCGGGAATCCCACCTCTTTCCTTTGAGTAGCTCATTGGGAGAGTTGCATTCATCATTCCACATCAAGTTTTCAGGCCAAGCTTCAGCCATCTTCATCAGCACAGCTTTGCCAGAGATTGTGCAGTGTTGCTAGGTGCAGCAGTGGAAGGGATTGACATCCCAGCTTCTGAGCTAGTTTCTCATTGGAGGAAGGTTTCCTTCACTTGAGAGATCTGTTTGGAGAGCTCCAGAGCATATTTCAAATCTGTGGTATCAGACCACACATTTCCCAGACCCTCCCAATGTTGTTTCTGCTAGGGAGTGCGTTATTGTGGAGGCAGTGTTCATTGCATGGTTTGGTGGCTCTGTTGCAGTGTTTCCTTGTGATTGAGAGGTTTATCCTTTCATGGGAGGAAGCCCTTAAGGGTTCTACATCAGATCAAACATCCTTCAGCCTTTTTCACTCATGTACTTCAGTGTTGCAGTGATTATTTAGTAATTTCCTGAATATTACATTTTATATATAGAGTGTTTGACAAGAAACCCTTGCCGGGTTATCTTGTATTTTGTATAGGAGATTAGATCTTTGTACTTCAGCATTATTTATCAATATATGAGTAGATCTATGATTCTACTATCATTTTATGTGTAAACCCTCTCTTAGATTGCACAGTTCCTTGAGCAGTTGCTCCAGCGTTTTGCAGTCTTGGGGTGTTTCACCATTTCTAGCTACACTAGTGTGGGAGGTCTATTTAGCCCACCTAGTTTGATTTGTTTCAACTCTATTCTTGGATTTAGAATGTATATTGACTAATCTATGGGATCCAAGAGTCCATTTTACTATTTTATTGCATATGTTGCTGGAAATGTGTTTTTCTTGCATGATTCATGAGCAATCCAGAAAAAGGAATATTACAGTGGTATCAAAGCATGATCTCTGGCCCAGCCTGTGAGATCCAACTATCAGAAGAAGGAGAGATGGACAGAAGCCAGAAAGCTTCAGTATGTGCAGAAAGAAAGGAAGACAAGCTCACAAAGCTTCTTCCAAAATATATGAAGGGCTTTCAAGGAGAGCTAAAGAAAATAATATTGGAGATGAAATCTCCAAAGGAGGTTGATTCTAGAGTTGAATCTAGATTTGCACACGGTGAGTGTGAGCATGCAGCTGCACTCCATGATGCACAGCGCAGTCAAATGCCCAGAGCTATCCTGAGATGGCTAGGAGGAAGAAGAATGCCTAAGAGAATGACTCTTAGTGATTTGTTGCAGGAGTATGAATCTCAAACTGAGAGGTTTAGAGATCATACTGATTTCCAAGAGTTTTGCAAAATCCAGATGGAGAAGAGCCAGCAGCAGGATGCAGATAGATTTCTTCTATCTACTTTTGCCAGATCACCTACATGCTCAATTGGAGCTTGGGTGAAAGAGCTAAACTCCTATTTGCAGTTGCACCATATTTCCAAAGATGAAGCTATCAGAGTTGCAGCGCTGCATTTCAGAGGTAAGGCTCATGCATGGTGGATTTTTGAATCTTATTCCTTAAAGAATGCCAATACTTTCTCTTATGAAAGGTTCATAAAGACATTGATGGAGAGGTTTGGTGAAAAACTTCGTAAGACACATGAGCAAGGAAAACTTGAGAAAACAAAACCCTTGCATGTGATGGAGGAAACTCCATTTCAGAAAACCATGGGAGGAGCTGAAGTCTTGCATTACACTTTGCCGGAAGTAAAACCTCCAGTTCATATTCTTGAACAAAGGGGCATGGGGATCACTTTTCCACAAAGGGATACAATGGTTGAGATGTTGCCTACACACATGGATGAAAGAGAAGGAAACAACGCTGTCACATCTAGAGCACATCCACTGCCTCATGCAGAGGAGAGAGGAGCACATGCTCCCACAGGAGGGATTCTTGTATCCTTGCAAGAAGTTCTCCAGGATCTCATACATAGAGGTCCAAGCACAATCAGTGAGCAGCATGATTGTGCAGCATTGCAGCTGGAAGGAGAAGGAAGGGAGGAAGGGCAGCATCACTTGATGAGAGACACACACCCTTCTCTATTTCAGAGGGCCAATGCAAGAAAGAAGCAGACTGATTTGCGCAGTCAAGGCAAGGGCAAGATTGCCCAACCATATGAGCAGTCTACTCTTGACATTGATGTCTCACTATATGGAGGCATTCCACCTGGGAGGCCACCTGATCTGGAGTTGATAGAAGACATCTTGTCTTTGGATTCACCACTCTTAGATTTTGGAGAGGTGAAGAGTTTGGAGGAAGACTTTGGCATGAGGGATGTCAAGGTAGCAGGCAGCAACATGAGGAGAGCTTCACATGCTAGATCACTAGCGCTATCTTTGAGGAGGATTGATCCTTATTGGAGATCTCAGTTTTTGGTGGAGTACTCCAAGGATCTTGGTGCATGCATGATTCTTGATGACCCGGATGGAATGATAGATACATGGTGGATGATGTCGTCATCTATTCCTATGGCAGGATCTTCTTGACTAGATCTTCTAGTCTCAAGGAGAAGCTGCTACATGCAGCACATGAGGACTTCTCTTCTATGCACTTTGATGCATATTCCCAGTTGATGGAGGAGTTCACTTGGGAGGGCATCCAGCATGACATACATCAGCATATGGAGAGATGCATAGCCCGGATGGTGATAGAGAGGATGTCACAGCTACCTTCCTACTCATTGGGAGTGAAGGAGAATTTCCAATTGAGCCATTTCAGCTCAAGACCTCGAGTACATAATGGAGGAGGTATCATTTCATGTTTTGTATTGTACTTCTTTCCTTTATTTGAGCAGCATGTTGTAACAAGAAGAGATATTTCTTGTTGCATATTATATGATGATGTACTTGCAACTACTTGTAGCATTGATCCTGGCTATCTTTTTGATGAGCTGTGGGGGAAGCCATATGTCTCTTGGTGTGCACCAATGACACCATATTGTAATTTCATGTTTTCATCTTATGAGATGACTATGGCAACAAACAAGTGGCTAGCAAAGCACTTGTTATTTCTTGTTTTGATGCAGGCCAAGGAGGCATTGTGTTGGTTCCATGAGAGGGACCAAGATTCACTCTCCAGTTGTCATTTGGCAACTTGTTCTTATTGTATCTTGCTTCCATGTATTGTTGTTGTGTTTATGTTCAAAGGAAGTTTGTATGAGGGAGAGATGAGGTAGCAACAAAGGTTGTTGTTGCTATAGTTGCACTTGGGAGAGTATGGGCAAAATTCTTCCCATACTTTTCATGATATTTCTGAAGAGAAGAAAGGCACATTTGTGGTGCAAGGAGGCTACCCTTCAGTATTGGAGGATTATGAGAGATTTCCATGTTGGAAGAAGATCTTCTCACATAGCAGCATGATGGTGGATGGCTTTGGCATGTGGAATGTCAAAGGGAGGAGTCATGGAGCCTTATTCTTAAGGCCTACAACGTTGTCACATGGGAGTGTATTCTTGTTGGAGTGTTCCAAGGAGTATATGTATCCCTTCTTCTTGCAGATTTTTATGAGGAGATCCACATGGGGGGACTTATACATGGACCTCACTTTCAGCTCCCACATGATGTATGGTAAGAAAGGTATTGATGAGCTTGTTGATTACTCTATTGAGTATTTGTACTTTCTCACCATATGTAAACAAAGCATTGCTCCACATGAGAGCAAGATTATCTATGGGTTTCATGGTCACTTTAGGGCCAAATCTTGTGATGTTGATGACCCATATTTACATGACTTTGGGCAAGTGTTGTATTGCTTTGATTGTGCATAGTTGGTGTATCTTGTAGCTTACTACTTCATAGTAGATGAGATAACATGCATGTAAAGTTTTGTAGATGTTCTATGCTAGGAGCAATTTCACTTTCTCACAGCAATCATACAAGTAGTTAAGCAAAATGCAGATAGAACATATAAGTAGATCTTACAGAAGACAAATCAGAAACAGGAAAAATGTGTGTGTTCGTTTCGGCGGTCAACAGGATGCTTCAACCAGCAAAGTCTCCTTTGGTCAGCCCAGCATGTGTCACAACAGCCCTCCAATCAGTAGATGAGTCAACCCAATTCAACTCTACAAAAGTCAACGCTGTCCTGAAAAGTCAACGCAGGGGCAACAAGCTAAAAGTCAACGCAGCAGCAAAACGGTCAACCCTTTGACCTCGATTTTTGTGCCAAGTAGTACGGCCTTCAAAAATTGAACCTTCCACAAGTTTTTAGGTTGATTGGACCATGCGTCGACCAAAGTCAACGCTGGTCAACCTTTCTGCGAAACCCTAGCAGCAGAAAGTCGTACTTCAGCCCAGCCGTACGGTCTGTCCTCTCTCTCCTTCACACGTGTGGCTGAAACTCGTCCTTTAGGTAGCTCGTACTATTTGATGAGAGAGGAAGATGTGAGTTGTGATGATGATGAAAATGCTCTCCAACTTTTCCTGTATTTATATCCATCATTGGGGCGTGTGACACATCTGCTGGGGGCGTGCAACCTTAAGGCCGACCTGCACATATAATTTATTAAGAATAATAAATTCAAAATATATGTTCTGCTCATCGGATTAAGACATATTATATATGGATTTTACACCTCTCCCAAAGAGGATTCCAAAAAAAATATTAGCTTCTTAATCTGAGCATTACAACATGGAGTTTGGACCTAGTTGTCCAAATTTAACACTCCCTCTCAACTAGGGAGAACTCCATCCATTAGTGCAATCAACATCGTGCGTCATCCCGCCGAAACTTGCTTTGCTGGCTTCTTTATTTCAGAACAGAAATGGGTCAGTCATAAAGACATCATCCCCTGACTGACATAATCAGTCCAGAGGTCCCAGACCTCACAAATCTTGATCCCAGATCAAGTGGTTGGACTGTGCCATCCTAGATAGAGAGTACGGCAATCTCTGATGCGTCCATCAGTCTTTGCTAATAGTCTCTAGCTTTTCCACACCTCATTGGCCAAATGAGAGGTACTTCCCATGAGCCCTGAACTCAATGGGTAGGATGCATACGGGGCACAGATAAATGAGTGGCGAACCAGCTCAACAATCACAAGGGTGGGGCAGACGCATTATGAGTGCTTATAGCTCTGAGAAGCTATCCCCAAAGCCCCCCAGAGCTCCCAGAGCTCATCGTCCAACAGGACCCACATCATAGGGTCTTTCCACGACACCAAGATTCTCACGGAAGGTTAGGAACTTGACCTTCCCCAGGGGCTTAGTGAGAATATCCGCGACCCGCTCATCAGTTCCTATATGATCGAGCCTTACGGCGCCTCGCTGTACCATATCCCGGATAAAGTGGTACCTGATATCAATATGCTTGGATCGGTCGTGGAACACAGGATTCTCAGTCATACGAATCCCACTCTGATTATCACAGAGTATCACAGTGGTATCTAGCACATGTCCAAACAGCTCACTAAAGAGCTTCCGCAACCAACCTGCTTCACAACAGGCCATACTAGCAGCAATGTATTCGGCCTCCGCGGTGCTCAAAGCCACCGACTTCTGCTTCCTGCTCATCCATGAGATCGAAGCAGAACCAAGATTGAAGCAGCATCCCGATGTGCTCTTACGATCCACCACACTGCCAGCTCAATCGGCATCAGTATATCCACGGAGTGTCACACTCCCGGCAGTGTATCTCAACCCATGGTTTATCGTGCCCCGAAGATATCTCAGAAGATTCTTGGCACCAACCTAGTGAAAATGATGAGGCTCAACCATCTGTTGACTCAAAGTGTTCACTGCAAAACATATATCTGGTCGGGTGTTCACTAAGAACATCAAAGCTCCTATGAGTTGACGATACTCAGTAGGATTGGCCAAGATAGGCCCAGCAGCGCCGCCACTCAACTTCTTAAAGTTGAGTTCCATCGGTGTCGACACGGACTTACAGTCCACCATCCCAAATCTTTCCAGAAGCTTCACAATATATTTTCCTTGAGAAAGGAAAATTTCTCCAGGTCTCTGCCAGACCTCCAGGCCTAGGAAATAGTGCATCAATCCTAGGTCTTTCATCTCGAACTCAGCAGCAAGCTCCCTCTTACATTGATGAATGAGAGGGTCATCACCTGTCAGGAAGAGGTCGTCCACATACAGCACTAGAATGAGAGGCTTCCCTTCCACAACCTTGAAGTAAAGGTTTGGATCAGCATTGCTTCGAGTGAAGCCCAGCTTCATTAAGTAACTATCCATCCTCTCGTACCAAGCTCTGGGTGCTTGCTTTAACCCATAGAGGGCTTTCTTCAACCTGCAGACATAAGTGTCTCGATCTTGAACTTCAAATCCCAGAGGTTGTTCTACATACACTTCTTCCTTTATTGCACCATGCAGAAAAGCGGTCTTGACATCCATCTGATGAAGACTCCATCCTTGCGTAGCAGCAAGGGCTATGATTGATCGGATGGTGGTATATCGTGCCACAGGTGCAAATATATCGTCATAGTCAATTCCTTCCTTTTTGAGAGAAGCCACGGGCAACAAACCTTGCCTTAAACTTTTCAGCACTCCCATCAGATCCATGTTTGATCTTGTAGAGCCATTTAGCGGTGACAACAGATTTGTCCTTCGGTCTCGGGACCACATCCCAGACATCATTCTTCATAATAGACTCATATTCTTCATGCATAGCATCCTTCCAGACTTGATGCTTGATGGCCTCCTCAAAAGATCCAGGTTCAGATTGTACAATAGTACTCATGGCAGCTAGATACCCTTGGTATCTACACGGCTTCTTGCTTTCTCGGAATGTCCCCCTTGGGGCAGCATGACCCTCAACATCTTCGAGGGTGTCCCTGAGCCATGATGGTCTCTTTCCTAGTGAAGGGGTTGGATCAATAGGGTCCATTGGCCCTTCAATATCAGGCATAGTCTCATCCTGGGGTTCTTCCAGATTTCCAGGTCTTTCTTCATGATATTCTTCAGATCTAGGAAGATCTACTACTTTCTTCAGGGAAGCATCTTCGTCAAAAGTGACATCATGGCTTATCTCTACTTCCCTTTGACCAGGTACATAGACTCTATATGCCTTAGAAGTCTCACCGTAGCCCACAAACATTCCTTTCTTCCCAGTAGCATCCAGCTTACTTCTCTTTTCTTTCGGCACATGAAAATAGACAGGACATCCAAAAATTCTAAAATGTGAGACATCAGGTTTCTTACCAGAGAAAACCTCTTCGGGAGTTTTGGAGTCCAGAGCGGAACGAGGGCATCGGTTTTGAATGTACACAGTAGTATTTGCAGCTTCTCCCCACAGAAACTTCGGTAGACCCTGGTCACATAGCATGGCACCGGGGGTACTTTCCACACAGTCTATTCTTGCGTTCAAGAACACCATTCTCACAAAGAGTATGGCAGTAGTCTCCCTCTTAATGCCGGCTTCTCCGCAAAAGTCTTTGAACTCATTTGACTCATATTCAGTGCCATTGTCGGTCCTCAAAATCTTGATCTTCTTTCCGGTCATATTTTCCACCAAGGCTTTGAAGGTACGTAACCACATGAAAGCCTCATCCTTCTTCTTCAAGAAGTATATCCAGGTTTTGCGAGAGAAGTCATCAGTGAATGTCATGTAGTAAGAACATCCTCCCAGGGATGTCACGGGCAACATACCAGATAGATCAGAATGGACCAGTTGCAAAATATCATATGTCTTTGTGACACTTGAGGGGAAAGGTCCCCTTGTATGCTTTCCTTCGGCACAGCCCTTACATACACCTTCATGATTATTTCCAAAGTCAGGCATCCCTGTCACCACCTTCCTTGCTTCGGGAAGGGCCTTGTAGTGAAGGTGTCCAAATCTTCGGTGCCATAGTTCGGTTTGTCGGATAGTATCACAAGTCATAGCTCCCAACGGACTCCCTCCAACCTGGTAGAGTGTGCCAACCCTAAAACCAATTGAGATAGCTTCCTTGAAGCTCTTCTTCCACATGAGTACCTTTCCATCAGAGAAAGTTACATTGAATCCTTTGTCTTCCATGGCAGATACAGACACAAGGTTCTTCTTCATTTTAGGTACATAGAGTACATCTTGCAAACGGAGGACTTGTCCTTGAGACAAGTGGAGGGTCACAGTCCCGGTCCCTTTCACAGGATAAGTGGCATTATCCCCAAGGATAATTTCTAGATTAGTATCCCTTTTAACCATGTCAGAAAGTGCTTCCTAGAATCCGGTGATGTGTCTTGAGGCACCACTATCGATTAGCCAGACATCCATAGTGTCGGGTGGAGATGCAGCCGAGAGAGTAGATACTAGAATATACTCATTTCTTTTATCAACAACATTAGACTCCTCATACCTGGTATTCCTGGTCCTTTTAGAAGGTTGATTGTTTCCTCCAAAGTGAGCCTTCCTCTTTCCTTTGGATTTGTCATTTCTTCGATTCCCATTCCTTCGGTTGTTGTTGTTGTCGTCACCATCGGGAGAATCCTTCTTGAAGGGGCATTCTCTAGCATAGTGTCCAGGCCTATGGCAGGTGAAACATTTACCCTTCTTCTCTTGAGTCTTAGTCCTTCCTTTTTCCTTAGAACCACCAGAGTTCTTCTTTCGGGAATGAGCACCATAGGCAGCATTTCTTTCATTATCAAATTCCTTCATCCTTGTTTCTTCTTGCATACATCTCGACAGAAGCTCATCAAAGTTAGGAATGGTATTATTGTTGAGAATGGTAGTTGTGAATACTTGCCATTCATATGGAAGTCCTCCAAGTGCGGTGAGAACCATCTCACGATCAGCTATTGTCTCCCCAGTAGCTAGCAGATTGTTCCTGGTTTCGGTCAACTTCATAAAGAAAGTTTGAATAGACTCATCTCGGCCCTTCTTCATATTCTTCAACTTCATTAACAGTTACGCAGGCATTGGATGGAGGTTCTTGAATCTTTCCCGTCACATGATCCAAGAGATCATGGTGTTCCAATTTGAGATCTAATATCATCTTCCAGGCATGGAAGTCATCCCTTCCAGTCAGCTTGTCATTCTCCTTGAATTCAAGACTAGTGGAACCCATTTCTTCTGGTGGATGATTGCTAAAGATAGAGTTTGTCTTCACCTCAGCTCCGATAGCATGTAAATTTTTGTAGACGTTCTATGCTAAGAGCAGTTTTACTTTTCTCACAGCAATCATACAAATAGTTAAGCAAAAATGAGTAGAACATATAAGTAGATCTTACAAAAGACAAATCAGAAACAGGAAAAAAATGTGTATGTTCGTTTCGGCGGTCAACAGGATGCTTCAACCAGCAAAGTCTCCTTTGGTCAGCCAGCCCAGCATGTGTCACAACAACCCTTCAATCTGTAGATGAGTCAACCCAAGTCAACTCTGCAAAAGTCAACGCTGTCCTGAAAAGTCAACGCAGGGGCAGCAAGCTAAAAGTCAACGCAACAGCAAAACGGTCAACCCTTTGACCTCGATTTTTGTGCCAGGTAGTACGGCCTTCAAAAATCGAACCTTCCACAAGTTTTCAGCTTGTTTGGACCAAGCGTTGACCAAAGTCAACGCTGGTCAAACTTTCTGCGAAACCCTAGCAGCAGAAAATCCGTACTTCAGCTCAGTCGTACGGTCTGTCCTCTTCGTCCTTCACACGTGTGGCTGAAACTTGTCTTTTAGGTAGCTCGTACTATTTGATAAGAGAGGAAGATGATGAGTTGTGATGATGATGAAATGCTCTTCAACTTTTCCTGTATTTATATCCATCATGAGGGTGTGTGACACATCTGTTGGGCATGTGAGCCTACATTACAAAAACTGGCCGACCTTGCACATATAATTTATTAAGAATAATAAATTCAAAATATAAGCTCTGCTCATCGGATTAAGACATATTTTATATGGATTTTACACCTCTCACAAAGAGGAATCCAACAAAAATATTAGCCTCTTAATCTGAGCATCATAACATGGAGTTTGGACCTAGTTGTCCAAATTTAACAACATTGTATAGCCACTTGCAGTTTCACATAGATTAAAGATTCATCAAATGGACATAAAGTACACCTTCATACATGAGGGTTTGTGAGAAGAGATTTATATGGAACAACCTTATGTGTTTATTTGAGGTGACTCTAATGATCTAATCTAGATGTTGATTGAAGAAATCTCTTTTGGGCCCAAACAAGCTCTGTGGGCTTAGTATGAGAATATGGACCAGTTTCTGCTTGACTCCTGATTTTCTAGATGCTTCTCTGATCCAAATGTTTGTACTCAATGCATGGGTGATGAGCTTCTGATTCTTGTTTTGTATATTGATGATTCGTTCTCACAAGAAATGACCTTCATTTGACCCGCCAAGTGAATTCTACTATTAGGAACCAATTTGAGATGACAAACATAGGGCACTTGCACTATTTTCTTGGCCTACAGGTATTGCAGATGATGAAAGGGGCCATTTCTCAACCAAAGTATGCCATGAATCTCCTTTGTAGATTTCACATGGAGCACTAACAATTGACCTCAACCCCTTTTTAGATCTCCTTTGTAGATGTCACATGAAGTCTAGAGTTAAGTTGTCTTCCAAGTGTTCCACACCTAAGGTGGGGTAGAAATTTCAAGAATCAGGCAATTAACGCAACTTCTGAAATTTCACCGCACTTACTCAAAGTTGCCCAGATCTATTCCCTCTGAACATTCAGCCTTTTACGGCTAATCTGAAATATTATATTTCAGCAGTAACATTTCTTTCACCTGGCATCCCAAGAGAATAAATAATGTGTACTTCAATACCACAATGCTACAACACTTGGGGCACACTTTTCTAGGCATATAAATGACCTGAATTCTCTTATTAATCAGATTATAACAGCAGCAAATCTGCTCTTTTATCTTCAAAATGTGTCAAATCAGTTAACCTATTCTGCTATATGTTACGTCAAATCAGCATGGGCAATAAGCATTGGAATCTACTCAATCAAGAAGATAACATAAACTGAAAATCAAATCTTCAAAAGCACAAAGTTTGGATAGCTGGAAACTTTATAACTTTATATCAAGTACATAGCACAACTTTATCACCAAGCTAGTACAAGTCAAGCTCTTCAAACTCTAGCTGGTGAAACCATTAAAAACCCTAGCCACCAACTCCTAGCTGGGAATCACTCCCAACCAAAGCTGATCACTCCACCAAACATCTTCAACATGCTTGCATCAAAATTAACAAGTCCTCTTTGGCACATACATCAAACTTGTATCACACAAGCTCTCCACACCAACACTCTTGTCTTCCTTGGGGTTTACAAACCTTAGCCATATTGCATCACACAAATACATGGGAAGACAACTCTAGCACTACCTCCAAATCTACATGCCCATCCTAGAGTTTGAATCCTCAAACCCTAGGTCTTCAACTCTTACATCAAAACAAGCACTTGGACCTTCATTGAACAACAAAAACACAACAGTCGAGTCTTCTTCCAAGCAAGGCGTCACATCAAGCTCGAGACTCATCAAGCTAGATTCTCCATGATCTTGACCTAGCCTCCATGCATCCCACAAGAATAAGGCTCCAAAATCATGCAAGGCAGTAGCTCCACTCTCCATGTCTTCTACTAGAGTACAAATTCTAGCGCTACTACAAGAGGCACAAAGAAAACCATCCTCTAACGTCATAGGGCAAACCCTAACATCTCTTTCTCTATTTTCTTGTCTTCTCCTAGGGTTTCCTCATGAACCCCAGTGTCCTACTCCCTACAAGGCATCTCCAAGGAAATTAAAAAATAGAATAGAGTATAATGATGATATGATATGAAAAAGCTCTCTCCTTTATATATGCAATAAGTGAGGGAAGCTAACATAAAACAAAGACATGTGCCCATATAAGTAACCAACAAGGTGACCCCACATACTAGGGTTTATCCAACCTCCAATATGAAGCACTGCTTTAAGTAAGAATCTCCTAGGGCTGAACACCCTTCCCCCAAAATGGTGCACTCTCCTACATGTTGTTCGTTCAATGCTCCTCTTCCATGGCAGAGTCCAAGTGTCCTCATGCAATGCATTCCTCCTCTAACTAAGTGCCACGTGTTCTCTCATGTGCTCAATGCTCCTCTCATGTGTTGTGGTCACTAAGCAACAATGTTCCTCCTCAACATATATATTGAGGTCCACAATCGACCTCAGTGAAATATGCTCCCCAACCCAATCATCATCAAGTCAAGTGTCCAACCTCCAAGGTGCATATCACATGGTCCCAAGCTCCAAGGACTAAATGCCCTCCAAGTGCCTAGCACTCATCTTAAATAGGTACCTCTTCTAATTAAGCAACTAACTTCCCCATTGTGTGCACTGTATGTGTTAGTCATCATGTTGAACAACATAACAACTTCCTAGTTAAAGACGCCATGCTAGCAATCTAACCAAGGTCAAGCATCCACCCAAACTAATCCATCCATATGTCCATGAAGCATTGCCAAGGCGCTAGGAGACCTAAGACTCTCCTAGCAAGGTGATTTTTTTAAATTAACCCCAAAAGCTAACGAGTGGATGCCACTTTGTATCGGAAATTAGTTGGCAATTTGTTGTACTTGACTAATACAAGTCTAGAGATTTCTTTTGTTGTTGGCACAACCTTTCACTTTATGTAAGATCCACATGAGAACCACTAGAAAGCATCAAAACACAATACATTAATACATCCAAGGTACAATTTTGTTTGGTAGAAAATTCAATTTAGGGGGTTCTACTATTTTGGTTTGTTTCACAAATCCAGATTGACTAGTGACTAATGATTGGTAGTCCATTGCTAGTTATGTTTTCAATCTTAGTTCAAGCCCTATTACTTGGACATGTAAGAAACAATTTGCCATTTCTCTATCTTTGATCATATTAAAGGATCAAGTGACAATTTTCATAGGGCAAGAAGTAGTTTGGCTTCAATAAATCCTTTTTGAGTTCGGTTTCTAATAAGTGCATGTGACCACTATTTGGTGTGACAGAGTTTCATCCAACATGCCTATCATCAGTTTAGCATCAGCACAATAAGCACATAGAAATACACAAGCACTACATTTGATGACAACATTCATGATCAAGTTCTTGACATGAGATTTCATCGCATAGAAGATCAAGGTGTTGACATCTTCATGAAGCCCTTGGCAAAAGTTTAGCATATTCATCTTCGTCCTATCCCATTTTATTCGTAAGGAGAGTGTTAGGATATTAAACATTAGAAGGATATTTAAGACAACTTGGTCTAACGTACTACAATCATGTGTGCTTTTTATTGTGCTTATCTCAGGTCACTATTTCATCCTATGCTTAGGTGATCAAACAATGCTCATATTCTTTGAGTTAACAATACTTGATCTATGCACCTTATTTAAAAAATAGTCGGTCACTCTTCTATTTTGACGAAGTGTAGGGTATTGTACTTCATGTAGCCTTTCTTTCATGAGTAGTAAAGTAATACAAATTTTTTGTTGTTTAGTGGATGTTTCCCTCTCAAGGGTCTTAGCACATAATCTTGGTGTCTCTGTCTTTGATCTCTATGAGTTATTCCACAGTGGTGTGAGTTATTGTGAGTTACCACCTTGTAATTTTCAATGTTAAGAGATCAATGCCTTGTGGTCAACTAAAATACCATGTGAAAAACCTGAACAAAATATATCCCCTAAATTGCCTGAAACATCTTTGAAGGGAACTTGTGATAAAAGAAAAATCGGGAGCCCCATGCAGGACATATATCAGATTATCAATATAACTTTGAGCACATGTTATTTAGCACATCTCATCAAGACAACGTCCAAAGCATTTTGGATATCTACACAGTTGAGAGATGATTTGAGGAAAACATGAGATATACATTCACCAAACACTCCCGATATTGCAAAGATTATGAGGTGGTAATACAAGGAATTAAGTGAAGATTGCTCTCATATGAATGGTTGTTGTACGAAGAATATACCATCTAAGGGAAGAGGCAACATACATAAATGGCATTCCATTCAAGGTCAAATCACGCTAAACTAAATGGATTTTTTTTCAATGCTCTCACTCCCTAGATTTAACATTAGATACTGTGTCATGGCAGTATCTGTAGTGAGGTGTTTTGTACGAGTTACGACCCTTATTGTCAGTTAACTTGACAATATGAGTACTCACTCATGCCTTCATATCAAAATCATGTTGGATCTGGACCAGTGTATGTGAATAAAAATCTGGAGTCTAGGCTAACTTGGTCATTAAATGCACGCATGGTATGCAAATGACATGTGCTTCAATACTGGAGCAAGTTCATGTTGAACAAATCCAAAATGCAGGATGGTACAAGAACTCAATCATTTTGCAGCAAGCTTGATAAGCTTTGTGATTAGAGGTGCTTAACTGAACTTTATTTTGTAAATTGTACTGAATCTTTTTCTTTTCCAGAAAGTACATATTCTATTTGATCGTTGAACAATTACAAATACATCGATAATCAAACATCATGAAGCCAAGCTGTAACCATACCAACTACCCCTTGTTGCATAGGCAGCAAGAGCCAGCATATCTACCTCCAAAATATGCGTTCATTATCTTTGGTCTCTGATTATTCTATAGCTAACTTCCATTATTATAAAATGTTGGTTGTGCAATGTTCTCTTGTTGCCTATTATTGACAGCAGACAATATGGTCATTCTCCATGCCTCTGCTTTATATGAAGCTCCTAACCAACCACTGATCCAGGTCTCTCCCAATCAACCTTGCCACTTTTTCACCTCTTCCGGATCCTAGAATCTATCCCCAGAATAAAACACAAAAGACACGAAATAATTTTTGAAATTTTAGTCTTTCAAATGCACGATGGCCTTCCCTGCTTTGCATCTTGTCAATCAAATTCCAAAATTGTATGTTATTGATTTCCACCCACTTCATTTCAAACATTGTTGGCCCTAGTTCCAAAGCTGAAGACACATTCAAACCAGGGAACCAATGCAGGGTGGGAAAAGAAAGGACATGTGGGAATTGGCAAGCCGAACATCCCACGGTCCACCCAGCACTAATGGGAGGGGATGTGCTAGGCAGAACCCTTCAGGCT
The DNA here is from genome assembly GCA_034641835.2 of Pinus albicaulis. Lineage (NCBI taxonomy): Eukaryota > Viridiplantae > Streptophyta > Pinopsida > Pinales > Pinaceae > Pinus > Pinus albicaulis. The sequence continues at coordinate 48,090 of JAXQQM020074404.1, forward strand.
ATTAATGCCACAAAGTGGTGAAGAGAGGTCTAGGCTGAAGCATGTTGTGGTTTGACGTCTCCCTCTCAAGTCTCCAATTGCCGTGCTATGAGCATTATACCTGCACAACCCCCATATGCCTCCATTATTTCTTTCAATATTTTTGCACTTTGGGTGTCTTGCACTGCAATGCTTTCATCTCTTGAATGGGCGGCATCGACAGAGTGTCCTCCAAGCTCCGTTGTCTCGTTGCCATTATGTTGTTTCCCTCTAATGTTCCATCATGAGTGGGCAGGCGTCGTTAGGTGTCTCTAGGCTACCCCTCCCCCTCAGTCTTGTGCTCCTCAGGAATTGGTCTCCAGTTTATGGAGCCCTTATAGTCCTACTCGCATAGAGTAGTTCCTTCGATCTATTTTAGTATGTCCTTCACTGGGAGACTTGGCAACTCTCGTTGATAATTTACCTCTCTTGCAACTTCATATTTGGCCCTATGTGCCCACCATACAACAATAACAAGCCAAATGCCAACGTAGGGCAACATATTATAAAGCAAGAGGGGATCTTGTGGTCAAGAGAGAGCAAGGTATTTTTTAGGAGCAAAATACAACCAAAAGGTGAATTTTTAGGATAATATTTCTAAGTTGGCAAATATTTTATATTATTTAAATATCTCATAATTTTCCTTATCTCAAAAGTCAAAACCCTATTTTAAGGGGTGGCAGGAGGGGGAGGGATTCTCTTTAATCCCGACGGAATAATAGTGGATAAGTATGCATGGGGACTTGGTATCAAGACCAACAATCAAGCATAAGTTTAGAGCCTGTATATGGGACTCCTTCCAGCCAAGAAGAGAGAAATTAAAAACATCACAATTTTGGGTGACTCCTATCTGATTATTAGACATTTAATAAATTCTTCCTTTGCCTAAGATAATCACCTAAGTCAGACTCTCCTTTGTGTTCAAAGCATTCTTCCATCCTTTGAAAGCTCACAAGCCTGGCACATTCTCTGAAATCTTAATTCAGAGGCAAACCTAATGGCAAAAAAAGCATGTAGATTACCGGAAGGAAATTTGGAAATAAATGGAGTCTCTAGTCTTTACCCTATTCCCTAACCCTTCCCCATGATTAGCCCCTTAATGTGCCCCCCCCCCCCATATTCCCCCTTATCCTTGGCACATCTGGAATATTGTTGTCGTCCCTGTCGCTCCTTGTCACTCCCCAACCATCCGTAGCATAATATATCACCGTCCTTCGCTCGTCGGCGTGATGACACACCTCCCCTTTCTCCTGTCACGCGGCCTCCATTATCCCCTCCACATGATTCCATTTGGGTCGAGTTTGCAATTAAGCGTGGGAGTCTTCACATCGGTTTCAAGGTTCAAGGTTCATTGCAGGTATGCGAAGTTGGTTTCCGTGCGAGCCCTCTCTCCCTGCGTGCTACATTTACTACTCATGGCCCAAACTAGACATCCCAACTGCTCGAGCTCCCGCCTGCAAATAATGGTCGCTCTCTTTCCACTCAACGAAATAATGATGTTGTATTGGGATCCTGGTGGCTCGAGCTTGTATTTGTAGGGCCATTGTTATAAATTGCAGATGAGTTCTTTGACACCTCCCATTCTACTTGTGATTTTCATTCTGGGTTGGATTGGGTTGAGTTCGCCTAGTGAGAAGAATACAGAAGCCTCTTTGGGGTGCGGGACTGCAATCTTTCTCTGGGACTGGGTCTGTGTCCTCCCTTTTGGTCAATGCTCCAAGTTGCCCCAGCGGGCTCAGTGGGGGTTAACTCAGGAAGAGCCTCACCGGTGCATCGCCTCTCAGTCACGTTCCATAATTCAGTGGCACTCTGAGGGGATGGCTTCAAGTTCATGGGGAAGCAGACACCCATGCACTGGTTGGGTGATGGAGAAGGAGGCATCGCGCCAAACAATGGTTCAACAGAGTTTTTTGTCCTCCCAAACTCTAGTTGTTTGTGTGCAGTGTGCACAGGAGCTTGCAGAGGTCAAAGCGGAGCTCTCGAACATAAAGGACTTGTTGTATCATCAGAGGGTGGTGACTTACGAAAATTCGAGGACTATTGATGCCAAAAGTAAGCAGGTTGCTAAGCTTGAGGATGAGGTTGGAGGGTTGCGCACCATGAAAGAAGACCTTCAACTCCATGTGTCAAAGTCGAGATTCCCTCCGGAAGAACAGAGTAACCCTTCTGAAATTGAGAATTTAGGCATAGATTTAAATCACCTGGTTGATCCTAATGCTTAGCTTCAATTTGCAATGACTGGTTTGTTATGTGTAATCCTGTTGTCTCAATTTTGTCGAATATATACTAGTAAGATAAATAAGAGTATTGTATCAGTTGTATCTTTTTGTAGTGATCACAAACATCTAGGTTGGACTAATCAGTCTAGGAATGACAGAATTGAAGCCCATGGACAAATTCAAATTGTAACCCACCCATGTATTTTGTTGCAACCGGGCACAGAATTAATATAACGAGTACTCGTTATTGTTAATAAAAAAATTAAAATAAATAAAAATAAAAACGTTATTTTACTTTGTTTAGGTATATACAATGTTATCAGAACCAGAATGGTCATTGAACAAGTAGACCCCTAGACCGGGAACTGCTTAGAATTGAACTGGAAACATTAAAAAAACCAAACCAAAAAACCAATCAAGCAAAAGCACATAAAATATTCAAATTTTAAAGAAAAACATATATATTCATGTGCGTCCATATGAATCCAAAGTTCAAACCATTTATACACAAATAAGCAAAAGTTCTCATTTATATAGCATGTAACGGTGCACATAACCAAAATAGCACCGAGTGCAATCCATCTTTTAACTGAAAATACATCAACAAACGAGCCCTAGATGGCCTCTAGCATCCAAAAAAAATCATGCTACAACAAATACCCACATATCATCAAAATATTTGCCTATATTGGGATCATCAATATTATCCTCTATGCATTAACTTAAAATAGAAAAATCTTAGCATATCAAGTCAAGATTTTGTTTGAGTGATGGGTACATTTCTAGTAGGACCATGATAAAGGAGTTCAACAACCAAAGCCACTAACATCAAGGTACATAGAAGGGTTGGTGCTCTTGATTAAACGCTAGTTCCATACCCTCGTACATGAAAGAATCCAATAGAAACATTGCAATCTCCCAATCCTGAAAACCTAAAAAATTGTTAAGTCTACTGGATTTCGAGTGGGATCTAAAATTCTACTTTCTCCATATGAAATCCAATTAGTTTGGAACCACTCTCAAACATCCCAAGTCAATTAATAGTAATGTTAAAAATTTAAGTAAAAGGATGAAAATGAAAGGTAAAGGAGAATGTCAATTTCACTTTAATAATTTAACATTACTATTAATTGCATAGGATTAGTAGGGCAATATGGTCAAATACTAGGATTCCCCAGTCATAAATCATTGCTTTAAAAAAAAATGGTGTTCAAAGGGTCCTTGGTAGCATTGTCCAGAAAAAGTTGGTTCAGTGAAAAAAGACCAATTCGTTACTGAAACGGCCAAAAATTGTTTGGTTCACTAGTTCAACCGATTTTTCCCTCCAAGTAGTGGCACCACACTCATCAAGTAGCATGCAAACATGTGTAGCATGCAAACATGTTCCGAGTTGACTAAAGACCTGGAGGGCACATCTGCAGTACCAGGATATGAAGTTGAGTGGGTTGAGTCAAAATACCCAGAAATAAATCAAGAGTATCTTGATCCAGTGGCTGTCTATATGGAGGAATTGTTCTTTACAAAGCTTGCACATATTTTTGGCATGACAATTGTTTTTCAAATATACCAAGATCCATGTAAATCAGATCATGTCAGGGATTTCGATCAAATACTATTATCAGGTTTGTTGTTGAATATGGTGAAGAGCGGTGGAAGAAAGGAGTCATTCAGGCATTTGCTTGACTGGGTACACTGGCATTATTGTATCATTTAAAAAGGCAGTAATTTCAGTAGATTAGGGTAGGTAGGGGTGCAAATAAGCTCAGCACTCTGAGCATCTTTCAAATTTTAGTTTAGATTTCTTTTCATTTTCATATCAATGTGCTCTAAACTTCAGTTTGCAGAGAGTGTTGATTTCATATTGTCAGCCATAGAGGTTTTGTAGCAAACTAAGTTGCAGATTTGGGATCAACCCAATGGATCAGGCTACTAGTCTAAAGTGTTCTTGACACCTCCTGAAGGAGTTGCCATCCCCAGCTGGAGCCACTGTTAGACTCCTGTATTTCACAGTATCACCAGGTGACTGATTATTGCTTAGATTTGTCATTACTGAAAATAATATTCCATGGCTATCATTTATTTTCAAAGAAAGAAAGGGAGATCCTGACTGTCAAGAGCATCAAATCAATCTATCTGCCTTATAGTTCAGTTGAAAGAGGAAAGTGTTGCTGATTAAGTATGATGGTGAGCAAAATCCATGCTGCCCTCATTCATTCCATCTACCCTCTTCTTACCTTTCATTTTCCCAAATTTTGAACTCCAAAGCTCTGAATCCCATTCAATCCCCAAGACCCACATACATAACCTTTGGGACTTATTACTTTATAAACCCATTCATATTAAATCTGAAATTCTATTGTTATAGCTCCGCCCAACCACTAGCGGCCATATCATTTTCTCATTTAAACTGGCCTTGTTCACAGCTCCGCACCCACTTTAGGCCGCTTGATACATTCATGTATATCATATAATAAACTGCAATAAACACTCGCATTTCCTTTATATCCTAAGTCCGAACAATACCTCGCAACAAACCGTATCTCCCCCTTAAAACCTTTACCTCTCATCGCAGGCCGCAAAATTTAATTGCAAGGGATCATGTTAAAGTAGTCGAAGTGCGATGTGCGATGCCAGGTGGGACCCAATCGCAAATGTTAAAGAATAGGAGCGGGAGGTAAATGGTAAAGTCGCTGAAGTGCGACGTGCGATGCTAGGTGGGACCCGATCGCAATCGCAATGTTTAAAGAACAAGTGCGGAGGTAAGAGTTATAATCGTCGAAGTGCGATATGTGATGCGGTGGGGCCCGATCGCAAATCGCAAAGCGCATGTTTTAATGGATAAGCACGGGGGTAAATGTTATAATCAATGAAGTGCGATATGCGATGCAGTGGGCCCCAATCGCAATCGCAATCGCACATCGCAAGTTTTAAAGGTTAAGTGCAAAGGTAAAGCTAAGTCTTGCGCCATGTGAAGTGTGATGTTGGCATGGATGCGATGTGGTTATATTGCTGAAATCTAAAGGATTTCAGACCCGGGTGCATCTACAACAGGACGCGGCTACACATTCAAAGGGTTTTTCCACCATTTACCCGAGAAAAGGGGATTTCTGCCAAACGTTAAAAGAACAAAGGGTTTATCTGCCAAAGCTACCAAGATTGAAGATTCTTTAAAAAAGGAACGTGCCAGTGGGGTCAAGTCGGGCAAAAAGGGCATTTGTGATATAACAGCAGAAAACGAAGAGGCGGCAACATGGCCACCGATCCATGAAAACGCCAGCACCTCATAAATTTAATAATTCCACAACGGTTTTCTGAAGATGAAGAGCCAAAGTGTCAAAGATTTTCTCGCCTCTTTGGCATCACACCAGTCGAATCTTGATCATTGCACAATTAATAACGGACTGCTAAAAGCCACTGTTGGAGGCCAAGCTTGTCTTATCATCGCCTGCATGCTTCCACTTGTCCAATTTCTGCTTGAATGTAATCACTGCAGTAGACAGATTAACTGACTTAAGTTTTGTATAAATATTGCATGCATTAGCAATCTCAAGAAGGCCCGAAAGGGGAAAAAACCATTGTAATAGACTCATCCTGTTGTAAGCACTCTCTTTTGGATTAATGAATGATTATGTTGCTTTCCAAATTCTTGTGTTATGATCTGTGGTGAAGTATTTTCCCATGTAATTTGTTATTCTCCTGTTTTCGCATATTGTTGTTCTTTCTCTACTGCAGATAGAAATTTTTGTGTAGGATTTACCATGGGGTACCCTACTCAGTCTTGAAACAGAATTTTATGTTTTCCTCTGGGACCTGAATGCAGAATTCAGAGACGGTCTGCTCTGCATCCATGTTGAACCTTAATTTCCTCCTTTCCATTTAACAAGCTGTAAAGATCCATTGACATGGCTAGTATGCCTGGTTGCACCTGACCTCAATTGTTCATCCATTTGAATCTGTTTGCACCTGTTTGACTCCATAGCCCAATGGCCCTCTTCCGCTGCCTCAAGCAAATCTTAAAACAAACCCCTATGCACTAATAGCTAGCCTAAAATGCCCCTATAAACAAAGCTATATCTAACAGAGAGAGCCCTCTCTGAGTCCAGGAAAGCTAGGTCCTGGATTCCAAAGCAGTTTGATGTTTCCCTTCGTGGTTCTGTCTTCAGCCTTCAGAAATTACGGAGTGATAACACAGTGAAAAAAGGCCAATTCGTTACTGAAACGGCCAAAAATTGTTTGGTTCACTAGTTCAACCGATTTTTCCCTCCAACCGGTTGGACCGACTAGTTCTAATAACATTGGGTATAAATAGCCATAACATATATCTCATAATGAATCATATTCCCCTATTTTCATGCAGAGAAAATAAAAAGGAAAATCATATTCACTTATTTTTAACTGGAAAGAGAAACTTGAAAACACATTCCCCTATTTTCAAGCAAAGGGGGCAAATTTTCACAATAAATAGCTTTCAATCCCATGGTATTGGGCGGCCCATGGTATTCTTCCATGGTATTTGATGTGATGAATCCTATTTAAAGATTAAACCATACATAGTTTTCAAGCCCACGGTATTCAATGTGATGAAGCCTATTTAAAGGTTTGATATAACATTATTGTTGGAAATAGTCCAATATATTATTGAGAAATGCATTTTAACATTGGGTTTTATATTTTTATTATTGTAATATTGCAGAGCTTATTCTACTTGAACAAATGAAGTTATTTATGATAATTTTATTTTTAATTAGGTACTATAGATAGATTTACATTTTTAAGGCTTTTAAATCAATATTTATCATGAAAAATAAATTAATATGAAATTTTATAATTTTAATAGAGAGAAATAATAGATTTATATTAATTGTATGATTTTAGCATGGATTTATATTTACCCAAATACAAGAAACATTGGTCATAAAGATTCTTCCAATGTAAATATTTTAATTATAGAATTTCATTTATTTTTAATTATGTAATATAGATGAATTTAAATTTTTAAGGTTTCCAAATAAATATCTATAGTGAAAATTAAATTTATATGAAAATTTATAATTTGAACAGAGAGAAATAATGGATTTATATTTATCGTGTGATTTTAGCATGGGAATTATATTTACCCAATACAAGAAACATTGGTATTTCAATCCCATGTTATTGGGTGGCCATGGTATTCTTCCATGGTATTTGATGTGATGAATCCTATTTAAAGATTAAACCATACATAGTTTTCAAGCCCATGGTATTCAATGTGATGAAGCCTATTTAAAGGTTTGATATAACCTTATTGTTGGAAATGACCCAATATATAATTGAGAAATGCATTTTAACATTAGGATTGGATGGATTCTCCCTTATCCATCTTGATGTCCTTCAGCTTGTTCTTCAAAAAGGGAATTTGATTTGCCTTGCTAGCCCTGAACATGCCAACCAACCTGTCATACATCTCCTTAGATGTGCCCAGCTCGGAGATATCAGCAACCAAATGCTTGTGAATAGAATCCCTAATGATCTTATTCCCTTTGACTTCTCCTTTCTTGTACTTTGTCTTAGTGGCAGCCAGTGCATTAGAAGGAGGCTCGGTAATCTTTCCCTGTACATAGTCCATAACTTATTGTTCCTCCAAAGTCAAGTCCAAGGACATTTTCCAAGCATGATAATCAGACACATCATTGAGCTTGTCATTAGATTTGAAGTATGATGAGGAAGTCATTGACCCTTGTCCTTGTCCAATAGATTTTAGTGATTGCTCTTCTCACTCTTGCTTGGGCTTTGTCTTCACCTGAGCTCTGATACCATGTTAATTTTTAGATAACAATGGTATTTTCTATGCTTAGAGCAATTTACTTCAATCTTTTCTTATTAGCCCAATTTTAATTTCCAAATTAGCAATCACATAAACATTGACAGTAAAAGCGATGGAGAGCACTGGCGATTTTTTCTTTGCCCTAGGTTTTCTTGCAACCAAAAATGTCACCGCCGCTTGCAGGTTTTCGTCAAACAGGAGGTGCTACCATGACCATTGGCACTGTGACTCCCCTGCTGATCCCCGAAGCGTCATATCTGCGAGGCTGTGGAACCGGTTATTTATCTGTCGCGCCTACGCAACGGATGGAAAGGATTCAGAATCAATGGCGGCGACCCCCTGCAGACTGGAACGATGCTTTGTTCTACTGTATTGGCCACCTTCGGACGGAGATGTTGTGTGCGTCCCCTGGTTTGGCTTTCGATACGCTCGACGCTCTAGTGAGATGGTCGGCTACCTTACGACTGGTGTATGCGATGCTCGATGCCGCTCGAGCCCTCATCTGCATCGATATCACTTGGCGGCTGTGAGTTTTTCGCTCAAGTCTGTATACGGGTTATTGGCCCTGTTTGCGGATCCTCGGTGCGGGGTTGCTTTTGGGCTTTCGACCATCTTCGCATCTGCAAAAGGAACTGCTCCAGACATGACAATACTGAAGCAGACAAACCAGGAACAACCTAAGCTAAAGACCAATACCAATGCAAAGGATAATCAGGTAAGCCCACATTGTTTTCAGATTTTTATCAAAACTCCTAAGGGAAATAGTTTATTGGTTTGGGTAAATGAATCCGAACAGGTTACAGACCTGAAGAAAACTATTGGGCAAACAACTGGATACCCAAGTCAGGAACAGTCCCTCATCCATGGAGGGAAGTCACTACAGGACTCTAGCATCCTCAAGGATTATGGTATTTTCCCTGCTTCTACCATCCTTCTCAATCTGCGACTGAGAGGGGGTGCTGCTGGACAACATAGTGCTCAGGGTCCCCGGGGACCAAACTCTATCAGTCATGAGTTTCCCACAGGAACATCCTACAAGAATATTCTAAAGGGGAAAAACAAATCTGCTGCTCCTATGACACAGACAGCAAATGCCCCTAAACCATACATTGTGGAACAACTCAACCAGATTCCAGAACTACAGATTGAACTACCTGAGATTGATGACTATAGATCTGTCTTTGAATCACAAGCACTCATTTGCAGATTTAATTGTTTTTGGCCAAAACCAATGGAGCTTTTTCATTGGATTTTCACCAACTGGACGACGGAATGCGAAATACACCTCTGTTCAAAAGGATTTTTCATTGTTAAATTCTTATCCTCGGAAGCCAGAGAACACATTCAAAAGTCTGGGCCGCGGTTCTAGGGCTCCACCGGTTTATTCACCACACCATGGTTTCCAGAGTTTGATGCAAACACCATGGAGGTCGCCAAAATGCTGGTCTGGGTGCGGCTTTATAACCTCCCACTTCATTTCTGGAATGAAGATGTATTGGGCAGCATTGGAGACATGATTGGGAGCTATATAAAAACGGACACCCAACACATGGAAGAAAGGGTTTACACATTTGCACGCATTTGTGTGGAAGTGGACCTTAGCAAGGGGCTTCCAGAATGCATCCTGTTGACTCACAAACAGCAAAAATGGACGCAGCACCTCAATTATGAGAACATTGCCTTCAGATGCAGAATATGCAGAAATACAGGGCATTTGCAGAACACTTGTCTAGATGCTAAAAGAGACAACAGAAGAAAAAAAAAAAAGAGACAGGAAAAGCTACAAAGGGCTGGCAATTTCCCTCTGATGAACCAGAACAGGAGATGGAAGAAGTCGAGACAGAACCTACTCCAGAAAAAAACAAACAGACAACAACCGAAGTTGAGACACAAGAACAAGAGATGCAAGAGCCATCAAACACAGCTCCAGCATCATTGGACCATGAGGCACCAGGAAGTGGAGGACATAAAAGACAACACAGCACAAACACATCTGATTCGGATAAAGACAACGAAGCAAGCATAGTTGAAAATCAGCTCGCACTTATCACAACCATGCCATCACCTGGTCCATGGCGAAAGGTTGAAAAGAAAAAAGGGAGGAAAATTTAATTTTCACTCCCCTGTTTATTTAGCCTCTAGCTGCAAATTACTAGCATGTTTTTCTCTGATATTACAGCAAAGTGTAACATGTAATTTTGTTTCAATTAATAAAATTACGAATTTTTCCTTTGTGAAAAAATAAACATTGACAATAAATGTTGATAGAACATAAACAAATAACCAGAAGACAATCCAAGACACGAGGACACAATATTTGGCGGATGCCAGGGAAAAATCCCAATGTGGGGAAAGCCCTTTGATCAAATCTTCTTATTATTCTTCAACATTTCAACGAAGAGAGAGAGAGTACAATATACAAATTACACTTGCCCAAAACTTCAGTCAAACAACAGACAACAAGATGCCCTAACCAGAAAGTCAACGCTGGTCGAACCAGCAAGAAAACTTCACCAAATGGGCTCGGTCAACCTTATTCAATGTAGCCTCCAACAATGATTCAAATCAGCCCAAAACAGATCCGAAAAACACAGTCAAACTCAGTCAACTGAAAAGTCAACTTTGTGGTCAACGTTGCAGTCAAACTGCCCATAATTCCTCGATTTTCGTGCCAATGAGTGCGGCCTAAAAAGACCAAAATTATGCCCTGAAAAACGCACTTTTCTGAGTGAGGTTGACCCTAAGTTGCAGGAAATGTTGGGCAGAGGGTCGTTTCCCCCTGGAAACGAAACGGAAACGTGTTTCCCTATACCATACAGCCTGGAAACGGGTTTCCATCTGTACTGGGTCGTTTCGCGTTGAGGAAACATGCCCAGTACAAACAGAAACATGTTTCCAACCCATATGGGCGCAATTCTGGGATTTCATATTCCTTTATTGCGCTTTTTTTCGGTTTGTATTATTTATTATTTTATTAGGCGTGGAAAGTATCTTTTGGATGCTTCTAGATGGCTCTCTCAACAATGATGAGTATTAGTCTTTTGTCTTTATAGTACTTGCAGCCTCATAGTCTTCATTGTACTTGCAGCCTCATATATATAATAAAGGTTGATTTTGAGATTTGGATATATAATAAAGGTTGTTTTTGGATATTCCGATATTTCTATTTTCATTGTGTCTATGATCATTCATGAGTAAATGTGATGTAAATTTAGAGACTTATAGTTTATGAGACTAATATAATAATATATATATTAGAATTTATTAATAATATAATATAATAATATATTATATTGAAATTTAGGACATTTAAGAAATGTTATGTGCAATCATAAAACATACATGATAAATTATAATTTATTACATTTAAAGTTTAAACATTATGATTTAATTGTCCAATGTCAATGCATATATATATATATCGTGTTTCCCCGTTTCCAAAATTTGGGGGGAGGGGGGGGTGTCGCGTTTCGTACCCGTGCCCGTTTCGGAAACTCGTATCCGTTTCCCCATTTCATGCAACTTAGGTTGATCCAAAGTCAACGCTCTGTTTTGCTACCCAAGAACAATCCGAAAATTTCAGTCAAACTTTCACACGTTCGAAGAGAGAGAGAGACTCCTTTGATGTTGTACGAACCAATGAGAGAGAGAGAGAGAGATGATGTGATGAGTGATGTCCACAATGAGGAGAGTGTCTCTCTAATTTATATCCTTCAATGATGGGTGGAGACACATCTATTGGGGCTTATAAGCCTACATTACATTTCTGGCCAACCTTGACAATTGCACATGAGAGAGAAAATAAATTCAAAATCCAACTTCTGCTCATCCAAACAAGATGATCTTTAGATCAATCTTGCACCTCTCGGAAAGAGGAATCCAATAAAAATATCATCTCCATCATATGAGCTGACCAAAGTGGGAATTGCCCTAATTGCCAATTTTAACACTCCCTCTCAACCTAGGGAGAACTCCAACCGTTAATCCATCTGACAACCTGTGCAATCTTGTCATCCTGTACCATCCTGTCATCCTATGTCATCCTGCCATCCCTGTACTCTGCTTTGTTGAACCATGAAGAAATAATGAAGAAGATTTGATCAAGAGTGAGTCACAAGACCTTACCACTCTCCACTGACCCAAAGTCAATCTAGAGGTAAAAACCTCAACCAGACTTGATCCTAAATCAAGTTGTTGGACACAACCCATCCTAGAATAGAGAGTACAACAATAAACAATGAGCCCATCGGTAGTGCTAGAGTCTCTATCCTCATTTCCCAGTTCATTGGCCAGATGAGAAGTACTTCCCATGAGTCTCGGACTACATGGGTAGGATGTATGTGGGACATAGACCAAGAGAGGGTGAACCAGCTCAATATCATAACAGTGGGGAATAGCACACCAATAAGGAAAGGTGAACCTCGCCCTATGGTTGCTTATAGCTCCAAGAAGCTACCCCAAGCCCCCCGGAGCCCCCAGAGCTCAAAGTCCAACTCAAACGAGACCCTCATAGGAGGGTTTGTCCACGACTCCAAGTTTCTCACAGAAGGTTAAGAATTTGACCTTCCCCAGGGGCTTTGTGAGAATATTTGCGACCTACTCATTAGTCCCAATGTGATGGAGGCTTACAACGCCTCGCTGTACCATATCCCGGATAAAGTGGTACCTGTTATCAATATGCTTGGAGCGGTCGTGGAACGTGGGATTCTCTGAAAGACGAATCCCACTTTGGTTGTCACAATAGATCATGGTGGTATCCAACACATACCCAAACAGCTCACTGAAGAGCTTCCTCAACCAAACAACTTCACAACGGGCCATACTTGTTGCACTGTATTCGGGATCCATCAGACCTTCAACATCAGGCATCGGATCATCCTTCGGTTCTTCCTGCTTTCTTGCATCTCCATCTTTGACTTCCTTTGAGATAGGAAGATCTCTAACCTTCCCAAGGGAAGCATCTTCATCGAAGGTGACATCATGACTTATCTCAACTTCTCTTTGACCAGGCACATAGATTCTATATGCCTTTGAAGTTTCACTATAGCCCACAAATGTTCCCTTCTTTCCAGAAGCATCCAACTTGCTTCTCTTTTCTTTCGACACATGAAAATATACGGGACTTCCAAAAATTCTAAAATGAGAAACATCAGGTTTCTTACCAGTGAAGATTTCTTCGAGAGTTTTGGAGTCCAATGTTTGACGTGGGCATCTATTTTGAACATACACGATAGTGTTGGCAGCTTCTCCCCATAGGAACTTTGGAAGATCTTGGGCATGAAGCATGGCACGAATAGCTTCAGTGATGGTTATATTCTTTCTTTAGGCAACTCCATTTTGTTCGGGAGTATAAGCAGTAGTGGTCTCCCTCTTAATGTCGGCTTCCCTACAATAGTCATTGAACTCATTTGACTCATATTCGGTTCCATTATCAGTCCTCAAAATTTTGATCTTCTTCCCTGCTTGATTTTCAACCAAGGCTTTGAAAGAGCGGAACCATTTGAATACTTTGTCCTTCTTCTTCAAGAAGTATATCCAAGTTTTGCGAGAGAAGTCATCCACAAAAATAGCATAATACAAATATCCTCCTCCCAAGGATGTTACAGGCAACATACTAGATAAATCAAAATGATTCAATTGAAGAATGTCAGTAGTCTTACTATGACAGTATGACTTGAGGGGAATGGTCCTCTTGTATGTTTCCCTTCGGCACAACCCTGACAAACACCTTCATGATCAACTTTGCAATCGGGCATACCTGTGACCATCTTCCTTGCTTCGGGAAGAGATTTATAATGAAGGTGGGCAAACCTTCGGTGCCATAATTCAGATTGAATAGTTGTGTTGCATGTCATGGCTCCCAACGGACTTCCTCCAACTTGATAAAGCGTATCAACCCTAAAACCAAGAGTGAATGCTTCTTTGAAATTCCTCTTCCAAACACGTACCTTACCTTCAATGAATGCCACCTTGAATCCTTTGTCTTCCATTGCCAAAATAGACACTAAATTCTTCGTCAAGTCAGGTACATATAACACATCTTGTAGATGAAGGATTTGACCTTGATTTAGATGAAGAGTAACAGTCCCTGTCCCTTTCACAGGATAGGTGGAATTGTCTCCAAGTATAATCTCCAATTTGTTTCCTTTTCAATCAAATTTGAGAGGGCCTCTTTGTAACCAGTGAAGCACCTTGAGGCACAACTATCAATCAACCAATTATTCAGTGTGTCGGGAGGAGATGCAACGGAAAGGGAAGATATAAGAAGAAATTATTTTTGCTTGTTATCTACAATATTAGATTCATCATACCTAGAATTCCTTGACTTCTTGAAAGGTTGACCATTTCCATTTCCCTTTCCAGTAGCGGAGCCTCTCTTTCCTTTGTTGTTGAACCTATTGTTCCTTTGATTTCCATTTCCCTTGAAATTGTTGCTGTTGTTGTTGTAGTCATCATCTCGGGGTGAGTCCAGTTTATTGGAACACTCTCTAGCATAGTGGCCAAACCTGTTACAATTGTAACATCTACCTTTCCTTCCTTCTTTGAATCCCGATCTTCCTTGTCCTTGATTTTTTGGACCAACATTATTCTTCTTCTTTGCATGAGCGAAGAAAGCAATAGGTTCATTTCCATTTGAGGACTTGTCTCTCTCCATCATCGTCGTCTCCTCTTGAGTGCATCTCGTCAACAATTCATCAAAATCAGGAATCGTGCTATTGTTGAGAATAGTGGTATTGAATACATACCAAGCCCAGGGAAGACCTCCAAGAGCAATAAGAGTGAGATCTCGGTCAACTATGACCTCTCCAATAGATAAGAGATCATTTTTTATTTCGGTAATCCTCATAAAGTAGGATTGGATGGATTTTCCCTTATCCATCTTGATGCCCTTGATTTGCATTGCTAGCCCCTGAACATGCCAACCAACCTGTCATACATCTCCTTAGATGTGCCCAGCTCGGAGATATAAGCAACCAAATGCTTGTGAATAGAATCCCTGATGATCTTCTTCGCTTTAACTTCTCCTTTCTTGTACTTTGTCTTAGTGGCAGCTAGTGCATTAGAAGGAGGCTTAGTAACCTTTCCCTGCACATAGTCCATAACTTCTTGTTCTTCCAAAGTCAAGTCCAAGGACATTTTCCACGCATGATAATCGGACTTATCATTGAGCTTGTCATCGGGTTTGAAGTATGATGAGGAAGCCATTGACCCTTGTCCTAGTCTAATAGATTTCAGTGATTTCTCTTCTCACTCTTGCTTGGGATTTGTCTTCACCTGAGCTCCGATACCATGTTAATTTTTAGAGCAATTTACTTCAATCTTTTCTTATTAGCCCAATTTCAATTTCCAGATTAGCAATCACATAAACATTGACAGTAAATGCTGATAGAAAATAAACAAATAACCAGAAGACAAGCCAAGACAAGAGGACACAAAGCGGGGAAAAACCCCAATGTGGGGAAAACCCTTTGTTCAAATCTTATTATTCTTCAAAATTTCAGCAGCGAGAGAGAGTACAATATCCAAATTACACTTGCCCAAAACTTCAGTCAAACAGCAGTCAACAGGATGCCCTAACCAGAAAGCCAACGCTGGTCAAACCAGCAAGAAGACTTCACCAAATGAGCTCGGTCAACCTTAGTCAATGTGGCCTCCAACAGTGATTCAAATCAGCCCAAAACAGATCCGAAAAACACAGTCAAACTCAGTCAACTGAAAAGTCAAATCTGCAGTCAAATGCTGTGGTCAACGCTGCAGTCAAACTGCCGATAATTCCTTGGTTTTTGTGCCAATGAGTACGGCCTAAAGAGACCAAAATTCTTCCCTGAAAAATGCACTTTTCTGAGTGAGGTTGACCCAAAGTCTACGCTGGTCAACGCTCTGTTTTGCTGCCCAATAACAGTCCGAAAATTTCAGTCAAACTTCCACACGTGCAAAGAGAGAGAGACACTCCTTTGATGTTGTACGAACCAATGAGAGAGAGAGAGATGATGTAATGAGTGATGTCCAAAATGAGGGGAGAGTCTCTCTAATTTATATCCTTCCATGAGGGGTGGAGACAGATCTATTGGGGCTTATGAGCCTACATTACATTTCTGGCCGACCTTAACAATTGCACATGAGAGAGAAAATAAATTCAAAATCCAACTTCTGCTCATCCAAACAAGATGATCTTTAGATCAATCTTGCACTTCGCAAAAAGAGGAATCCAACAAAAATATCATCTCCATCATATGAGCTGTCCAAAGTGGAGTTTGGCCCTAGTTGCCAATTTTAACAGTTTTGCCCTGGTCTCGGGCCTAATTTCTGTCTCTTTTGTCTCATCATCTCATGGTTATTTTCTACTTCTCTTTCATGTTTATTCGTTGAAATTTTCTTCTGTATAACTGCTTAATGATATTGACTGCTATATGGAACTAATGCTAACTGATCATTGGAAGTAGTTATCTGTTGAAGAAAATTGTTCTAGCTTGTTTGCCCTAGAAATATCAACAAAAATGGGCATTGAATACAATATTAGCCCCCTCTATAAACCCTATATGATAAATATGACATCCTTAAAGTTTTCCCTGACAGAAAGCAGAATCCTTAACTTACTTATATCACTCTCAGACACCTCCAGACATTCAAGCAGAGCTCACAGAGGCTGAGATAGATATTGTGGGGTAGCACAGATTCTTAACCAACGCAGACTTAGCAGAGGAAGTTGCGGCTTTGGTCCCTGACACTGGTCATACCCATGGCCGCCACAATCACTACATGCACGAAGCGGATTTATAATAACAGATAAAGTCCTTGTTGACAGAGTTTTACTGGACAGAAATGAAGCAAAGGAAGCAATTCTCCTTTAGCTTGATAAGCTGCAATTGTTTTTTGAAGTCCCTAAACCGTCGACTACAACGATCGAAGACCATCTTGGCAAGAGTAAAGCACCAGTGGAAGTGGTCCCCTCCGACTCGTCTCCATCAGCATGACTTGGTGCTGTCTCTCTGGTTTTCTCTCTTGGTTTTCTGCTCATCAGCATATCTTAGTCACTAGGCTAAATAATAAAGGTCCAAGGACCAAACACTTAGTTATTTTTTATCTCCGTTTTAATCATCCTGTATGGATGCTAAAGAATTTAAGGTTTTGCCACTGATATGGTTTCCATATTGGCAGATCAGGGGTCATCCAAAACTATATTTTCTGTGCTCTTTTGATCAATCGATAGAAATTTAATTTTACAACTAAAAAAGGGAACCACTGGACCATCATGATATCCATAATAGTTCATGTCATGGCCAAGCTGACATCCTCTGTTGTGGAGCCCTATGTATCCTGATTCTTATAGAAATTTCTAGCAAAGCATGTTTCAGTTGAAATTAACTCTAGCAATGCTCACTTATCATTAAAAAAAGATCGATGATGGACTCAATTGGTGAGTGTCAATGATTCAGATACATGGAAATGTGCATACAAGATGTTGATTATTGCATGCTTATATTCATTCAAAAGTGGCAATTTGAACCAGAAGCATATTTGCATTTTAAAAGTTACCATGCATATTTACTATTATTAGGTTTAGAAAGTGATCAAGAAATTATTTTATCTCCTTAGTCCATCTTCGTGATATTCTGATTTTTACTTCACATTAAAGTGTGCAAAGGTAATCAAGTCGGTAGACAATATTGGTACAAACTTATACGCTCTAAAATTATTGGTAGAGGTCAAATAACAAGGGAAATAAGGTGTAATGATGATTTAAAAGGCATTACTGTTCAAAAGCATAAAGCCACAAGTGCATACATTGTCCAAACTTTTCAAGTTGTTTATAAATCGGTAAAAGGCCATATGCAGTTGGAGCAATTATGCTGTATTAGAAAAAAAAAGGTGCTCAACAAGGTAGCATATACCTGCATGTAGGGAACTTTTAGCATCCTGCACAGCTCGTTCAACAAGGTCAGGATCCAAAGAGGCAGATCCACTTGGCTCTTGGAGCTTCCTCTGCAGAAATTTTGCCAAAGCAACAGCCTTATTTGTTGCAACTGGCCCACCTGGATGAGCAACTCTTCACAGACCAAAGCACTTATGTTAATGGTCTTCCAGCTGCATTCATTTCAGTCTAGAGCAATATATGACAAAATGCAATATCTGTTCCTCAGACTTCCTCTATAAACAATATGCAATATGCACTTAACACCTGCCCATATCCATCTTACATAGTTACTATAGTTGCACAGTGATTAAGAAGAGAATCAGCAAAATCTTCTCAACAGCTAGAGTTACATACAGGATGACAGAAGTTATGAACAAGACTGCTTGGGAGCAGGAGCGGGAGCGGGGAGGGTCATTTTCAAAAGCTCCGGGGTTGGGAGTGATTTTCGGAGCAAATTTTATATAATATATATTTTGATACATAAATGTCAACAAAAGCAGGTAGAATGATGAATTAGTGATAAAAAACAAACATAAAAACGTGGATTAAAACCATATAACACCATAATAGCACAAGTACTACAAGTTATCATTTATATAGCATGTAAGGGTGCACATAACCAAAATAGCATCAAGTGCAATCCATCTTTGAACCGAAAATACATCAACAAATAGGCTCTAGATGGCCTCTAGCAACCAAAAAAATCATGCTACAACAAATACCTACATATCATCAAAATCATTGCCTATCTTGGTATCTTTGTCATTAATATCACCCTCTAAGCATTAACATAAGATAGAAAAAGCGTAGCATGTCAAGTCAAGATTTTTGTTTGAGTGATGGGTACATTTTTAGTAGGGTTATGATAGAGGAGTTCGACAACCAATGTCACTAACATCAAGGTACATAGAGGGCTTGTTGCTCTTGATTAGATACGAGTTCCATACCCTAGTACTTGACAAAATCCAATGGAAACATTGCAATTCCCCCAATCCTGAAATCCTGAAATCCTGAAAAAACTGACAAATCTACTGGATTTTGAGTGAGATCTAAAATTCTACTTTCAACATATGAATCCAATGAAGCCATAACCACTCTCAAACATCCCGAGTCATTTCATGATAATGTTAAAAATTTAAGTAAAAGGATGAAAATGAAAGATAAAGAAGAATGTCACTTTTACATTCTTAAACATTACCATGAATTGCATATCAATACTAAGGCCATAGGCTTGAACATTAGGCTGTCCCACTCAAAAATCCTTGTTTCTTTGGAAAAAAACTGAATTTGGAACATCTTTGCGGCTTTTTCTTGCAGGAGCCCGCTCCTGAAAATCGCTCCCAAACAGGAGCGCACTCCCAGGGCCGCTCCTGCTCGGAGCACGCTTCGGGAGCAAATTAGAGGGGAGGGGGGCCGCTCCCCCACAGCCCTGGGTAAGAATGAGAAATCTTATGAAAGCGAATTCAGCAGTTCTTAATGACATCATAAGCTGTTAAAGGAAAAAGTATCAAGCCATGGTAGATGATCATCATGAGCATGGTAAAGCAGGCCTAATTAATAGAACCTTTAGATGTAATGGATGTCTTAATAGCAGAAACAGGAGTTGCAGTCAATGACGTACAGTGTGGAAAACCAGACATCCTTGGCTAAATTTTGTAGTGAATACTAGGACAGTCAAATATCTATATTTTTTGATATGTAGTATTAACCATACCTTCTAACCAATATAGTAATATACCCAATTATGGGAGATCTGCACAGGGTGCTCCATACGCGGCATCACCCATACCCACATATCCAAAGAACTTCGGAAAATTCTCAGTATTATTCTTTTTCTTTTAGTTTCATGTAAAAGAAAATTTCATACACTCTTTCAAGAAGCACCCAATATTTCTCAATTGTGGCACTGAATATCTGTCTAATGATCTGGATAAACTCCAGGACTGATGGACTTATAATGCAGTTATATTTTGCATTCATAGTTGAATCAATGCAATTATTATATTCATAAACTCCTTGACATGCAGAATAGAATGCACTTGCTTGTCAAATGGCAGCTGACGATCACTGTCACTATCAATTCACAATCAAATCCCCTGGTATGCATTCCAAAGTGCATCAGCTTGCTAATCAGAGATAGATATTAACCTCTAATCCTTAACATTTAATTTCCCTGCCATGCATTAGAAAAGCCCAAGCACAAATTTTCCACAACTCCACAACATGTGCAAAAAGATTCCAAATAGTGATCCGGGTCAACTCAAACGATTGCATCAAGTTAACTACTTGAAAGTTGTTACAAAAGCTCAGTTAACCATAAAATGAATAGGATAAATGGCATAACCAAATACCAAACATAAGCATAACCCCTTTTTCCTGCAACCAGAAATCTCTTCCTCCAACACATAGAGAGCTGATAAACCTTGTGCATACATTTATCTATGTAACTAGAATGACAACATATTCAAAAAAAAAATGGATGACCAAAGAAAGTGCATTGAAAGAGCTATGCATGTAACAATAGAAATACAAAGTCAAAGCAAACATGAATAGCTATATGAGGGTAACAAACATCAAAAAAATGATCTGCAAACATTACCAGTTACAGAACTTTATGTGAACCATTTTCCCAGACAATAGTTAGCTTCTGCTGGCCACACTCTGCTTGAAACTGCAACAGCCTACATAATGGTCCCTAGACATGTACAGGCATATAGAGAGACTTTTAGGATACCTAGATTGTTTCAGTCAAATTCTGGCCAAAACTTACACTCGACTTAGTCTCAACAATCGCAAGATCTTGGCAGGGGTGGTAAGTGTGGTGTGGTGGGGGCTCATCTTTAACCCCAAAGAAACAAAAGAAACAGCATTTGCATGGGGGATTGGGATCTCGGCCAAGAATGAGACAATAACATTGATCCTATACAAAACCATTTCAATCTTAAAAGACGAAGGGGTCCAAAGAGTAATAGTGGTGGGGGACCTAGCAATAATAATAAGATCACTAAACCACAAAATCCCTTCAAAGAACTTCAATCTTTATAGCCTTCTGCAAAGGATCTTATTAAAGGTCTTGTTACTGACCAAATTGTACGTACATGATAAAAGCCCCAATCCACAATGAAAAATCTGACAGGAACCTTTTAGGAAGGTCACCCACTAGCACCTCGACAACCTGTCCTCTTGCTTTAGGCCAACTCCCCTCCAACTCAAGGGGGGCTTCCCTACTAGGATCACTAAGGCATAGTCAATGAGGCACAAGGAGATGTCAATGGTAGCCTCAGTGAAACATAGTTCTTGAATATTTTTAGGGTTTTTTTGTCAAAAAGGGGGAAAGGTGATGGAGGGATATGAAGATCAATGCCAATATCCTATTATGGATAAGGAGTCAAGAGGAATCAAATGGCAAGATGAGATTTAGAAAACCCTCTAAAGTCGGTTAATGGCTAAATTAACCCCTCGACTAATCAAGGAAAATCATGAAGTCATGGCCCCAGCAAAAGGGATCCCTCCAAGGGAAAGCCTTCAACCACAAAATCGACTATGGCATGAAATAGTGCGAAAAACTCTTATTAAGGAACTTTGGAGTATGCCCTAGCAAGGAGGATTAAACTTACCCCAAACCAGCCAAAGGGCAGCATGTGAGAAGAGCCTATAGACATCCTCCCTCCAAGTGACAAAGTTTCCCTTCAAATGGATTGATATTTGTAGCCTTTTGTAGTCCCAAACAATTGCAATAATGCCTTTAATGATGTGGAAGAAATAACCAACAAAGAATAGCTTCTAAGTCAAAAAGATTCACCACATAGATAAGCCCTTAACACCAAAAATCCTCCAATAAATATATTTCCATTAAGCTCAAAGGAGAGAAGTGCTCTCACAATCCAACCATGAGTACAAATAAGGAAGCTCTCCTCTATTTAAAGAGTGAGATCTACGTTCCTTTACAATAAAATATCATTATTTGATTTAATTCCTTAGATCTAGCATAAGAAAACTAAATCTAACTAACTCTTAAAATCAAGTAAACTATCACAACAGAAAAATACAATAGTCAAGCCACATGTACAATAATTTGATGAGTAAATTCCCTCAAAAGGGGGGTTGGTTCACAAAAGAAGAGACAAATGGTCAAAATTTTATGTAGATGGTCCATGGTTGATCCTCAAAGCATGGTGAAGTATCTTCCCAAGTGAAAGGGCTCCAACATTCCTCCTTCTCTAATGCAACAACCTCATGAAAACTCCATCAACGGGGCGGCGTCATCGTGACAACTCCCAAAATCATGTCAAATAATGACCCAAAGGCTCCAAATCAATGTAGCACAACTCTTATATGACCCGCGAGTACCCACAGGTCTTGATGGGTTTTATAGCGAGACGGGTCACTCGCATAGGACCCGCTGTCTCTACCCGTACTCGTCCAAACCTGCATAGAACCCACCTACTCGTATTGAACCTGTGAAGACTCGCATAGGACCCGAATAAGACCCATGGACCCACTCAAGCTTCATATATTTTAAATTTATTTAATTTTTGGAGATCATATTTTTTTTTTAAGTTGTTTATGTATTTTGTTGAGTCTTATACGAGTCTTATACGGGTCGACGAGTCAATAGTCAGATGAGTCTTATACGAGTACGATTCGTGCAACGTTGCTCCAAATCATGTCCCAAAGGAAGGCCCATGACCATGCCTTGTGTCAAGGGCCAAGGCACTCCATGAAGCATGGGACATGTCCATATAAGTCAAAATTTAGTCATGATACCCCCACTAAGCCAAGGGAATCAAAACAAAATGAACTTGATCTTCATTTCAGCTCATCATTCTCCAAGATGCTTTGTCCAAGCCATACCCACATCATTCCAAGGGTCTCAAGAGTGTGGTGCATCATCCTTCCAAGTCACCAAAGGTCGCATTAAAACCCCATGCCTGCCATGTGTACAAATTGGCCCTCAAAATAAGTACAAATCAGCTAATAAAGTGACAAATAGGATAACGTTCAAGGATCTCCCACATGGCATGCATCGGGGACATCCAAGCGTCCATGAAGAGCCCAAAAACTGCCTTGATAGGTGTAATTAATGCCTAAATATACATGAAGTTTCTTAAACAATGCGAATTGCCTTGGAAAACATGAAAGTGCCCAAAAGTCGGAAACTAGAATGCAACCAAATCATAAATGAGGGCTAGGCCACACCACAAACTCTTTTATTTATCAAAAAATTTGCTATGGGTACCCTTGCTGGAAGGAGGGTCAACAAGTCCAAGACTTTGAGAGAATTGAGTTCTTTCATGTCTTATAAGGGAAAAACAAGCTTGTCGACGAGCAAGAAAACAAGGGATTTAGGTTGCTAAAGGGGATGTATGATTTAAATTGGGACATTACCACCTTATCTCCACCGTGACATTTTTGAACATAAAGACAAGCCCCTCCCATTCAAACATGTGTCATGCCATGCAAAGTTGATGAGATGGAAAATTATTACACCAGCATTAGCCTCATCTTCCCTTCCTAAAATAAATGGCACCAACTATTAAGAATGGTGCAATCGCAGTGTTAAGGAATGCATGTGCATTCATTTGTCCTACAATTTGGGCATGGAACGAATTACTTGCCATCACTCCAAACCAAGGCTCCTTTAATGCAAGTAACAAATGTGTGGGCATATTTACTTTTGAATTAGGAATCACTCTGGACAATACACCTTTGTTTCAAATCTTCTCACCATCAATCCAAATTGTGGCTCCTCCAAGCACAAGTGAAGGTTGGGTGTTATTTGGGTTGGAGTTGAGACTAGGCTTGAAGTTTTTGTTCTAGACTACAACTCCACCATGAAGGATTAACTCCTTATGAATCATGAATCATATGATGGATTTGTAATAATGCAAACTGATCATTGAACTCTATGGAAGAATAAAAGATGAGAAGAAAAGAGAGAAGTTAGGGATGAAGATCTCTTAAGAGATTCATGGAGATATTATTGTGAAAATAGTTATGCATTTGGTTGAACTAAACATCTAATTATTTCATAGTTGTTATGGTCACATATTGTTATATGAAGGGACCAATTGCGCAATAGAAATAACACATGAGAATGATTTAATTTTATAAAATTTCCCCCTTCATGGAATTTTTGAGTATCAACTCCATGTGTCCCTTGCTTCATATATGGTTGTGTATATTTGTTGTTGACTAGTGAAGCCAACAATTGGTATCAGAGCTCAAGGTGAGAGATCATGAGAGGTTGTGGAGTAGTGAACTACTATTAGGCATGTTGATTATAGAGCGACCAGTGAATACAAGGAGCCACTATGTGAGTGATAGAACCATAATTATCCAAGCGTCTAAGTGCGTTCAAAAAAGGAGCCACCAAGTAAGCCATGCCATTCTATTGACATCAAAACAAGATGAAAAGCCAAGTTGAGGCATTCAAGAGGATTTGTTTGAGAATAGACTGTGAAATGTAGAGAGTTGCTGCAATTGTAATTAAAGTTATGTGCATTCCATAGTTAAACTAAAAAGATTAAGAAGATGCCAGCTAGGAATATGTAAAAATAACAATCATAGAATCACATGGATAGGGCCAAGCGATTGGACATTGATGGCATCAAAGACATGAGGAAGCCACATACATTTTCATCAAGGAAGCCCACAAATCAAGACGATCCCATGCCTCACTTCTCAATGACTACAGGCATTCATCACCATCAGATTTCTCTTCTTCAAATCTTCGAAGCATTGCAAATGTTAACAAAGGTTTGAAGTTGAATGATGAACCTGGTTCTATATTTGACCAAATAAATCTTGTTAAGAAAAATCATGAGCCAACAAATTACAAAACTAGGAGATTTCACTCTTTATTTCTTTTCTTGGATACAAAATTATTAGAACTAGATCAAATCTAAAAGAAGAAGATGAAGGAGTAGGGGCTCATGAACCAAAGACGGGCCTACTATTTATTTTTGGAATCATTTTTTTGACCGTGGAAATCAAAGATATTGTTGAAAGAATGATTGCCAAATATTGATTGTAGGGGTTCATATTAGTCAAAGTCCAACTCAAGTGTGGACTTATTTGTATTCACCACGAAGAAAGGCATCAAGCTATTGGGAGTGCAACATTGAAAATAAAATGACAAGTATACATTTTTTTTATTTGCTTTATCACACATGGAAAAGTACCAAAGATTAAATATTTTGTGGAAACGTGATAAAACAAATGAGAGAGAAAGCTACCAACGTTGAAAGGAATGATTGTAATGGGTTACATTGTAATCTTTTTTAATATCAAGAAAAGCTAATTTCAAGTCAATGGAGAGTTCTTAGCCTTTGTAAGGTCATTGTGAAATGTGAAAGTCAAAAATTAGTTTTATGAGATGTTAAGATACGTGACATAAGAAGTTATTGATGTAAAATATCAATGTTAGATTGAGTCAAAGCTCAATTTGAAGCAAAGTTGAAGTCAAATAGATGTCAAAGGAAAATTAAATTCATGGAGCATGTAGAAGGTTTGCATGTTGATGTAAGGAGTCAAAGTCGAGATGAAATCTATTGATGTAAAGAGCCAAACTAAATTGAAAATCAAGCCCAACTGTGGGACAAAAGATCCTAGTTATAGTCATAGTCAAATGTCAAGTCGAGTTTGAGTTATCTCAAATCATGATATTGGTGTGGCAATTAAATTTTCCAATCTAGTGTTGTAGGTGTCTTGTTGGATGGAGATGTCACTCCACCAAGAAACATATTTAAGCATGTAATTTTAGAGGAAGGAAAAAGATAAAGAAAGAAGCAGAATTTCAGAGGTGATGCAGACAAAGAATATGAAAGAAGATATACACTCCACGTCAAAAGAAGATGATAGAGGAAATATAAGCAAAGATGAAAGTTTAAGAAGATGAACTCGTAGGCATGAACAAATGAAGAAAAAGGCAAGTAAGAGAAGACAAGGTCAATGAAAAAGTTTGAAGAAAAGAAAGCAAAAAGAATAAAGCGACGGTAGCGAGGTGCAGGAAAAGGGAGATGAATAATGAAGCAAAAGCAAAAGAAAGAAGAAAAACAATGGAAAGAAAATGGTCTTGGTAATATGATTATATAAGGGCAAGCTTAGCCTATAACGAAATTTTGAAATTTTATGTACCTGAGTCAATGTTGATGTAAACTCCAATGAGGCTAGTATATCCCCATAATTTGAATGTGTTATGGTTCGTGGTCAACTGACAACACTTGAAAATTGCAGCAAGTAAGGGTAAGCTGATGTAAAACCCAAGGATGTAATGGTTGACGGTAACCCAAGAAAACCTAGTGTGGTTACAGGGAAGCCAAAGAAAACCCAAAGTGGTGATTGATGATGATGTTGGGGGAATGAAAATGTTTGTGATTAAAGAATGGTTGTTGAGATATGTACGAGAAAAAATTTCCTGGAGAACCGACGGATACAATAACTGGCAACTTGTGTATTTCAATGGATGGTAATTTATTTTTATATGGACTTCAACAAACACAATGTTTATCGCAAATACAACAATTGGCGACCCATGTATTCTGATGGATGGTATTTTTTTTATATGGACTTCACCAAACACAATGTTTATGTTTTGCAAGTACAAGATGAAAATTGAAAAGAAGACAAAAGACCAAAGAGGAAGATTGCAAAAGATAGAAGATGAAGACAAAGGACATCGAAGGCAAAGATCACAGAAGATGACGATGTAAATTGGAGCAGTTGAAAAGAGAAAGACAAATGATTGGATCATGAATACTTGTTAAGCAGGAGTATGACTTTGAAGGATTAACTACTTCCTGTGAATCATGAATAATATGATGGATTTGTAATAATGTAGAGAAAGCATAGCAGTCTACGAAAGAGTAAAAGATGAGAAGAAAAGAGAGAAGTTAGGGACGGATGAAGATCACCTGAGAGATTACTGGAGAAATTATTGTGAAGATAGTTATGAATTTGGTTGAATTAATTATGACATAGTTGTTATGGTGACATGGTCACCTATTGTTATATAAAGGGACCATGTGTACAATAGAAATACACATGGAAATGGTTTAATTTACTAAAAATTTCCCCTTCAAGGATTTCATGGGATTGAACTCCCTCTGTCCCTTCCATCGGACATGGTTGTGTATATTTGTTGTTGACTGGTGAGGTCAACACATTACGAGTGGAGGGAAAAGCTAGGCAGTTTGTTGTGTGTTATGCCTTCAAGGAAGTTGGAAAAAAGGGTGGCTTGGATGGCACATTGCGACTACAACGAAAATTGTTGCATTATGTGTAAAATCAACAAGGTGGAGCAAGGAGTAAAGAAATGTGAAAGGAAACAATAGAAGCACAATGCTAGCAGCCACATAATGAATTGAACCTTTTGCTAGACAAAAAGGACAGATGAACTTGAAAGGCACATCATCCAAAAGAAAAATTGTGCTAGGGACACTTGGGTAGTTGACACAACAAAATGCATTCTAAAAATCCAAGAATGGGATAAGGATGTGGAAGCATTCATGGGGATTTGTTGCAGCAAGCACTTGGACCTCAAAACTGAGCAGTTGAGGTCTTGTAACTAATGGTTGGAAGAATTGTGACCCATCTTGGCCCTCCTCCAAAAGTAATTTCATCCCTCCATGGCCATTCCTCAACCTCAAAGGGCAACAAGGTCACGTTGTGCTCTCAAAACCTAGAACTGGTGGATGTCACACATGAGGTCAACCCTACTACCAAATTTGAGGAAGAGAAATGTTTGAATGATGTTGGATCTGAGCCATGAGAGAACACGCAAGTTGAAGCTCGTCATGGTGGAAACTAGTAACTTTCTTTTAAACTTTTTTATATATTTTGTCATGTTATGCTTTTGCTTAATCAATATGTAACTCCAGTAAACCTCTCAAACCCTCAAAGACTAGAAAAAGGAAGATAGACCTTGTGGAAAAATGGATTGGCAAGTCTACATTCTAGGCATTCGGCCATGGCCACCCCTAATCCTTTTTGTATTACAAAGTTGTCCAGACTCCAAATCGGCCACGTCATTTTCTAATATAAATTATACTTGTTATTGTGAAAAGAAACAAGCTCAAATCTTGACATATAATGATGCTACTAATTTTATACGAACCACGTCAACATTGACAACAAAGCCAATTCCCCCAACTAAGATAACAATTTAGACATGTCTATTATTGTGCGTGGGACCATATGAAGCACAGCAGATAAGACAGAAAAAAACTGCTATTAAAGAAGCACTTCAGAAACAGCAATTGATGATTTTTTCATGCCAAACACAGTTGAGGGATACCCATTCCATCAATGATCAAACTTGACTAGGACTGCACCCAGCATCATCCCTTTGAAACTCGTGCCATGTCAGTGGTGCACATTGGAGAGAGAATGAAATCCTGGTGGAACAACTTAAAAGTTATTACTCGGTTGACTTCACTAATGAACAAATGCCCCCCTAGCAAGGCTTCTAGTGACAATTACTGTTGTTGATGGATTTTGTCAAATTGGTCAAAACTACTCACCAAGCTTTTTACCTCAGATATTTGCACTTGCAAAATACTCAAGTCCAACAATAAAGATGCAAACCTAGGGCAACTAAGTTCCACCCACTGTCACCTTGGAGGAAACCTCTCTCTCTTTTACAGCACAAGGGGGGGTTTCCCTAAGAGGCTTGCCAATCTGTCCTTGCAGCTCAAATAACTAAAATCAGATTTAGCAAAACACTAATTTATAGTGTTCAATAAGTATCTGATGGTGAAATCAAGTAGGTCAGTGCATTATCCTTGGGCTATGGGATCCCCAACAAATCTACAAGGTAAGAGATTGATTATAAAGCATATCAACCCAACAAACATCCATTAACAACAGTGCTGCCACTTATAACAGATCTGTAGATTGCACCTACAGCAAAGTAGAGATGTCCCAAATGACACATCAACACAACCATCAACCATTCAAGTGAGTTTGTGATATCAAATAAAACATAAGCAACAAAAGAGGACAATTTTCTATTGAATAATCAGCCCTGAATACAAACTTCTGCATTCTACTATTACAAACAGCCAAGAAGGAGGTCAACAGACCTCTACTTCAGCCTTTCCAAAAGCTAGCATCAACCCACTAGAACAGAACAATATGCAGTGCAGCTAAGAAAAAAAGAACTGAAATGATATGATGGTGAACTTGGAATGCAAAATCAGCCCTGAATATTTCCACAATGAAGCTCCAAATCTGTAACATAATTTCCATCCTCCAGTACAAAAGTCTAGGGTATTTCTCCGCAATGACATCACAAATTGCAAGTGAAGAATAGACCTCATTTTATAGGTTCACCTTGCAATTTTATCTTAATTAGAATCCGCTAGAGAAACATGGGTACTCCATGAGTGGACCTTTTGACCATGTCAAATGTGCCAAGTGTCAATCTCCAACCAAGTGTGCCACTTAAATAATTATTTCTATTCAATGTGTGAGCTGTTCTAGATCTTCCTAGGTGGAGTGCTTGGAAGAGAGTCAAGGTCGGGGAGGAGAGGTCCTCAAATTGACCCATTGTGTGTAATGGTTTCATATTAATAGAATTTTTGTTCTCCAACTCTCTCTTATATTTTTGTGGTGTATTATATTTATGAGTTTTTGTCAATGTCCCTTCTATGTATTTCATGGCAGATTTGCATGTTTTCACTCTTCTCTTGGAAGTCAAGCTTTTTGGATCTCAGACCTCAAGATCTGGATCAAGCGCTCTCTCTAGCACCTTTGACCATGTCAAGAACCCACTGAAAGGATTTCCAAGGGAGGTGCGACCTAGAATTATGTGTTGCATATCCTCAAAAGATGATCCCATGTGCGAAATCAGCCCTGGATATTTCCACAATGAAGCTCCAAATCTGCAACATAATCTTCAGCCTTCAATGCAAAAGTCTAGGGTATTTCTCCAAAATGACATCACAAATAGCAAGTGAATGGGAGACCTCATTTAATAGGTTCACCTTGCAATTCTCTCTTAATTAGATCCATTAGAGAAACATAGGGTGCTTCATGAGTGGGCCTTTTGACCATGTGAAATGTGCCTAGTGTCAATCTCCAATCCAAGCATGCCACTTAAACACTGATTTCTTTTTTAATTGTGAGCTGTTCCAGACCTTCATAGGTGTAGTGCTTGGAAGAGCGTTGAGGTCAGGAAGGAGAGGTCCTAAAATTGACCTCATTCAATGTAATGGTTTCATATTTAATAGAATCCTTCTTCTCCAACTCTCTTATATGTTTGTGGTCCATTTTATTTGTGTTTTCATCAATGTCACTTCTATAAATTTCATGGCAGATTTGCATGTTTTCTCTCCTCTTCTCTTGGCATTCAAGCTTTCTGGATCTCAGCCCTCCAGAACTGGATCAAGCACTCCCTCTATAGTGCCTTTGGCCATGTCAAAAAACCATTGAAAGGAATTCCAAGGGAGGTGTGACCTAAAAATATGTGCTCCATCTCTTCAAAAGACGATCCCAGGTGTGAAACAATAGATTGCAAATGGGAAGCCTTGATAAGTGTGCAAATGTGAGCTGGTTGTTACAACAACCTTTGGATCTAGGATACCCCTTTTGATGGGTTACATTCCTTCATCAAGATAGATATAAATATGATTTTTAACCCTCAAATGTGGAGCGCTCCTCTCATGTTGACCTCTTGAACCTTGAATTAAGTAATCATGTGCCACGTGTCTTCATGCTAATCAAGGCAATCCTTTTCATGCTTGAACTCTTGCTAGCTTAATGGACTAAGGGTCCAATATGCCTCCTCATATGCAAACTTTGCCTCGAGATGTGTTATATGCCTCAAAAGTACAACTCAAAGTAAAAAAATGCATGAAAATATGTTGATAAGTTCATCCAACACAAGATCATCCTCAAAACCAAGAAACATCCACATCTAACTCAAGTGCTCACGATCGCATGCATCTCGAGATGGTAACTAAGCTATTTAAAAGTTAGCCAATTAAGGCCAACTCTCCTTAGTGAAGATTTGGTCATAGTGTAGCGGCAAGTGTGTAAAGGTATAAGGTTGAGGAGGTCAAAGAAGCCAGAGGAAAATATGTGCAAACCCATCAACAACAGTTACCGGGTTTCAGAAGTTCAGTGAGTTAGGGAGGGTATACATTCAAAAATGTTCAGACTTGCAAAAAGAGTTTGAAATGTTCGGAAAAAGGGTTCAGAGGTATAACATTTAACATCATACATATTAGTCAGAAATAACTGGAGAAAAATACATAAGCATACACAAGGTTTTTTTCTTTTTTTTCTTTTGAACTGATATTTTTAGTTTTTTTTCTTGTGTTGGTCATTCAATTCAAAAGCTTCTGGGTCCGACCAAATCTGGTAAGTAAAATTTTCTGCCTTTGCCTAAAACGGAGCATTGGTTCTCTTCGTCTGGAAAAAGAAATTACTCTGCATCTCGGTCACTGTGACTAAGAACTTGAAATCATAAGCACTGAAATTCCTGATTCAAGAACTAAGTTCCATATCCACTCACTCAATCTAGCATTTCATGGCTAACCTCTCCCGATACAGTTAGGGTCAGCCTTTGCTTCAGATTATGCACAAGCAAACTAATAGGCTTTTACCAGGACTGCCATGAGCATTATTGCAAGTGGGTGATCCGTGGATGGGAAATTCCTATGCAGCCTATGCAGACCTCCCAAACCACGGTTGAAATGAGGGTACCTAATAAACACAGAATTACTTTTGTGCCCTGAGCTGGGCCAGCCAAAATTAAAAACCAGCCTTACCATTTCATGGGGGACCCCACCAAACAAATCACAGCTTTGCTTAAAGTAATAGTGAGGGACATCTTTAACCAAAATCTTCTATATAGTTTAAATAATAATAGTAAGGAAAAAAAAAATAAGGGAACCCAAAACTCAGAATACTGGCAGGTGATTAAAACCCCAAAAAAAAATCATGGGGACCCAAAGTTCGGAATAATGGCAGGTAACTAAAACTGATAAAAAGCAAAATTTATGGGCACCGAAAGCTCAGAACAATGGCAGTTACTGTAAAGAACGTGAAGGAATTTGATGATTGTCATGATTGTCATGAGGCCAGCCTCACCAAATCCATATGCTGGCTTGATAACCAAATTGAATTATCAAAAACAGAAGCAGAAGAATGAATGTAAAAATAAGAGTAAACAGATAAAAAAAATCACCTGGGACTGGGTTGGGGATTGTCGGGTTTGGAAGAACTGGGAGTTGGGGCCAGAGATGAAAAGCGGCTACGGCGCAACGCTCGGCGATCTTCCTCTGAGAGAGTCTCCAACTGCCCTGAGGCGTTGGCTATGTCTATCACGTTGTTGTTGTTCATTGTCAGGAAGCAAATGAGCCGAATCGAATCATTCGAGCTTTTCACCGTCCTCAATTCTTCCCTCCCCAACTAACTCATAATCTAAATGTCAACATTTTGCAATTAATTACAATTTCTGCACCCAATTTCTTCAATAAACAGTGTAGTTTCTAACTGTGTAGCTTCTGCCCTCTTTCGGGGCATTTCATTATTTTCAACAAATTTACATTTAAAAATTATAGAGTCGAAAATATCGGACTACATAGTCGTAGTTTAATTTTTCAAAGTTTATGTCAACTTTGGCATAACTTTCCTATATTTTGGGTTTTTTTCGCTGGGTATATTATATTTTCAGGAAATTTTGACAGAATTTTTTCATCTTTTGATTTTTATTTTGGTTTCTGTGTGGGGTATATTATATTTTCAGTAAATTTAGACAGAATTTTTTCATGTTTTGATTTATATTTTGGTTTTCTCGCTAGATATATTTTTAAGTCAATCTTGACATTAGTTTTGGTTTTTTTAATGGTATATTTACGGTTAATTTTGATATAATTGGTTTATATTTTGGTTTTTTTAAGTGGCATATTTTGATGGAAAATTGATAAGAATTTGTTACATTTACAAAATTTGAGATATATAATTGACACAATTTAAGTGTATTTGGGTTTTTTAAAGCTTTGAATCTATTTATGTATTTATTTTAAACTAAGAAAGATCATATTTTTGTCCAAAATTATATTGTCAAATTTTAACCAAAAAACTAAAACATAGATGAGTTTTTTTATATATTCATTTTTTTTCAAAAAATTATTGTAATTTTTATTCATCAACATATTTTATTGTGAGAAATTATTTTGAATGTAAACTATGTTCAATGATTTGAGACGTCCAACACTCCCACCCATGATCAAGGGGCAAAGCTCCAATGGTAAAGGAAGAAGATCAAAGAGATATTAAATGGAACAATTGACCATTTCCTAAGAGGGCCAAAGGGATTTTAAAAAGGTGGTGAACAATTGACCGTTAAAAATATTGTAAAGGTTTGACAAACTAAATTCAAAAACACGGCTTTCTCCAAAAAAATCATCTTACAATATGAGTAATTATGAAAATGCAATAAACATTTTGGTTTTGCAAAAAAAACTCTGAAAATATTCATAAGATTATAGTTAAAAAGATTAAAATAAAAAGAGAGAGAAATAATTGTTGCTCACTCTAGAGCCCAGTATGATAGATCTCTAGATCTCACTTAAAAACTTAAATGTAAATCTAAACATTTAACATGTAATGTTTAACATTTTTCATTTAATGTCGGTCCTATTTAAAAATCAATTTAATTATTATTATGTATGAACACAATATAAATTTAAAATATGAAGATGTTTACAAACAGCATTCACTTTGGACGGCATATGGACAACATTCGTTATGGACAGGTTGGGAACAGCATGTGCGCGGCATGTGGACAGCATATAGACATCATTCATTTGGGACAACAATGGGACAGCAATACCTTTGGACAGCATTGGGACAACAGCTTGAGTCTCTTCATGACGGCATCCTCATCTAAGCGCCAGGTCCCAGCAGAAATGGACCAATCTAAATTTGAATGGACAAGCACAAATGCACATACCTTGGCAACTCATTTTGTAAGCTAGCACACATGGGAACGGAATGCTTCGTAGATATAGACAAAATAGAAATAAGGCGTCTACGAAGACAGCCCTGTATGTAGGTAGTGACACTTTTTTTCGAATTTTGGCATGACAATGACATGATGTAATCATCCGATGTAATGTCGCGATCTGGACACGGATTAATTAAACTACTATTCATTGTTTAAAAAAAAAAAAGAGGAAAAAGCTCCGCTGCTGCTGCAAACAGGGATGACCTAGGACGTGCTGCAGTTGTGGTCGTGCTTGGGATGTGCCAGCGCCATCGTCCCCTACTCCCCTTCCTCTGCTTGCATGGCCCCTCCGGACTCTACCCCGGAGGCTGCCACTGTTCAACTAGCCTTTTCCGCCCTTGTTAAATCTCTGCCACCTCAGCGACCTCGCCCGACGATCTCTAAATTTGTGAAGAAACTCGATGGCCTGCAGGAAGTCATTCTTCCACCATTTCTTCCTCGCATGGCTGCTCTCTCTTTGGCTGAAAAAAGGACTTATTGGACAATTTACTGGGCTTTGGCCCTCTCCGAAGACGGTGCAGCGATGGGTTGAGCGAAACTGGACTGATAAAATTAATGGCAAAATCTCCATTCGTTTTTGTGGGAAATGGTATTTTACTTTTCACTTCGAATCCAAAGAAGACAAGGATTTAATCTTCAAGAATGGGCCTTATTTCATGGACTTTAGAGGTCTGTACCTCAACAAATGGACCCCAGACTTCGATCTCGAGCTAGATGTGCCCAGCGCGGTTCCGGTTTGGGTGTGCCTCCCTCACCTTCCCCTCCACTGTTGGGGAGACGAATCGGTCTGTGCCATTGGGAATGCCATTGGAAAATTCATTGATCGCAGCGAACCAAAGGATAATATGCAAGCCTGTGCCAGGATCTGTGTTGAGGTAGACCTTGGCAAAGGTCTCCCGGAGGCCATCAAGCTCAAAGTGGATGATTGGACCCATATTCAGCAGCTGGATTATGAGCAGATTCAGTTCAAATGTAAGGTATGTCATGAATATGGCCACTTTGCAAATCATTGTTCTAAAATAATTGATGTTGAAAACCCTGATCAAGATGCTCAATGGGAAATGGTTAAAAAAAAGAAGACTGCCTCTAACCCTAAGGCTAACTCAACCTCTGTTCCTCCTAACTCCAATCCCTTAGCCTCCTCCTCCTCCCCTTCTTCCCAGGATCCCCCCCTCCATCCATCAACACCCCCTGTCTTGCCTTCCCCCCCACCCAAGACCGCCCTAGAGTCTTCCAATCCATTTTCCTCCATTTCTCCTCCCAATGATGACCCTCCCCTCTCCATCCCTCTCTCTCAATCTAAAGCCCATTGCTCCTCACATAACCTATAGGATCCTCCTTCTTCTCATGAACCCCCATCCACTCAAGCAATTAGGAACTCTTCAAAAGAACATGGTGCAAACCTTGAACCACATAAAAAGCAAAGGCCAGGAAGGAGATCCATTAAGTAGCAAAGGGATTAAAATGCGCAAAAAGATAAGCAATGGGTACCCAAAACCCCATAGAAACCTACATTTTGGGCCAAAGTAGCAAGGACGTGGGGCTTAACGAACAAGGAGGGCGAGCAACCCTTCGCACCACCTGCACTCAATGATGAAATTCCTTTCTTTGAACAGTAGGGGATTAGGGCACCCCTCCAAAATTGCTACCCTAAAAGATCTGATAAATCATGAGAAACCAGAAATCCTTCTCTTGCAAGAAACTAAGCAAGGAAGACTAGAAATGAAAGGAATAATTGATAAGTTCAAGCAGTATGAAGGCCTTCTCTCTGAATCAAGAGGGGCTTATGGGGGTTTAGTTACCCTTTGGAATCACAGTGTATGGAGACTTAAAGATAACTGAATCAATCAGAACTGGATCAAAGTTATATTAGAGAACTTCGGAGACAACAAAAAAATTGCCATTTACAATGTTTACGCCCCAAATCACTACAGAGATAAAAATCAGTGCTGGAATTCTATCAAGGCAAATATTGACAAAGAATAGAATAGTAATATATTAATAGGAGGAGATTTTAATCTCATACTTCATTCCAATGAAAAGAGAGGAGGATGCTTCACTCAAGATCCATTCAGGGCTCAGCTTGAAGGCATCATGTAGGAGCACGAATTGGTGGGTATTGTTCCTAAAAATCGCAGATTCACACGGAGTAATCGAAGAATTGGGAAGGACAATATCATGGAGAGGCTAGACAGAATTCTCGTGGATATTTCCTTCCTTTCATCTTACTCTACGGCTTCGGCCTTCGTGCTTCCCTTTTCTGCTTCTAATCATTACCCAATCACGCTCACATTCGAAGAGAAACGCACTTTAAGGCCTATTCCCTTTAAATACAGCCCACTGTGGAACAATATTCCTGAAGCCAATCAAATTGTTCGATATAATTGGAGCCAACATATAGAAGGATCACCTGTATTCATATGGAAAAACAAGCTGAAGAAGACTAAAATCGCTCTCAAGGAATGGGCGAAATTCCATTATAAAGAACCAGAGAGGATTCAATTAGATATAAAAAGCAGATTGGAAAGCGTCCACGACAAAATTGAAAAAATTGGGCTCACCCATGAACATCGTGCACTTGAAAACGATCTATACTGCCGACTTTACCACGCCAACAAAGAGGAGGAGCAAAAATGGCGCATTAAATCGAGACAGCTTTGGCTGCAAGGAGGCGACAAGAATTCCGCTTTTTTCCACAAACAAGTCACTGTTAGGAAAATTCGGAACAATATAAAATCCATTACAGATGCAGAAGGCCATCTCCATTTTGATCAAGAAGCAATCAAAAAAGCTGCCTTTGAACACTTTCAAGATCTTCTCACTAAGACGAGAGGCGATGAGGACTATTATAACTTCCTCCAGTACCCTCCCACTGTGGTCAATGAGGAAACTAACAATCTGCTCAATGGGAAAATTGAAGAAGCGGAGATCCAAAGAGCAATATGGACCCTGCAGCCAGAAAAAGCTCCGGGCCCAGATGGATTTTCTATTAGTTTTTACAGGACATATTGGGGAATGATTAAAAAATATCTGGTCAAAATGATACAATGGGCCTAGTGCAAGAGCAAAATTGGCGGCTATACCAATTCCACCCACCTCGCCCTCATTCCCAAAGAAAATCGATCCTCATCCTTCTCCAGATTTCGGCCCATTTCTCTTTGTAATTCCTCTTACAAAATTCTAACCAAAATTCTTGCAATGCACCTCAAACCCCATCTTCATACTCTCATTTCCGAGAACCAAGGAGGCTTCATGTCTAACAGACAAATCTCAAATTCCATCCTCCTTGTTAAAGAGGCAATTCATTCTAGTCTTTCTCGCAAAGAAAAAGGCTTTATCCTAAAGCTTGATTTTTCCAATGCTTTCGACCAGGTTAGACACTCTTTCCTTCTTACTGTCCTTAAAAAAATGGGATTTAACCCCTCCTTTCTTGATCTTGTTAAAGCTTGCATCTCTAGCCCGTGGATCTCTCCCCTCATCAATAGTAGGCCAACCCCTTCATTTCAATCGTCTCGTGGATTAGGACAAGGTTGTCCCCTATCTCCTTACCTTTTCATTTTGATGGCTGAATCCTTCAGCAAGGCCTTGGACCACAAGCATCGATTCGGGCTCATCACTAGCATTAAGTTTGGCAATGGAGTCAAAAACATGAACCACTCTCAATTCGCAGACGATACTCTGCTAATGGGAGTTGCTTCCAACATCATTTCTCAACGGTTCAAAACCCTCTTGGACAAATTCACGAGCTACTCCGGAGGCATGATTAATCATCTTAAAAGTTGTATCTATGGATGGAATGCTTTAGCTCAGTCTCTTCACAACATTTCCAACATATTTGGGGTCCCTTGCAAGTTGGAATGGGGGCATTTTTCCTATCTGGGCATGCCAGTGAGCACAGGTCCTCTGAAGGCTGAAGTATGGGACATTATCATAGACAAAATGAAAAGAAAAGTGCAGCTTTGGGGCTCTTCTTGGCTCAATCCTGCAGGCCACCTCATTCTCCTCAAATCTGGTCTCTCTTCCTTGCCTTTATACCAATTTACTCTTCTCCAAGCCCCCGCCATCTTCCACCATAAAGTGGAGGCTATCATTCGACAGTTTCTCTGGCAAGGGGGGAAAAGTGAAAAAAAAAATACAATCTCATAAACTAGAGATGGGTCATCCAAGATCAGGAGCATGGTGGATTGGGAGTCCGTTCTCCAAAGCTTCTAAATGTGGATTTTGGTGGGAATATTGTTTGGAGACTTATCAGCGGTAAGCTTTCTTGGTGGAAGAGTGTTTTGGAAATTAAATATCTCAATACTTCCAGGCAGCACCTTCTCAATCAAGTTATCCCCAATAAAGCTTGTTCTAGAATCTATGGGCTATGTAAAAAATCTATTCCTTTTCTAGCGTAAAATATTTCCAAAGTGCCCAAGGGTGGCAGCAATATTTGCATTGGGGCGGATAGAATTATGGGGCAGACCCCCATCAACAACAATCAGGGAACTTACCATATTTTAACCTATCTTAGTAACATGGGGTTGCAT
Organism: Pinus albicaulis; assembly: GCA_034641835.2. Taxonomy (NCBI): domain Eukaryota; kingdom Viridiplantae; phylum Streptophyta; class Pinopsida; order Pinales; family Pinaceae; genus Pinus; species Pinus albicaulis. Next base: position 86,593 of record JAXQQM020074404.1, read on the forward strand.
AGATTAAATCATATCTCTAATTGGGATGCTCAATCTCTGCTATGGATTGGGTGGAAATTTCTTGAAGTCCCTGCTTATTTAGAGGCGAATCTTACAGCCCTCCAAGCTCATCTCCATGGCATTGCTCCTATTAAACAAGACAACGAGGATGAATTTCGTTGGGATCCCTCAGGATCTACTTACACTATTAAAGCTGCTTATCAAAACCTTTGCAATAAGGAATATCCCATGCCTATATGGTCAATCTGGAAGGTAGCTTGGAGATATGAGGCCCTCCCCAAGATCAAATTCTTCATATGGACTTTGCTTAAAGGGAAAATCTTAACCTCAGACAATTTAAAAAAACGAGGTGTGATTGGACCTTCTCGTTGCCCAAATTGCCATGTTGCTGAAGAAACCATTCAACACCTCTTTATTAAATGTCCTTTTGCCACCTGTTGTTGGAAGGAGCTCACTCCTAACTCCCATCTCCCATGGAGCTCACACAACTCCATTGTTGAAGCCTCGAACTTATGGAAGAGAAGCTTCCCCTGGAAACGTAAAAAGAATAGTATAGCCAAAAGATGTTGGGATGCTCTCCCCTACACAGCTCTCTGGAATATATGGTTGGCTCGAAATTGAAAAGTTTTCAAAGATAAAGAAACCAATTTTAGGAATCTTTGTAGTAAGGCTCAGAGCCTTACTCTCGAAACTATTTCAACTAAGAGTCAAGCAAACCAAATTGATTATAAGGACCTCTGTGTTGAAGAACGAAACTTTATAGGCTACCTGCTGGACAAAAATAATAGCATCAAGCGCAGTAGCGCCATCGTCAATTAGTGGCACATCCCCAGTATCAGATGGAAAATTCGACTGAGTGAGGAGGATTTTTTCACTTGGTTAGAAAGTTGCAATAGGCCTTCCCTATTCTTCGATGGCGAGTCTAAGTCCAATCTGAGCGTGGCTGGGGCAGGTGGTATCATTCTTAATGAAGGTGGTGCCATTATATCTTCTTTTGAATGGGGACTAGGTTCTCTTTCCAATAACAGGGCCGAAGCTCTTGCCTTGTTCCATGGTATATCCCAATTGCAAAACCTTGGTATAACCAACGCCATGATCTTTGGTGATTCGACTATAATTATCAGTATGATGATCCACATTCGCTTGGCATCCAATGTGGCACTTCAACAAATCACCAGCAGATGTCAATCTCTTATTGTTAATATGCAAGGTATCAGCTTCTACCATATTCTTCGCAACCTCAACAAGGAGGCGAACCTCCGTGACAACAAGGCCTGCAACAGAAACATAGGGTGCCTCTCATGCAATGATGTTGAATCTCAAATCCTTCTGCCATGAATCTGCACAATCTTTATTGGATCCCCAGCAGAGGATTCTGTCCACCTTGGATATGGCGTGCCTATTCCATCACATCCCCAAGCCGGAGGCGGATTCCCGTGCCATCTGAGCCTGTACATGGTCTAAATGTTATCTCTTCCGCAATGATTTCAAATCCCAATCCTCTTGTCAAGAATCTACAACATCCTTACATGAAATCCCCAACAGAGGATTATGTCCTTCGTGATCCTTCTCGTGTCAATATCCTTAGCAATCTCGTGACTATTTCCTCAGCCGGCATCGCCTTCCCTTACTCGACTCTCCCTTCTTATATGCCCACCTTCCCTTCTTGGCAATCACTCTCCTCCTTGAGCTGTTTTGTCGTGGAGTTATGTTTCCCTTACTCCTTGGTCTGATCTGTTGTTCCTTCTATCCACGGTTTTGATCCTCAGCTGGTGCGCATTGTTCTCTCGCCCTTATTAGCTTTGGGTTTCCCATATTATTCCAGTGTTTGTCTTATTATCTCCCTTTTCCGTAGTTTCGACCGCAGCAGCCTGAAGTAGCGCTCCAACCATCCTTACACTCAGTTACAGCTCTTGAATATTGGAATCTTGCATTTGCTGCCCATAATGGTGAGAAGTGAATATTGTTTACATTGTGCAGACCTCCACGCGGAACTAGAGCAAATTCGAGCCCATCAGAAGATCCAAGATGATAAACTTCAATACTAGGCTAAGATGACTGATGAGAAACATGAAGCCGATCTCAATTTATTCCTCCATAGGGTCTCCTCTCTTTAGGAACAATTCAATGAGCTCTCCAACAAATGCACTCACGGTGAAGAATCAATTCAAATCCTGAAGTACATGGTGGAAAAGAATAGCGTATCTAGTTCCAGCTCTACAAATTTAAGAAATCTGGGCGTAGATGCCAACCCTGAAGACTCCACTGCTCGCCAGATCAACCATATAAACATAGACTAAGCATGTCTTGCAAATTTATTTTATTAATGTTTCAATTCATTCGAATCTACGCACCTTTTGTTTTTCAGATATTTAGGAAAGTTAGAAGCAAAAGGGTTGTAGCAATCCCCATTGCCACACCCTTTATTGCTCCCTATGTATCGCATCTTGTAACACCGGAGCTTTGTCTCCCCTTTTTTGAATACTAATAACAACCGATTGTGTAAAAAAAAAAAAAAAAAAAGAGGCATGGATAAATATAAATATAAATAAACCGGATGTATGGTAAATAAATAAAACCTCTTTTTATACTTACTCCATAAACCAGATGTATGGTAAATAAATAAAACCTCTTTTTATACTTACTCCAAAAGTATGGTAAATAAATAAAAATATAAATAAACTAGAGGTATGGTAAATAAACAAAACTTTTTTTTTATAATTACTCCATAAACCTCTTTATATTTACAAAACCTCAAAAAGGAGGTTTTATTTATGTGAACCCTGTGGGCCAAATATCATGGGACAAATGATTACTAGCAATTGGAAACCCAGTAAGGCATAAATTCAATTGTGAAATATATAAGATTACTTAATATAAAAATTAGTAAACAAAATGTCATTAAAAGTTAGAATATAAAGAGGAATCACTTACATTATGCAAAATTTACAGATTCTATAACCTTTTCCAACATAGATTTCCTCTGAATCTTCAAAGATGCTCTTTCAAGTTCCAATAGAAAATATTTAATAAAAAATGTGCTATTTTTCAATATTGAATTGTCTCCCTTAATCAAAATTGTATAGTCTTTTACCACTTGCTCTTAAGGTGATTGGATTTGTCTGCTTGTCCTTGGTTAACTTCTTTTGGGCATTTGGGCTGGTTTGTGATGGAGGAGGTTTATATTCAAAGTTTTTTTTTTATTTTTATTTATTTATTTAATTTCATTTTATTTTTATTTTTATTTTATTTTATTTTATTATTATTATTATTTTTTTTTTTTTTTTTTTTTAAATGACAAATTCAAAATTTACCATTGGATGAACTAGTTTAAAGCATATCTACTAAATATATATATCAACAAAAGTAGCTATATCAACAAAGCTAGTCACTCACATAACAACTTTACATTGTTTGATAGGAGAGAAGTGGATATTTTGTCTAGCATTGGTTAAATAATTATTTTAGCTAACATAACAAATTTAATTCACTATTAAGAGATACCATGGTGAACTGTTATGGTATCATCCGCAAGCTTTCCTTTATTCCACATGATATTCTGCGAGGCTTGGCTATGTATTTGACGAGGAAGGGGCCTATAAATAAATGGAAATGGTTTTTTTACCCCTTAGACAACAAAATATATTCCGAAAAACGTGGAAAAAGGCTATGAAGTGTACATTTGATGCCGAGATTGTTAACTTCGACATAGGTTTGGTGCATATGTCTTTCTCGTCTCATAGTCATTTTTGACCAATTTTCAATATTGCACTGTCTCACTTGATCAAAATCTTCTAATCTTTTACATTATAGCTGCATATAATTTGATCATGTACCTACACATAAATTCAACATGTACCCATTTCATATTTCAAGTCTTTTAGTTACAACTCAAGCTTGCGTACCTATTAAATAATTTTATGTTAATTTCGATACAACCATCTTATATGCAATTTTACTGAGGAAATAATTTAAAAATTAAGTGAAAATTTTCCAGTCTTCCTCCAATATCCATTTTCCCTAACATTGCCAAATTTCTATCATTTACAGCTCAACCTCATTTTCCCTCCCAAATTATTCTTGACCCATGAAATGATTCCAAGTTAATTTGGTCACAACCATCTTATATGCAATCTTTCTGAAAGCATAATTTCTAACTTAGGCGGTAGGGACTAAGCTACTATGTAGCATTTATTTATAGTTGTTGTCAAGACCAAAATGTTCTAGTTATCTTATATGGATGTGAAGTGTATCATTGTAGCATTTCTAGAGAAATATAGAGGAATTGAAAGAAAAAAAAAGTGTTTTATAACTCATAATCTTGATATTAAAAACAATATATCATATCTCATCCCCTTCATAAAATTTGGTATTTCCTACATTAAGAGTATGGTTGTGACTAGGAACATTATGTACAATCAAAATACAATTAACATGAGAAATTAGAGGTTTATTAAGATTGCTTCAAAATTTAGTCAACATTAGGGTTAGCACAAAGTTACTAAGCCTTTTTTACCATTGTGGATAAATGAGGTAGTCATTTCATAGAATAATGATGCCATTACCTTCACCACTCTTTCACCGTCAACTAGCCCAACCACGTAATATATACACCAATACGCGTCTATCACCTTATATCAACCACCTCTCAATGACTTCGTGAATAGCTCCAATACTAATTGGGAAAGTATTGAAGTACAAGTGAAATGTTATAGTGGAGCATCAATTATTTAGAAAACAATGGTGACATATTTTCCCTTCATAAGGAGATGATTGACATGAAAATATTTAAAAGGAAACGAAGGCTTGGACAAATTATTAAACCTACAAACTCTAATAGATGTTGAAAAAATTTATAACCAACCCATAGTTTTATCACCTAGCATATATGACAAATTCTTTTTAACTTCAATATGGAAAAAATGATACAGACAAATTTGTTGAACAATACTTTAATCTCAATGAAAGTTAAAAACACAATATGTTAAAAGTGGAGGATGAAGAGGATTTTGTAATAAAGATTTGTATATATACAATGAAATTAAAATACAAAAGGTCAATGTAAAGGAAGAATTTTAAAAAGGAGAAAGAATGAGTTTGAAAATTTACATATAAGTTAACCCTTTTTAAAAAGAAAGCCTATTTTGCCAAAAAAAAAAAAAAAAAAACTTATTGTACCTGCCGCTGGCAGGATGCTACGCATCAGGTTTTTCCTAATTGTGACATTAATTCACCTTGATTAGACATATGTTTTCAATTTTTTTTTTTTAACTTTTGCCATGGTTCACTATAAGATTTATTATTGTTCATTTATTTTAATTATTTTAATTTGAATTATCTGTTATCTAATTGGCCAAAAACTTTCACTTGTTATTGCAAAATGCCTAGATTTTATCACCATTATTTGTACTGCCATTACAAAAACATTTATATCTATCATGCAGGTCTTGTACTTTATCTGGAGTCGCATTAAGCAAAATAACGAGACAGTGTTGAATGCATTTTCCCCGTACGAGCCGCCCATTGTGGTCTGTTAGATAGCATGCACATACATAGAGAGAACCGTTTTCTCTGTATCAGTCACCATTTATGGTCTCTGACAGATTGTTATATAGCTAAACTCCTGAGACCCTGTCAAATTGGTTTAACCTTCACGATATAATAATATTCCAACTCTTTTGAAATATTTATTAAATCCAATTTGCAAAATCAAACCTTTCAACTTGTTGTACGTTGATTTATATGGAGCCCACGCATTCAATTTTTAACATTAACATTTTCAAAACTGACATTTACCATTGAAACCAACACTTGATCTTTTGGCCACATAATCAAAGTTTGATGAACGATTTTAAATGGAATAAACGTTGGGCCATACCTCATTAATTTCCATGCGTATGCTCATATATCATAGTTGGTGTGCGATATATAAAGGTAGGGTATAATGCATCGTGGGCCCGGCGAGTGGTGTTGGTTTTTAAACCATAGGCAAATGCATAGATTATAATAAATCGAATGGACAGAAGAATTTATTAACCATGTGGGACCCTCACGAATCGCATCGGAGAAAATCATAACAGCGGAACATGTTAATAAAAGTCCCGATGGCGATTGCGGAGCCGATGTGTTTATGGACTGTGATTTATATGTGTTTGAATTTCGGGCTTAAAAGGCATTAATCGCATCGAAACGTTTGCGAATGCATCAATCGCATCGGAGGAAGGGCATCGCATCGGAACATTGGCAAATGCATTAATCGCAATCGGAAGCATTGAGTTGCGATTAATCGCATCGGAAAATAGAAAAGAAAGGTTTATAAAGCTGTGGCACCCGAACTTTTCAAAGGTTAGCGTTGGGGTTAGAATATGAGAGCATATTATATGCGTAGTCTGCATTGTTTTAAAGCGGACTCGATGCATATTATTCAACGGATTTGATAAGCAGGTTTGGTGTTGGTTTTTAAACCATTGGAAAATGCATAGATTATAATAAATCGAATGGACAGAAGAATTTATTAACTTTTTGGGACCCTCACGAATCGCATCGGAGAAAATCATAACAGCGGAACATGTTAATAAAAGTCCTGATGGCGATAACGGAGCCGATGTGTTTATGAACTGTGATTTATATGTATTTGAAGTTCCGACTTAGAGTGCGTAGATTTAAAAAATAAAAATGAATATAGTTCGTATATGGACAGAGAGTGTAAGCAGGTAGGTTGAGCACAAAGATTAATTATGAACAAGAGATTGCATAGTTAAAAATAAAATAATAAATTTGAAAAACAAAGAATTAAATATAAAATTAAAGTTATATTTTTTAAAATTAATATAGTAAAGAATAAAATAATAAATCTATAGTGATTTTGTTCAAACAATAAAGTAGATTGGGATATGTATTTTTTAAACTATACATAATAAAACAGGTAAAAGTATTACAAAAGAAAACTTATCAAAGTTCTCCATTGCGTGATACAGTACAACGTATCAAATGAACCTTTTGCAACTGTAGACCCCGTTGAACGTGAAAAAACTTAAACCAAATATGGAAAATAAATTTGCGTTATAAAACTTATCGGGTTTGAGACTTGCCATTGCAATCGGCTGAAGACATAAGAACTTGTGATTTGCGATTGCGATTGGGCGAATCGCATTGCATCATTCAACAGTAGCAAAAAAAACATATCAAGTTTTAGAAACTTTCCGATCCGATGAGTTAAAAGACCTTTTAACATATTAGAAAAAAATTTATACTTAGAAATATGTTAAAATGAATAGTAAATCGCAATTGGAAATTCGGAAAAGTTCTTTTAAAGAGTTCTTATTGCTTTGAGAAGTTCCGATGCGATCGCTCTCAATGGCAATCGCATTTTGGAATAATATTAAGTATTTCACTTTTTCTATTTATAACAATGCAATGTCATTTATCGCAATCACGGCTTGGGAAAAAGATTAAACATTGCATTCCTCTCATTGCAAAATTCCGATGCGATTGCGTTCAATCGCAATCGCATTTTCGGAGATAGAATATAACAGTGCACTTCATTTTAAATCTCCGATGCGATCGGGATTTGGTAAGAACGTTTTCACTGAAACAAATTGCGATGCGATCATCGCAATCGAAAAGTCGGCATGAATCATACTCTATTTATTCATCGCATCGCAAAAGATCAAAAGTGAATTTTAACATTTATTACAATGATTCGTCGATCTCCAATTGTACGAAAAATGTTGAAAATACCGGGAGATTAAATGGTAATTAAAATCTTTGTAGCTGTTCTCATTATTGTGTTTTATTTTGGCTGAAAGAATTCATTTGAATTGCAGAACAAAATTTTGAATCCTTTCATTCGCAGAACCAAAGAGAGTTTACCCGACTCTGAAATGTCAAAGAGAAGCAGAAAGTCTAAAGCTGCTTTTGTTGCAAATGCTCCTGTGCTAAACATGTTGCCCAAGGAAAAACCAGCGAAGCTCAAGCTAGTCACAGACACCTCCTGTCAAGGACTGGAGAAGATGACATGGGAGAATGTATGCAATTTGCTTGAAAAACAGAAACGTAGGGTTATTGTGCCCAAAGCAACTATTCCTGATGAAGAAGATTCAGACTCAGACTTTGAATCTCAACTTAGTGCATTGGCAAATTCATTTTTACACCAAGTTGTTGCTCGGGCGAATATTTTTCCCTATTATGATGTTATCAGATGGGTCATTGACAATGTGACCATTCAAAACGAGAATTTTGTTTCTGCTTCTGGATCAGTGTTCGGGTCATTCAGGGTAGAGAATATTAAAGCAATGTACCATCTTCCCAATCCACAAAAGATTTACAACAAATAATTCCTTAAGGAATATGCTGAAGAACATCCAAACCAAGCAGAACCAATCAAAGAATGGAGAAATAACCTTGAGAAACATAAGCAAGAGGCATCAGGTATGTACTCCGTGGAGTCTCTTGCACCTCCATATTGTTATGCCGCAGCAATGATGTGTAGGTTGTTCGGAAACGACAACTCTGCTAGATTTTCTATTCAAATGGTCTCGTTAATTCATTCTGCTGTTAATTCTGAAATTATGGATTGGGCTGTCATTTTGTCGGATAAGATAGCTAATCGAATTCTAGAGTATAGAAAAGATAAGAATTCAGGGAATTATTCCCCTTTCCATTTTTGTGGTTATATTTTGGACACCCTCTGTTTCAATTTTGAGTTCCCCATGCTAGGTTGGAAATGGACTCCAAAAGAACCTATTCCTATTCATGTGTATCATAATTTCTTATGGAAAGAACATTTCAAACTTCATGTTTACAGAGTCTGCCATGGTTTTCTAATCCCAATCTACCAAACCATTTTTGGTCATTTCCCTCCTAGACTGTCCAATAAAGCCAAGACTGATTTGTCTTCTATCAGAGATTGGTTTGGAGAAGAAAAATTCACTTATATCAGAATTTTTGGGAGTATTGTTTAGCCACATATCCTTCCCCTATATGTTCCAGATAAGCTGTTAGCTCAGGAGATTTCCTATCAACTGACAGTTGAAGGAATGTCTAGAATTTTGAAAAGCAATAAAAAGCTTATGTGGCCTACCTTCCCTTTTAAATGTGGTGACTATACTCTTAATAGTTTTGCTCATGCTGAGAAAGAAGTTGGTAAGATTTCTAATCTTAAGTTTTCCACAGTTCCTGGAAGACAATACGACCCAAGGAAAGTGGCGCATGATTTTACTACCTCTATTTCGATTGCCCGATTCGAGCATGAACCAGACATTTTTGATGATTTATTTGTTTCCATGGATGATATATCCCAAGTCTTTGATTCAACGAAGTCCAAGTTACACGCCGAGTACTTGAAAATTTGTTGTTGTATAGAAGCCAAAGGTTACTTAATTTGCCTCTTGATCAGTTGAGAGCTCCCATACAGGAGAAAGCATCACAACAAGCAGGAAGTAGTTCTAGTAAAGAAGTACAAGGAGCTGATCCTGTTTTAGGGAAAAAGGATGACAACAGTAAAGCCGACAGTGCCAAAATAGAAACAACTTCTCAAAAAGATACACAGAAGCCTTTAGTGCAAACAGAAAAAGGGAACATTGGCACTGATGCCCAGGTACATATTGAAAAGGGATGTATAGAAAGTAAAAACACTGAACAGGCATCCAAGAATAATGCAGGTTCTCAACTGGGAGGACAAGTAGATACTGAATTGGTTGTTTCTTCTCATTTGAAAAATCAATATCAACAATTTGCACAGCAGATAGGATTGCAAAACAATCCTGAAGTTGACGATCCCAAAGATCAGGATGTGGAAATCATTCCTGAAAACCCCACTGGAGAAATTATGCTAAAGATAGAAGAAATCCCTCCTTTAGATATATTCTACAGTCCCAAACATAGGGTTGTGGTAAGAAAACAAAGGAAAAGGAGGAGAACAGATCAAGATGCTCTTTTGGCATCACAGGGGGAATTGCTAAATGTTGTTTTTAAAAATGCTGAGGTGGATCCATCTGAGGATCTCACCAAATTGTCTCAGTACGCTGGTGCCTATAGTGCTGCCACTATAGATAAAGCTTCCGAAGTTTCACAGCTAGTAAAACAAAAGTATATGCAAATTACTATCTTTGAATAGGTTGCAGGTGATCAACAAAAGATAATTCAGTTAGAACAGTGGGTACAGGATGCAGAACTCAGAGCTAAACAACTAGAAGAGCAACTCAACCTTGAAAAGAAAAATATTGATGAACAAGCCTTGGGCAAACAACAACAGTTGACTCAAGAAGTAGAAAAGCTACAAAATCTTTTACAAAATGAGAGAAATTCAAAGGTTGAACAGGAAAAAATGTTCAAATCAGAAATGGACAAGTTCAAGGAGTATCCCAAGCTAGATCAATTCATTACTGAAGCTCTTGAAATGAAGAAACTGCGATCTCAACAGTTAAATGAATTTTGTTTAAAGTTGACACAAATTGAGCCTTTGTACGAAATTACATCGTCTTTGATAGATAAATCAGTCACTCTTAGGCAAGAAATTGAATATATTGATGATAAAATTTCCGAGTTTCTTTCATGGCAGGATACAGAGCAAGGAAGAAAAGCTAACCTTCCTAGAATTGAAGAGAGACACAAGGAAATTCTATTTATGGAATGGGAACAACAGTTAATGAAATTAGAAAGAGCCACATCAAGGGCTAAAAGTTTAATGAATAATACAACACAATTGATTAATGACAGCCTGTACGCTACCAATTTGATCTCAGATTGTATTCCAGGCGAGTTACCTAAAGTAAAAGAAGCTGATTCTAGGTGGAAGCAAGAGATAATCGATAAAAATAAAAAAATTAGCAAACTTCAAGGAATTTCATGGGATAATATGTGGTCTTATTTGATCAAGCCACATAGCCAACAGATGGCCATCAAATTCCTTTCGAATGCTATTCAATGTATCATTCCTAAATTCTCTGATGCTACATACACTGGACAGTTACATTCAAAAATGACTCGGCCAACAAAAGTCCAAGATATGCTCAATGTCTACCACCTTCGTTCATCCACCTCAATCGATGATTAATGAGCTAGTCTACTACAAGTTCGCATTTTAGTTTAAGATATTTTATTTTAGATAAATTGCAGGAATAGTTTTAGTTATTTTGTTTTATTGAGTACCTATTTAAACCCCTTTCATGCATTTAGAAAGGGGTCCTTAATTTGTAACATTTTTTGACTTGGAGATTACATTTTTGTACTACATTTACTTCTATATTCTTTTATAAAGGGTCACATCTGGTGATTCTGTGCGGAATTATTTTTTAAGAGTTGCATTTATGTACCTCGGAGTTGATTTTGCATTGTAATTGCTGGATTCTATCTATTCACTATTAATTTCTTTTGTCATATGATATTCTCTTTTAAATTTGCTAATTTTCGAGGCTTCAACGTTTTTGGGACTAGAAGGAGGGCCAAAGCTATGAATGGAAAATAAATCTAAATCTGAAAGCCATTCTAAGAGCACATCAATTATAGAATTGCACATAACATCTTTAGAGTTGTCAGGAATTTGTTTCAGAAGAGTAGTTGGTTTAAGTATAAATGTGCGTTTGTCTATTGGTGTTGTGTTTATAAAGTTGCACTCTCTTGAAATATGATTCAATGGTAGTGATACAACTATGTGGACTGCTTGTTGAGCTGAAATTTGTTGAAGGTTGAGCAAAGCATTGCCTAGAGACTGTATCATTTGAATAGCATCAATTTTTCTCTTTTCATGTTCTTTTCGTATCCTTTTGAATGCATTTGTCATAGATCTGTCAACTTTGGTCATATATGAAGTGCAATATGAAACTGCAGCATATGCATTTAGAACATATTGAAAATTTGTATTTGCATTCCATAGGTGTGGCATATTGTACGCAAAGCTATTATTCCATATTTCTGATGGTTTTCGTTGCAAGAATACCATTGGTTGTGTTAATGTACTTTGTATTAATTCGATGTAAGCAGTTTCTGTTAAGTGGAATTCATCTAAGAAATCTTCATGGCTAGTTAATTTGTCATAGTGTTTTTTCTCTAAGGTGCTTTGCAAGGACAAAACTTTTTCATTTATTGAACCATGTAACGAAGTAATTGGTTCAAGAATCCTTGTTCTTTTCATTGGTAGCATTGGAAATTTGTATCTACACTGTGATGCCTTTCTTTTTTTATAGTTTTTGGTATGATGATGTTCATGTATCTTTGCGAGTTCTTGATCAAGGTGATTTGTGCTACAAGTTATATAGTTATCCAAGAAGTTTTCAATTTCTAAGTTAGTATTAATTCCATATACTAGAGCATTTTCTATCCATATAGGAGCATGTTCACGTGCACTATCTCTATTTTGGAACTCAGTTACAAAGTAATAATCTAATATTTTGCCAAAAAATGTGCTATGTTGACAGATCAATTGCTTCAATGCATTTGTCTTATGTCTAAGTAACGTGTACATGTTACTGGGTCCTTTCTGACAAGATAATCAATGTTGCATTCCTCAATTGTTTCAATTTGTTTCTCTTTATTTCTATTGCTATGTAATTTAATAAGAGTTTGTATTAGTGGTGTCCAAAGATGCTTTGCACTTGTAAATGTAACAAAGAAAGTTGAAGGACCTAATTGTTGTATCATTGCAAATATATGTTTCTGCATTTGTTGATGGTAATCAGGAGAAATTCTTATGTGTTTGAAATCTATGTATCCAATGTGACTTTTTAGTAACTTTTCTAAGTTGGTCTTGTACTTAACATCTTTTGCCAACAACTTTCTTCCTTGTAATTTTCCTTTTCTTATTCGTACTGAGATGCATGACATGACCTTTTCAATGAGTATTTGCATTGTCTTGAAGAGCAAATTTGTGATGTGATAGGAAAAGTGACCACTGCAATGCATTAGTTCCCACTTTACTATTTCTTGGTAATGAAATATTTGTAGTATATCATCGTCACGTGGATCTCCAAAGAATAGTGATATCAATATTAGTATCTATGCGATGTTTTCTTGCTGGATGGTAGTTTTCAATGTCTATGATTTCAACCATTTTTTTCCATGTATTTATTCTTCAGATTCGTATGGTGATTTGTTTACTAAGTACTATGTATCTTAAATTTTTTTTCCTCAAAGATGAGAAGAGCTTCTATAATATTTTTTGCTTTATTGAATATATCTCTATGATAATGTTTACTAGCACAAAATATTAATTTTACTATTATATTGTATCTTTGATTTCAAAACAGTAAAATAAGAGAAGCAAAGTTGCAAGTAACGAGTTCCTATTTTGCATCTCTCTGTATTTCAAAAGTATCACTGCAAAACAAAGAAGATGCAACGTTTATTATTGTCTCTGAAAACATGAATCTCACATACAAGCTATGTATTCTAGAAATAATTCACTTTTGTATACAATAGAAAGCATGAAATACAGATTGTATGTGTCTTGATTGGTAAAGCTAATCTTGCTAGTTGTAAATAACATAGTTTTAATTACGAATATGTATGTACAGTTAGATATGCAATATAGCATAATAGCATCTTGAAGGCAACAATATGCTTCATACAAAGACAATTACTGATTCAAAGAAAAGTAGGAGAAAAAAAGGCTAATTGGGTAACAGCCTTGCAAGAATATGGTATTGACATTAAACCAGCAAAGATTGTTAGAGGACAAGGTTTTTGCAGATTATTAGCAGGAGCTCATAATATATCAGAAAATCAAGATCTAAAGAATGTTATTTCAGTAAGTCAGATAAGTGTTATAGATTTTGAATCTCAGTATGCTGATCTGATATTTTACTTGAAAAATGGGTATGGTCCTTCTAATGTCAGCTATAATAATAAATGTGCTTTAAGATTAAAAGCTACTAAATATGAAATCATTGATAATGTGTTATTCAGAAAAAATTATGATTCAATCTTACTAAGATGTCTTGAAAAGACCGAGGCAAAGAAGGTTTTGCAGGAACTACACGATGGACCAGCAGGAGGTCATTTTGGAGGCAATACCACAGCCCACAAAATCATCCATGCTGGATATTATTGGCCTACATTTTTTAAATATTCTTATGATTATGTGAGAAAGTGCGAGATTTGCCAAACTGCTAGTGGAAGGCAGAGAAAGCCAGCTTTTCCTCTACAGCCAGTAAACATTGAAGAACCATTTGAGCAATGGGGGATTTATGTTATTGGTGAGATAACTCCTCATTCTTCCAAGTAGCATAAGTACATTCTCATAGCAACAGATTACTTCACAAAATGGGTAGAAGCAATTCCTCTAAAGGTAGCCAACTCTAACGTAATTATTGATTTCACCGATCAATTCATCATTACCAGGTTTGGTGTATGAATAGTTAATGGTTAAAAGGTAACCCTGTCGGGACTATGAACGTTTTCTTGTAGCAGAAGCAATAGTTGTGACAATAGAGTATATTACATAAGCTAAACTTGAGAAAATACACTTACTTTATTATTATCAACTAATCAAAGCTTGAGATAACACAAAACAAAAAATTTAATCCTTGAAGAATTAGAAAGAAATTGTAAGTGATTTTTATTCTTTTACATAGTTAGATTTTATTTGAATTATCTTAAGAAAAGTTTTCATTATCTTTAGAAATTTTTACTTACTTGAAATATAGTATTCATTTCATTTTTTCAGAGATAAATGTTTCTTCCCCAATTGTTGTACTGTACAACAACCCTCCCCATTTTTAAATTTTTAGAATAAATCCCATTTAAAAATAAGTCCCCTTTTTATATCTTTTCCATAAATAAAAAGATGCATATCACATTTTATTCACAAAGTTTACAAGTTTTAAAAACTTACCCATTTGATGAGTTAAAAGACCTTTTAACATATTTCGAACATATTAGAAAAATTTTATACTTAGAAATATGTTAAAATGAATAGTAAATCGCAATCGGAAATTTGGAAAAGTTCTTTTAAAGAGTTGTTATTGCTTTGAAAAGTTCCGATGCGATCGCACTCAATCGCAATCGCACTTCGGAATAATATTAAGTATTGCACTTTTTCTATTTATAACATTGCGATGCGATTTATCGCAATCGCGTCTCGGGAAAAAGATTAAACATTACATTCGTCTCATTGCAAAATTTCGATGCGATTGCGCTCAATCGCAATTGCATTTTTGTATTAATTCGATGTACGCAATTTATACTTAGAAATATGTTAAAATGAATAGTAAATCGCAATCGGAAATTCGGAAAAGTTCTTTTAAAGAGTTGTTATTGCTTTGAGAAGTTCTGATGCGATCGTGCTCAATCGCAATCACATTTTGGAATAATATTAAGTATTGCACTTTTTCTATTTATAACAATGCGATGCGATTTATCGCAATCACGTCTCAGGAAAAAGATTAAACATTGCATCCCTCTCATTGCAAAATTCCAATGCGATTGTGCTCAATCGCAATCACATTTTCGGAGATAGATTATAGCAGTCCACTTCACTTTAAATCTTCGATGCGATCGGAATTTGGAAAAAACGTTTTCACTGAAACAAATTCCGATGCAATCATCGCAATCGGAAAATTGGCATGAATCATATTCTATTTATCTTGCACACCATTGAAAACTTGCGATGCGATTGTTATTTTGCCTTTATATTTATTCATCGCATCGCAAAAGATCAAAAGTGAATTTTAACATTTATTACAAGGATTCGCCGATCTCCGATTGCTACGTGGCTTCTCCAGAGGTTTATCGCACACATTATAAAAATACCATTTACTACCTTGTGAGCATGCGATATACCACTACGCTTTTGTAAGATGATCACTGTTGAATGGAAAATTCTGAGTGAATAAACTGATTCCCGGTACAAGATGCATCGTTGGCCTGGAAAATTGTTGAAAACAAATGAGTTGAATAAAGTTTAATAATTTAAATTGCCTCGATGTATTTATTTAACATTTTGCTATAAATATTTGAGATTCTATGATATAATATAACACAACAGCAGTGTATACAAGCAATAACAGAGAATGCAATTATAGAAATTTAAAATTTAAATTAAGTTATGTTCTAAATAAACTTTATCATTTTTGTATTATTATTTATTTTAATTATAAAAACTTTAAAAAATTATTTAAAAAAATAGTTGTAAAAAACTATTAGGATTGAAATTTGTTGAAATGTTAAATAAATCTGATACAGATAATAATACTTAAAATTGTGATTTTTAAAAATAATTTTAGTAATTGGGATTATGTTAAATAGTTATAGTGACTAATTCTTATTTTTCTAATTCAGATTCAAATTTTCACCAATTACATGATAAACATTAATGTGTTGATTATTATTACTTAAATTAGTTATATTTGAACTAACCTATACCATTTTTGTATATATGTAGATTAACTTTGTAGTTTGACAGTTTTCGAACTCCACACCTCTGAGATATTTCAGCCATGAGTATTAATTGTACTGTGGCTAATTATATCAATTTAATGGTTTTGATATTTCTCGGGATCTTATCTCATTAAGTGTTTCGTGCCAGTTTTTATGGCTCTATTAATTTTGTTCAACTTGATATTTTAATTAATTCGCTTTTCGTTTCCTGTGCATAGAAATGCATCTGAGTTTGGGCAGTTCACTCTATTAGTGTTGTACATAAGCTTGTCCATTGAAGGTTATAAACCTTTTCAATTAATATGACATTAACAACGTTCAAGTCTTACCACATTAACTTTACCTTTCAAATATGCTTTATTCTGAATGTAGTATGGTTGAAACCATAGGTAATAAATATAAGGTTATAAGGCCATGGGTAATTCTATAAAGACTTTTATCGTAAGTCGAGATGAGTAAATTAAGTTATGTTTGTACTATATATTGTACACTGACGAAAGAAGTTGACCCCCGAGGTACTTGACATCAATGCTGAACTTCTCTAGACTGACCCGCAGTCATATATAGCATTACTAAGTACACATCAGCCACATGCTAATAAGAACATCATAAATAAAATTGTGATGCATGGAGCTTTTATTACTTGTATGATTAGAAGTTGCAAATAGAACATATGGATAACACTTTAAAATTGGAATCTATCACGTTTAAAATGCTCAACCATAGATTAACTAATTATAAGTATATTATAGTTAAAAAAATAATTTTTTATTTACGTTAATTATAATTTAATACTTAATAAATAAATAAATATATATATATATATATATATATAGTAGATATTTATTTTGTTCAATTTGCCACTTCTCTTTAAATTATTTGTGCTAATGGTTTGCTTATATATTATTTTATACTATTAAATATTGAACTGCAATTGCAAAATACTCTTAATTTATATAATTTTTATTAATGTAAATTTAGTGAATTATGATAAATATATAAAATAAATTGTTTTTTAAAATAAGTTTCCACTTAAATTATTATTATCAATAATTTTTTGTATAACATTTAGGTATGACGAAGTTCTTATAAATTTAATTTGCATAATATTTATACATCTTCTATACTATATATATATTTTTTTAAATAAATATTCAATTTTATTTTTAGTACTTGCTACTTAGTTTAATTTAATTACTAATTTATTTCGTAAGTTATTATGTAATTGGTATTGGTTAAATGTAATTAATATTTAACTTGTTTCACACCGTTGTTAAAACACAAATGAAGCTTAAAAAAGAAATTAGGCTGGGGATGTTGTTTAGCCTTCATTAAATTATAAATAGTGATTAATATATTTTTGCCTTTCCTATCAAATTTGATTGAAAAACGCTTTTAAGAACCATTGGATTCAGGTCATTAAATAATTTATTAAAAAACATAAATTACAGATTTATCTTTGTCTGATTCGAGGATTACATTAAAGTAAATCCATATCAAACCTACATGCTCCTACATGAAAAGATTTGGTTGATTGATCCCATGCATGGCAATAAGGGTTAGACCCCATACAACTTATTCATTAGCAATATATTCCTCCAGTTACATTACTATGTAGGCATTGAATATTATTACAGAGAATTAAATGGGGTAGAATAAATATTTCAATTTATTTAAATATTTCAATTTATTTAAATATTTCAATTTGTAATGTCATCCACATAGTTTTGACTTGCTGCTCCAAATTATTGAATTTTGGTATGTGGAGTTGTTTAGTTTTCATTAAATTATAAATTAGTTATTAATATATTTTCTATTGGGTTGAAAATACTTTTAAGAACCATTGTATCCACATCATTAAATAATTTATTAAAGAACACAAATTACATATTTATCTCTTCTCGCTTCGAGGATTACATTAAAGTAAATCCATGTCGAATCTACATTTATCATCAGTCATTTCTTGATTGTAAAAATGCTCACAACTGTCCACCTATTCTGCTGCGAAAACCATCATGAAAAAATAAAACTCAAATTTCAATGTTATTAACTATACATAGAATAATTATTAACAATAAGGTTTTCCGCATCGAATATGTAATTTATCATATCCATTATGCAAGTGCAGATCTGAGTTGGAGGATCTAGTCGATGTCACAGAGATCCCATGTAGATCTCTTGATATCAACAACCATTAATTCAAAATTAAATAACATAAAATTATGGCAATTGTATCAGTTTCTACTTTGTAGTTGTTACTTTGCTTGAAGCTTTGTAAATCTTATTTCCGCTCTTTAGATTTTCTGTTCTTGACCGTCGAAATATTTGTATTCTGCTCAACACATCTGCAACTAGATTTATCGTGCGACTCGACAATGTGCAAGCAAGCTTTCGCAAGTCAGGCTGGAACTGTGCGCCTCCGGTTGCAAGGTTTGCTAAGCATAATTTCTCTTACTCTTTCACGTAATTCCACATATTAAATTCGCCTTCTTGCTTTGATTCTGAGTACAAAGTGGATGATATTCTACCTGCAATTTACATATTATGCACTGTGTTTTTAAATGATAGCCGATGGAACATTGATGATTGCAATTTCATTAGAATTTGATAAAGTTGGTACGTCCTACAAATCTCGTTTCTTTTTAACATATTTACAAAGTTCCTAAAAGTACTTCTCAAGATTATATCATACAGAGAAAACATAGAAAACAAAATTTTGTTAGGTCTCTAGCATGAGAATACCATTTGTATCAGCCTCGGAGGATTCAAAGTCATTTCCCTTGGAACGAATTTGTTTACTAAAGCCTCCGTTCATTAAAAAATGTAGATTATTATCATCATCATTTTCTGAATCAAATTCGACTTCATTTGTAGCTTCGGTTCATGAAAAAGGATTTGATTTGAGATTATGCAACTTCGACATCTTATCATCTTCGATCTTGGGGGAGTTCTCCTCCTTTGAAAAAGCTTATCCGTTTGAAATATTAACAACTTTGTTTACTAAAGCGTCCTTTCATTAAAAAATGTAGATTATTATCCTCATAATTTTCTGAATCAAATTTCACTTCATTTGTAGCTTCGGTGTTAGCAGATCAAAAACTATGTTCTTGTTCATGGAACAACATATTAGCATGATTATTATCATTTCTATCTAGAAGCACTTCGACCTTGACTTTATGATGCAAAATTCGAAGGTCTATATTGCATCGTTTCTTGGTTTTTGCATACGATCGCCAATGACAGAGTTGCTAGACGTTAAATAACATCCAAAGGCGTGCAAAGTCGAAACAAATATTAAATGTGATGACAACAGGAGAGAGAAAATAAATGCTTCTATTCCTTAACAATAAAAACAACTATTACAATGTCTTCCTCTCACAGAGGGTTTTACAAAATAGTGACTGCTGCAAGACACAGCTGATTGTTCACCATTTTAGAAAGCAGTTGGAACACAAAAAACTGGAGATAAAAAATGGAACAGTGAAAACAAAAGTAGCTATTAGAACAGATGCAAAGCCAAGGGTAGTTAAGACAGTCCCAAAAACAAAACTCTATGAAATAAATTAAAGTTCAAGCTATTTTGTGGTCATTAGTATCCTCCAAAAAATTATTTCATCTTGTGCATATTATGGAGGCAAGAAAATACAAGCACCTCAGTTGAAAGTTAGTCAGAATTAATATTTAAACAATTGCTTCCAGAATACAAGACACCTAACAAGAGTGATTAGTTCAATTTATTGACTAAAAGCAACACTAGGAGTAGTCAAAACAGAAGTAGCAAATAGAACAAATGCAAAGGCAAGGGTAGTTTCTAGGTTATGTAGTTATAGCTTAGTGAGAATAGTGCTTGTTACACTATAGTCTAGAGATTTATAGCAAATTAGAGTAGCTACCCAAATAGTCACATTAGTCTTATTGCTATGGACCTATGGTGGTAGTAGTCTTAGTCCCATGCCCTAAGTCATTATTATAGGATCTTAGAGATTTCATATAGTATAAATCAAGATTGTTCTATGTCATCTATTATTCACATTATCCTGCACAAGTTACTATGTCTCAACTTCTAGTATTGCTCTTATTCTTTAGTCAATTGATACCTTTGGATAGTTAATTTGTTGTTTTTTTCTTGATGTTTTAGCAAAGTTAGGTGCCACTTGCTGCATTGAATGGAATATATGAATTTGGAATGATGGAATGTAGTAACATGCAAATTTCAAAGACGCTACAACAACTAATAGCAGAAGAAGACACCGCTAATATCAAAATAGACTGTAGAAACAAAGCAACGAAGAAAACAAGTGTTGGATACTTTGCATGTAGACCTTGTAAGAAGTGGTTTAGCTGCAGCTTCAAATGGTGCAAATGTTGTTGTTGTATGTAGTACATTTGTTAATATGCAAAAAATAATAAGCAGTTGTCAAAGATCAACACGAAGGAAAGCAAAGAAAAAAACAAATAGTCAATACTTTAAATCTAGATGTTGTACTAGGTCGTATAGATACCACTTCAGATGATCCAAATGTCGTTGTTGTATATACCATCATTGTTAATGTCCATAGAACAATGTCTGGTCGTTAGCAATCATCATAGAATACATTTATTCGTCATTGAAATGAATATTTTGTCTTATCACAAAAAGTGGTGTAACCACCAAATTTTCAAAATATAATGATAGAATTAGTCCATATTATGTTGACCTATCTTGTCCAATATTTGCTACATTGACTTGCAAGTACATGCTTTGGTGCAATGAAGTTGGGACTTGCATAAGGAATGAATGCTTTGTAATAACTAAGTCGATTCTCACGTTCGGCTATTTGTATGAAGCATATTGTTGCCTTCAAGATGCTATTATCATACAGTGCATATGTAATTGTACATACATATTCGTAATTACAACTATGTTGCTTACAACTAGCAAGATTAACTTTACTAGTCAAGACACATAGAATCTGTATTTCATGCTTTCTATTGTGTAGAAAAGTCAATTATTTCTAGAATACATAGCTTGTATGTGAGATTCATGTTTTCAAAGACAATAATCAACGTTGCATCTTCTTTGTTTTGCAGTGATACTTTTGAAATACAGAGAGATGCAAAATAGGAACTAGTTACTTGCAACTTTGCTTCTCTTATTTTACTGTTTTGAAATCAAAGATACAATATAATAGTAAAATTAGTATTTTGTGCTAGTAAACATTATCATAGAGATATATTCAATAAAGCAAAAAATATTATAGAAGCTCTTCTCATCTTTGAGGAAAAAAAATCTAAGATACATAGTACTTAGTAAACAAATCACCATACGAATCTGAAAAATAAATACATAGAAAAAAATGGTCGAAATCATAGACATTGAAAACTACCATCCAACAAAAAAACATCGCATAGATACTAATATTGATATCGTTTTAATGAACCATAGTCTCTTTAGACTACAACAATTTGCATATACTCTTGGAGATTGTTTGTTCAATGCATTTGAATTGCTTTTGCACTTTCGTTACTCATCTATTGAACTGCGCAATGGAATAACAGGCCATTTTCTCAATTGTCTACAGTGAAATGACATAGAGGCAAAAGAATCATACCAATATGAACTAGATCCTATCATGTTATATGAACTTCATGGAATTCACGATGTTGACACATACCTTCGTAGAATGTGTTTTTCTGCATCTAATAGCAATTTCCAATCTGAAAGAGGCCTATGGGGAGACACATTTTGCATACGGTGGCTATCAAAGTGGTTGAACATACCAATTGGAGTCTGGTCGCTAACAATGAAAACAAGGTATTTGTTCTTCAACCACGATCTAGATACAATTCCATTAAACATTTTGTTTCATGATACAGATCCCATTAGTGGACATTTTGAACCCCTATTATACAAAAGATTATGTAGATGCAACTTTGTACCAAATTATTCCTTGTCACCTCTTTGCAAATATCTTGAAAACCATTATGAATCCGTTGTTCATGAAATGCAAATTCATGGATTGCATATAGGAAAGACAACTATGTCGAAATGTGCTAATAGCATGTTTACTGCAATTTGTCATTTAATAGCACTGAATTTGATGAACAATCTTTCAGACTCTACATTGTCCAATATTTTTGCAATGCACTAATGGCTAGGAGCAACGATGCATTGAATTGTAAAGAAAAACACTTAACAAATGAAACTATACAAAGTCAAACAATCGTTGCAGGCTGGCAACAATACCTAATTAATATGGCAATGCCATATGAAAAAGGAGAAGTTGAGGGAACATCATTTTGCTTCCAATGGACATCGATCATATTTAATGTAAACATACAAATATGGTCATTTACTAGTAAAACCATTGTAAATTACTACCAATCAAAAACAAATTTCAACCAAACGTACAACATATTATCATTTGAAACAAGTACATCACACATTCATTATGAACCATTACTATCAAATCAAAATACAAATCGGTGCAATTTGCAACATAGAATAGTACAAATGCACGAAAACACCAACAATAGAATAAACTTGCGCAAATTGAAACAAATTATACGTACAAACGACCCAAATAAAATTGGACAAAATAGAAATAAAGTAGCAGATAAAAATTTCTCATCACGAAAAAGTACTCCCATAGAAATTTACAAACGACAAATCGAAGACACACTAAAAACCAAATGTCCAATATGTAAGACATTGCAATTTCAAAAGAACATCTCAAGCATTGGACTTGAATTAGAAAAAATGTACATAAACATATCTAGAAAACAAAAGACATTGCATTTAAATATCATTTGTGGATCTTGCAAAACAACACTTGCGAATGCAAAGTTGCCTCGCTTTGCAACACCTGAACAAATAAGACGTAACAAGCCATTGCAAACTGTAACAATACTTTCAGAGCTTGAGGAAAGACTTGTTGCATTGAGAATTCCCTTTGCACAAATAAGACAATGTGGGAAGAAGCGATCACAAATGGGCTTAGCTGGTTCAATAATCAATGTACCTGTCGAGATGGACATTGTCCAAAAAGCATTGCCACAATCCATAAACAATACAATCACAATTTCTATTGCATTAAAACGACGACTAGAATACAAGAATGCATATCAAACAGGAAAAGTGTGTGTGCATATTGTAATGAGAGCACTTAAAGAACTATGTTCTCGAAATTTGTATAAAACTGAAAACATTTCCATTAATAGCAATTGGAATCATATACTTGAATTGGATAATAAAGGTAATAAATCCGATGATGATAACTTTGATAGCAAAAGTGAAACTGATAGCATTTCAGAAAGTGAAAGGCCAACTGAAACCTTGGTACATGGATTCATAGCTTCACAACGAATTCATGATTTACAAGACAAGCTTATTGAAATAGCACCAGCTGAGGGACAACGACCACTTGGGATATTCAAAGACAAACATGCAAAAGAAATGAGTTTCCCAACACTATTATTTGGAAATCCACGTGACGATGATATACTACAAAGATTTCGTTACCAAGAAATAGTAAAATGGGAATTAATGCATTGCAGTGGTCACTTTTCCTATCACATCACAAATTTTTTCTTCAAGACAATGCAAATACTCATTGAAAAGGTCATGTCATGCATCTCAGTACGAATAAGAAAAGGAAAATTACAAGGAAGAAAGTTGTTAGCAAAAGATGTTAAGTACAAGCCCAACTTAGAAAAGTTACTAAAAAGTCATACTGGATACATAGATTTCAAACACATAAGAATTTCTCCTGATTACCATCAACAAATGCAGAAACATATATTTGCAATGATACGACAATTATGTCCTCCAACTTTCTTTGTTACATTTACAAGTGCAAAGCATCTTTGGACACCACTAGTACAAACTCTTACTAAATTACATAGCAATAGAAATAAAGAGAAATACATTGAAACAATTGAGGAATGCAACATTGATTATCTTGTCAGGAAGGACCCAGTAACATGTACACGTTACTATAGACATAACACAAATGCATTGATGCAATTGATCTGTCAAGATAGCACATTATTTGGCAAAATATTAGATTACTACTTTGTAACTGAGTTCCAAAATAGAGGTAGTGCACATGAACATGCTCTTATATGGATAGAAAATGCTCCAGTATATGGAATTAATACTAACTTAGAAATTGAAAACTTCTTGGATAACTATATAACTTGTAGCACAAATCACCTTGATCCAGAACTCGCAAAGATACATGAACATCATCATACCAGAAGCTGTAAAAAACGAAAAGCATCCCATTGTAGATACAAATTTCCAATGCCACCAATGAAAAGAACAAGGATTCTTGAACCAATTACTTCGGTACATGGCTCAATAAATGAAAAAGTTTTGTCCTTTCAAAGCACCTTAGAGCAAAAACACTATGACAAATCAACCAATCATGAAGATTTCTTAAACGAATTCCAGTTAACAGAAACTGATTACATTGAATTAATACAAAGTACATTAACACAACCAATGGTATTCTTGCAACGAAAACCATCAGAAATATGGAATAATAGCTTTGCATACAATATGCCACACCTATGGAATGCAAATACAGATGCTCAATATGTTCTAAATGCATATGCTGCAACTTCATATTGCACTTCATATATGACCAAAGTTGATAGATCTATGACAAATGCGTTCAAAAGGATACGAAAAGAACACGAAAAGAGCAAAATTGATGCTATTCAAATGATACGGTCTCTAGGTAATGCTTTGCTTAACCTTCAACAAATTTCAGCTCAACAAGCAATCCACATAGCTCTATCACTACCATTGAATCATAGTTCAAGAGAATGCAACTTTATAAACATAGCACCAATAAACGAATGCACATTTATACTTAAACCAACTACTCTTCTAAAACAAATTCCTGACAACTCTAAAGATGTTATGTGCAGTTCTATAATTGATTACTATATCAATAGGCCTAATGCTATTAAGAATATATGTTTAGCCGAATTTGTATCAAAGTGTAGGAAAGATGGCAGACCAATATCAAAAAGAAAAAAAGAAAAAGTAATTCGATTCATTAAATACAAAAAACACATTGACTATGAAAACTATTACAGAGAAAAAATTTTGCTATATTTTCCATTCGAAAACAATGAAAATGCACTAAAGCAAGACTCCTCTACATGGAAGAGTGCATACATGTTGCATAAGAACACAATAAAGAACAATGAAACTAAGTTCACATATAACATGAACAAGAAATGGGGTGATTTGGAAGAAGCAATTCAAAAAATTGATAGCAGCACTGCAACTTCTAATCATACAATAAAAAAACCTGGAATATATGATGATGTTACTGAGAAGTATGACTTGGCTAAAAATTTGCAATTTCCCCAATGCAATGAGAAAAAAAGGCATCTTAACATTGGTTTTCAATTTACAGGACATCCATTTATGCTTAGCAATGAAGAATACTACAAGATTAGGAGAATTCTTAATAAAGAACAACAAGCAATACTCAAAGGCATTGCAATGAAAAAACGAAAGAACATAGACAAACCATTCTACTTATTTTTGACTGGAGGAGCTGGTACTGGAAAAAAATTCACAGCAAAAGCAATATTCCAAATGCTCATGCGCATCTACAATGAACATTACAATACAGATCCTTTGAAACCAAAATGTTTGATATTAGCATACACAGGTAAAGCTGCATATAATGTAGGTGGAGTTACAATTCATTCTGCATTGCTAATGCCTTTCAACAAATCTAGTTTTATTCCACTTAGCAACGATGTATTAGACAACTTAACACAACTGTACGAAGAATTAAGGGTTGTTCTCATTGATGAAGTATCTCTAATTGGAAGTTGTTTTCTATATCAAATTGATGATCAACTAAGAAACATTAAGCACAATCAAACAAAATACTTTGGAAACATTGATATCATATTTTGTGGCGACTTGTACCAAGCACAACCTATACAAGATTCACTAATATTTGAACAACCTACAATGAGAAAGCAACCAATAACATATGACTTTTGGAAAGAACATGTAAAGTACTATGAATTGCACATTGCAATGCGTCAAACAAATGAAAAATTCATTAGCACTTTGAATAGGATGCGTTTAAAAAATCAAACAGAATATGATTTGAATTACCTAAATAGAAATTGTATTCGAAATGCTCCTAATGATCCTACTTTCCCCTATCTATTTTTTAGGAATAAAGATGTAGCATTACATAACAAGAAAATGTTGTCTATTGTTCCTGGTGATGAAATCGTAATTAATGCAATTGATTACGAAGAAGAAAACCATGGACACATACCATCTCATGCACAAATAGCAACATTGCCTTCACAAATTGTCCTAAAACTTAACATGCTAGTTGAAATATATGCAGGAAACTATGACTTACAAGATGGTCTAGTCAACGGTGCAAATGGTATCATTAAAGCATATGTAAAATTAGACAACTTTGATGTAATATGGATCAAATTCTATGATGAGTGTGTTGGCCGTCAACAAGCACATAAATTTTCTTTTCTATATAGCAAAGAAATTTCTAGTGATTGGATTCCCATACTGCGCACAACGAAGCCATTTTCTGTATTAGCAAAAACAGGCTACTTGAAAATAAGAAAACAATTCCCAATCCAACTAGCATGTGCATGTACAATACACAGATCACAAGGCTTGACACTAGAAAATCCTGCATTTGATCCTTTAGGAATATGACGCCATGGATTAGTATATACAACTCTTTCTTGTGTGAGAAACATAGAATCATTGTATTTGCTTAGTCCACTTAAGAAACAAAACTTCCGAATTCAACACAAATTTTTTGTTGAAATGGAACATTTACACAGAAACGCAAAGTGGCAACTAGACTACAACTATTCATTATTAGAAACAAAAGCATATATTTCAATTCTTTCTCTAAACACTCACAGTTTACAAATACATATTGATGATTTGTTAAATGACTATGATCTAATGCAATGTGACATCCTATGTTTACAAGAAACACATTTTAATAATTCAATGCTTCTAAAAAGACTTGAAACATTCAATTGCATATCAAATCATAGTAAACATGGTTTGCTAATTTGTATTAAAAAGCATATAAAGATCTTGAACCATATTCATTTTGAAGAAAAAAACATTGAAGCTACATTAGCAAATCTGCTTCTTCATGACATGGATGTTATAGTTGTGAATGTTTATGTTGCACCATATGCAACATTGAACAATACATTGGATCTTCTTTCAAAAGCATTATGCAAAATACATTCAAATCAAACAATAGCGATTGTCGGCGATTTCAACATCAATATGCTTGAAAGCAACAACAAAACAAACAAACTAAGATTGTATATGCACAATTACAACCTTCATTTTCTTTTAGAGACAAATACCAATCAACAATTATCAATCATTGATCACATATGGTCAAACATAACTTGTAGCTATAAGACTTTCAGGTTAGATACATATTGGAGCGACCATGATACTATTTGTCTCATCATTGAAGATAAAAATGCAACACAAACACAGTCCAAATGAAAGTAGTCTAATGCTTTTTTCTAGTCAATAGTATCATAGCCTCTTAACTACTATGACTTTGACTTCTAATTGTATGTCTTGCAGATTACTATAGCTTTCTACAATGAGTCAAATAGGCAAAGACAAGTCACAAAAAGAAATAAACACATCCAGGTTTTCTTACTACACTAAAATTACTTACCCTTCAATGCATATGTATAGATATATCTCTATGTTTAACTGTTTATTTCTTTCTACAAAACTATTGCAACACCTATTCTTATATTACTAGTGCTGACTTCTATAACACTGTTCTTCATATAGAATTATACTATGCATCAATAATTTATTTCTCAAGCATCACAAAATTCATTTTAATTCTTGAATTTGTCTTCCAACCCATTGTAATATTTTCATGTACAAATGAGACACGCCCCATTGCAAATTGAAAACTATATATAACCACTTTGGAGTTATCTAACAATAAACACCACAGAATACTGAATCTTATTCTCTACAGTATTTTAGCACTACAACACAATTTTTTTCCCTTTTCATCATCTCAATAATGTTCCATGCTTAAACTTGACAATCATCACCAATTGCTTATTTACATCAGAACTGTTACATGCATAATTCTATGAATCCCAGTCTTCTTGTTCTTCTTTTCTTGTCAACCTTTAATTCCTTTTTCTCACCCTTCCCTAGAAACTTGTCAAGCTTCCTGTTCACTTTACATTTGAACCCTTTTTTACTAAGATCTCCTCCAATTTCCCATGTTGCTTCTTGTCAACCTCTAAATTTCAATAAAGATAATATCAAATACAAATTAAATTGCTTCCAAAATTATAACTCCATTTCAATTACATCAAACTAAATTATTTCATAATCCATATGCATCTTAATCCACATTGTCAATTTGAACAAAATGTGTCCAATGTCATCATTATTTCTCTTAATATCCCTATTATCTTTGAAATTTTATCTATTTTTTTTTGGTTTCTTTTGTCCTATGGTGTTTCTATGTTATTTTTCGTTGAGTAGTACAACAAATTCAAATAACATATATCTTGATCAACATATTTATTCTGTAAACTACCAACTACCCATAATAAGTAACAACATTGGAAAGTAAGCTTGATCAAGAAACACATCCAGACTTGCTTATTATGCCCAACTTACTTAGTCTTTGATGCATATGTAAATGTTTTCATGCCAATCAACAGTACTTGAACTTTCATACATCTGTACTAGATGCGTTTACACGTTTCTATAGTACTGGAATTGAGTCATTTTTTCTATCAGCCAATTTTTTTTTAAATATTTGCAACTCAGATCAGTATATATCTCTATTGCACCAATAGGATTTTCTGAATTTAATATTGTATAGTTTATAAGTATTCCATTATCCAAGTTTTTAAATGCAATTAATATTTCTCTCAATAACTAATATTTAGTTTCCAGTACAATATACAATAAGCTTATACTTTTATTTTTATTCTTAGTTATTAAAATTTACCAAACACTTCGTGGTTGCGTTCAAGCACACCATTCAGTGACATTGCATCTTTTTCATCTCGCAGTTCTAGACAATAAGCTCGAATAGACAAAGAACAACAAATATCAAGTGCAACTGAATCAGACAAGTAAGTAAACTTGAAACAAATTCTTATACGTACCATTGACATAACATTCATATTTATCACCAATATATTTTAGTTCTAATTGTTTCTTTTGCCACATCAACATCATCAATACACAGATTGAAAGCAACATATTTAGTTCCAGTTACCATTGAAGAACTAAACATTCGCAAAACTGGAAGAATGTTTAATGGAGATGTTATGGTTATCTATAGCACATATCTTGATAAAGTCCACAAATCATGACAAATACTACGTGCAGATTTGACAGATGCCGAAGGAATCATGACAATCACATTGTCCATACCAACTGATCTTATTGAACAACATGGCTAAAAAATATCACTAGGAAAAGCAATATCTATTACAAATTTTAAAGTTCTTCCCAAAACAAATTATGACCGCGGTGATTATGATTGGATTCTACTGCTAACTGAACTAAGCACCGTACAGAACATACCAACAATTTGCAAAGAATACAAATTCATTCCAGATACAACAATAAAATAGCTTACAACAAATACAGAAACATATCCAATTGGAACGATTGCAGCAATTGTCACAGCTGCACGGAAAGTTGGTTTCCAATATACATTGCAAATTAAAGATGGAAATTTCGATGACAATAGAGCAACGGTAACATAAATTACTTTGCAATGTTTTTATATTGCTAGTTCCATCCTACATTTCAATTTAGTTTCGAAATAAATAAATAAATTATGTGTTCTTTTGCAGTTGTAGTTATTTGAAACATTTGCACCGCTCTATGATGAAATTGAGCAAGAATTGCAAAAAGGCCATCTTCCAGTTATGTTATTCAAAAAAATAACAAACAGGAAAGAACTGAAGGACAGAACACTTCGAACAACACAAGCTACATTCATCACAAAATTGAATGCAGAAGCAGTAGAAGAACTCAGAAAATTGAACCCTCCAACATTATTTGTAAGTACAAATGAAACAGTACCTCTACTACTCAATATGCAGTTGTTTCTTCATCTGTTTCTATTTTGACATATACTACTTGTCCTCCTCTATGAACAAATAAAAGGAACATTGACAATTGCAAGCATTTACTCTACGCCATTTGAACCAATTTGTGTTGAATGCAATTCACCAATACCAGCCTCTACAATGATAGAGGAGAATACAATTGATTGCCTAAAGTGCAATGAAAATTCGTCCTTTTCCTATTCACAGTGTCTTAATTGCATAATCAAGTCCAACAACACCAATTTTCAATGTTGCATCCGAAGTAAATTCCTCTTGAAACAGTTACTTCCCAACCTAGCGCATATGTCTTTTCAAGACTATGTTAAAAGGAAACAAGCAACAATGTAAATGCTACGCGATTTCAAAATCAATGGTACATTTACAATCAATGAAGACAACGAGATCCAATCTGTTGACAGCAACAGAAGCCCTACCAAGGCTAGGTATACTTATAATTACTCTTCATCTTTCAACAAAAAATCATATATATGCAATTTAAATTATGCTATCCAAAATAGCAAGATTTTTACTAATTTTTCCCTTTTCTTTGTAGCACCAGCACTTCTTCAAACATTGGCTACAACAAAATCACATAGTAATCCAGAAATCAGTGCAAAGTTCTTCTCAATTTTTGTACAGTATTTTACTGCTCAAATCTGCCTTTCTCGAAGTGCAGTATGTCTGCAACATTTTGCCAGAACAAGAATGTTTTCATAGAACAATTACAAACAAAAATCACTAGTTATACTTATAGTGTTTCTTCTACCTATTCACAAATAATTTCAGACTTAATATATGTATATTTAAGAAATATAGCTTTTCCATTTGACATTTACAAATTTTTTCAGATTTCATACATAGATGTTCAATGAATAGAACCTGTGTTTACAATCTGACATTATATATATAAATGTTATAAATCTATTTAAAAATTTCCTGAAAAAAATATTTGTGCAGACATGATCCCTGGGCTACTTCCAGTCTTCTGTCTTGTTTTTTATTGGTTTTGCAAAAATCGTAATTGACATCTGGAACATTAATTCATCTCTGTAAAAGAGGGAGAGGCACTAAGATTATTTGTCCATACGATGTGCACTACAAGTAGTCGCCTCTGCAAATGAAGCAACGACATTAATTTTTCATATATTGTTATGTATCAACTTTGAACATCATCTCTCAATTTGGGCAATATTGTTATGGTAACAAAAATAGTAAATCGCCATTTCTAAGTTTATGCTTCCTTAGCTTATAAGTTCATATTTTTTTTTTGCAGATTCTTATATTCAGTGTTAATAGTAATGCACCAAATTCTATTTCTAAACATTGTACTAAGACTAAAGTTAGTCTTATCTTCCCTGCTTTTCACCTGATCATGATTGTATTTTTCCATCATGCTCACTACAAATTAATGAAAAAAACAATACACACTCTGTGTTTTTTTTGTTTAAAAAAAAAAAAAACCAATAAAAAAAAATTACATACCGTCTTTCGCACTATGGTATGCTTTCAAAATAAAAAACATTACAGTCTGTTACAATAGCCTCTCGGGCTTCTTATTTTATATATGCTACGCATATTAAAACATAAAACAAAAACTATATGAAATGAAACTAAACTAAAATTTGTAGGGCCTATTACAAATGTGCTTTGTATATATTTAAAACAATACAACAAACCAAATGTTGTAAAACCTTTTGTCACGTGATAAAAACATTAAAACATTTCATTTGCGCATATACCGCTGGACCTGAAAAGAGATTAAATCCGCTTGAAAAACTACATCGGGTCCGAAACATAATATTACAAAGAAGCCAATACAAAAAGTTCCGATGCCGATTGAAACGTGAACCCGCGATCAACTATTAACTGCACCATATAACATAGATTGGGTCCGGACTTATAGCATAACAAATGGTTCAAATAAAAAACTCTGATGTCGATTGTTAATCAGACCTGAGTTCAAATTTTAGCTGCGGCCTATAATATGCATCGGGTCCGGTTCCTTTCATTGTTCAATTGGGCCACAAAGAAAACGCTCCTGATACATTTCAACTTGCGATACAATATGATAATGCCACGTGGTCTTGTGGACCCGCGGACCTTGGCTTAAGTGGAGGCCCATTCTTATATGAAATAACATGCGATGAACTCATCGCATCGGGCCATTACAAAAGGTTGTGGATTATATGAATTACTTCCAATTGCGATGTAGGCATCGGAGCCTCCATCATCAAAAAGACACTGTACTTGTAGACACAATACAACACAATATTTTTTAAATTAAATTGAAAATTAAAAAAATTATAAATATTTTTTCTTAAAAATTGAATTAAAAATAAAAAAGTTATAAAATAAATTGCACCTTTTATTATAGTACTAAAAATATTATTAGTACTAAGTTAGAAATAAAAATATTATTAGTACTAATTTATAAAAGGCGATCATTGATAAGAAACAGGTAGTAGTTACTCTGTCATACTCATATTGATGGCAAAAATAAGCTAGGCATATGTAGCAGATCTAATCTACACATCAAATGCATATGCTCATGGGTCGTCCTAGTAATTATCAATTGGTTACCATCATCAACACAAAAGTTGTTTTATTATAATTTAGATAGATTTAAACTACTACTATATAGCGCATAAATTTTTAATTTTTAATTTGATTTAATTATATTTAAACTAAATTAAGCAGCAACTTTATTACAAACAAAATACTAATAGACATGCTCAAACTCAAATTGCAACAATTATTTCTAATTTAATTTAACTATACTTTATTACAAAGCAAATCTCACTTGTTTCATGAGCTTACTAACCCATTCCTCTACGATACCAGAAATTTTCTAGATAATTGATACATTATAAACTTCTTTGACGAGGTTCCTAGCTCATTGTTCAACTGTGTCAACCAACTTTTCCAGATAATTGCTACATTATGCACTTGTTTCCAATTCCTCAATTGTGCCTAAGTATATATCTGATTACCTAGACTCACAAGAAAAATACCTCAATTTACCATTTACTAAAAAACCTAAATTGATTAGATTGTAAACCTTAACACTTTAAACTAAACTAAGCAGCAACTTTATTAGAAAGCAAATCCTCAGAAACATGTTGAAACTCAAATTGCAACATTTCTATATTTGCATTAAGCAACAGGTAGTAGCTACTCTGTCATACTTATATTGATGCCAAAAACAAGCTAAGCATATGTAGCAGATCTAATCTACACATCAAATGCATATGCTCATGGGTCATCCTAGTAATTATCAATTGGTTACCATCATCAACACAAAAGTTGTTTTACTATAATTTAGATAGATTTAAACTACTACTATATAGCGCATAAATTCTTATTTTTTACTTTAATTTAGCTATATTTAAACTAAACTAAGCGAAAACTTTATTACAAAGAAAATCCTCATAGACATCCTTTAATTCAAATGGCAACATTTAGCAAATCCTCATAGACATGCTCAAACTCAAATTGCAACAATTATTTCTAATTTAATTTAAATATACTTTATTACAAAACAAATCTTCATAAACATCCTCAAACTCAAATTGTAACATATCTATGATTACATTAAGCAACATGAAATAGCCGTAATAGCTATCCATAGAAATTTTCCAACATCACATTGCAACATTACTATATTTAAACTAAGCGGCAGGTAGTCGCTACTTGTAGCCTTGTTTCAAATCATTATAAAAAAAGATGGAATTGACAAGGGAAATGTATTCTATACAAATCAAAAGAGAAATCAAAATATCGTTTATTCCAATTAATATGAGGACAATTTTTTTAATGAATAAGGCATTACAAAGGTACTATTACATGGAAATCTATAAAACTAGTGATTAAATTATATTCCAAGCTAGAAAATATTCCTTCCCATCTAAATAATTCATAAAAAACACATCTAACATTATGAATAGATATAAAAATCATTAAAAATGAGGAGATGAAGAATTAAGATCAATTTAGATATTGATGAATACAAAATTTGGATTTTAAGGATGTCTATATGTATAGGAGCCCAAGAAAATCTTATTTTTTAGTTAGAATCATTTTATTTTCTTTTAAGATTTGTTTTGGATTAATGGACTAATGGTAAAGCTGAATTGTTTACTGTTGGGAAAAATATTGAGAGGGGGGGTGAATCAGTATTTACTGCTTATTCAAAACTTTTACTTTTTTCTTGCTTCTAAAACCCATACGCTACTTTCTTGATACAGACTCGCGTATATACGCGGATACCTTTTATGAAACTCGCGTATACATAGAGATCTAATTATGTCATTAATTCTTCACTTATATCATTCCATCATTCATTCATCAGATGTTTAATAAACAGTAAACATGTGCAGTAAGAACAGAATAAACCATCACACAAAGCATCACACATGAACACTAGGATTTTTAGGTGGAAACCCAAGTCGGGAGAAAACCACCGCTGTTGTTGCTCAGTCT
>JAXQQM020093273.1:0-105380 GCA_034641835.2 Pinus albicaulis
CTTGATGTCACCAATGTGTTTATGGTGACGGTCAATGAATGTCGCCATATATATGCACCAATAGTGACGGCCATGAAAGTTCCATCACAAAAAATCGTTGCTGTTCATATGAAATGGTGACGGTCACTATCCGTCATTGTAATTAATATTCGTGACGGACCTTGAATGTCACCACAACACATACTTTCGGCGACGCCACCTTTGGTGACGTTCAGGTTTTTGGTGACGGAGGCTATTGTCCGTCACCATTGCTCATATGAAATGGTGACGGTCACTATCTGTCACTATAAATCATTATTGGTGACGGACCTTGAATGTCACCACAACACCTATACTTTCGGCGACGCCACCTTTGGTGACGTTCAGTTTTTTGGTGACGGAGGCTATTATCCGTCACCATTGCTCATATGAAATGGTGACGGTCACTATTCGTCACTATAAATCATTATTGGTGACGGACCTTGAATGTCACCACACCACCTATACTTTCGGCGACGCCACCTTTGGTGACGTTCAGTTTTTGGTGACGAAGGCTCTTTTGACCCTCACCAATGAGCTTATGGTCACCATTTTCGCCCTTCACCAATGTGCTTTTTTCTTGTAGTGATAGTTGAATGGCACTCTTATTATCACACCAAAGTGTAGTTCGATGTTGCTTTCAACTACACCATGATACTCTACTTCTACTGAAGAAAGAGAGATGGCACTTTGTTTCTTATAATAGCAAGTAATAGGTCCTAAACTAAGACTGAATACATATCCTGCAGTAGACTTCAATCATCAGGGTCACTAGCCCAATCAGAATCAGTGAAACCAATAAAAAATGGAGATTTTATTGTATTGTAATGAATCCTAAACAAAACAGTACCTCGAATATATCAAAGTATTCTTTTAGCTAATTTCCAGTGACTTTTATGGAGTTGGTGCATAAATCGAGGGACAAGACTAGTGACAAAGGAAAGTTCAGGATGGGTATGAGTTAGATACAGAATTTTACCAAGAATTTGACGGTATAAGCTAGCATCAACTTCAGGGGTAGTAAAAGTGACTAAAAGCTTGACGCCAAAATAAAAGGGAGAAGAGGTGGGCTTACAGTCTCCCATGTGAAAGTGGTGTAGAATATCACATGCATACTTGGATTGAGAGAGGGTAGTGCCTTCCTTGGATTGCAAGACTTGAAGACCAAGGAAATAATGCAACTGTCCTAAGTCTGTCATTTCAATATTTCTTTTGAGGCTATATTTCACATGGTTATATGGTTTGGATCACTACCACTAAGGATATATCATCAACATAAAGAATAAGGATCGTGAAGGACTTTGTTAAGTCCCTATATTAATAGTGTAGTCCCTTATTATGTTATTGTAGCCCCCCTTATTGTTATTGTGGTACCCTTGTAACCCCCATATTGTTATTATTGTGCCCTTACATTATTATTGTTAGGTCTTCTTGGATTATATTGTGGCCCCATGGACTCCTATATATCGAAGCAGGTTTTGGTAATTTGTATCATCCAAGAATTTTTCATTCATGTAATGTATTGGAAGTTTCCCCCTCAATGTGGCTTATTTATAAGGCATTGATATCTCTTTTCTTCTATTTTTGGAGCTAGTTTCACAACATTTGGTATCAGAGCTTTGGACTCTAGGGTTTCGCTACTCCAAACAGGTCATCGTGGAATTTTCTCTATACATTTTTTTATACAAAGTTTCAGATGTTGAAATTTTTAGAGTGTGAAGTTGAAAGCTTGAGGAATAGCATCGCAAAATTTCAGAGCTTGGTTCACAATATTTTCGAAGATATGATCTAGGAAAGTTAGGTATTTTTGCAAGTTCCTGAATTTAAACTAAATAGGTCATCATGGAATTTTCGCTATAATTTTTTTTCTACAAAGTTTCAGAAGCTGAAATTTTTAAAGTGCGAAGCTGAAATCCTAAGGAACATTTTTGCAAGATTTAAGATCTTTATTCATAATAATTTCGAAGATGTGGTCTGTGGACGTTAGGTCTTTTGCAGGCTCTCGAATTTCATCTCAAAGAGGTGATCATGGGAAAATATTCATAACTCTCTCTTTGAGCATCAGATTGTAATTATGTAAAACATGGTTGCAAGTACATAGACTCTAGTTTGCTATCATTAAATTTCAGAGCCGAAGGAGAAACAAATGACACGTGGCAATTCGTACAAGTTCACTCTACTAAACGAGTCCATAATTAGGTCATCATAGGAGATTGGACACAACTTTGTCTTAAATAATCCAAATTTGGTCAGACCTATGGCATTCTAAAGAGAATTCAAGGGGCTACCTCAATAATAAATTTCAGATATTGAATATCCGAAATCACAAAGGTAATTGAGTTTCAATATTGACCTCCTCAAAATCAAGAAAAAGGTGTGTATTTGGTTTTTAAAATTGCATAACATTTGTTTAAAAATAATATTTAAATGATTCCAAGGGAATATTTTAGAATTTTTATCAGTATTTGGTTCTATAATGCCTCCAAAAAATAATTCCATACCCATTAAGCCCTCAAAAAGATATACTATGATGCATGAAGAGGAAGAATTTCAGTATGAGATATCAAAATTACGGTACCCAGTGCAACAAATTTCGATCTTACGAAGAGCAACCAAAGATGACATAGATGGTTTAAAAGCACAAATGGAGGCTATGTTGGATTGTTTGAAGGATCAAATAATAGCTAATATGGATGATAAATTAGTGGAAGATCACATCGAGCATCAACAACAAGGTCTCCAACTCTCAAAGGATAACCTAACTTTGGTGTAGAATCTAATGAAACAACAGGAAGATCAACGTCACATTGAAAGATTTTCTAAAGTAGTCACAGAAATAAGAACTTGAAAAGTACGATCAATTTTAAATTATCTCAGCAAGTGGAAGAACTTTTTTGTACAATATTCCACATGGGAGTATGAGAATTTTATACAGAAGCAACAAGAAATAATCAAGCGTTGAGGACAACACTTGTTTGAAGGAGAGGGGCATGTTAGGTCCCTATATTAATATTGTAGCCCCTTATTATGTTAGTGTATCTCCCCTTATTTTTATTTTTGTACCCTTGTAACCCCCATATTTTATTATTGTGCCCTTACATTATTATTTTTAGGTCAGCAAGGATTACATTGTGGCCCCACTAGGATTATATTGTGACCCCATGGACTCCTATCCATAGAAGGAGGTTTTGGTAATTTGTATCATCTAAGAATTGTTCACTCATGTAATGTATTGGATGTTTCCCCCTTGAAGTGGTTTATTTCTAAGGCATTGATCTCTCTTTTCTTCTATTTCTGGAGTTGCTTTCACAAAAGACTTACCCACTTTCTTGGTGTAGATAGTGTTGTCAGAAAGACACCTAGAAAAGCCATTATCTAATAGAAATTTATCCATTTTGGAATACCAAGCTCGAGGATATTTTTTGAGACCATAGAGAGACTTCCTAAGGCATCAAACAAGGCTAGATTCATTTTGGATAAAGCCAGGGTGTTGTTCCATGTAGATTTCCTCTTCTAAATCTCCATGTAAGAAGGCAAATTTAACATCCATCTGATGGAATTCCCATTTAAAGGACGCAGCAAGGGAAAGAAAAAGGTGGAAATAATTCATTTTTGAAACATGGGAGAAGGTTTCAGTATACTCAATGCCTTCAACTTGTGAAAATCCTGTTAGTGACAACATGAGCTTTATGTCTGTCCACTTTTCCATCTGGTCCAAACTGGATGATCGAAGGCTTCCTCAAAGGTTTATGGATAGAGATTTTCTATAACTTGAAAAAATAAGTAAGAGGTTCTTTCAAACTAA
The DNA here is from genome assembly GCA_034641835.2 of Pinus albicaulis. Taxonomy (NCBI): domain Eukaryota; kingdom Viridiplantae; phylum Streptophyta; class Pinopsida; order Pinales; family Pinaceae; genus Pinus; species Pinus albicaulis. Next base: position 3,824 of record JAXQQM020093273.1, read on the forward strand.
GAACATGCATGTCGTCGATCGACAGGGTCATTTGCAAGAGAATTTGTTGCATCTCTAGTAGAGCGGACCCATATTGGAAGCGGTGGAGTAAAAGGAACAATTTCAAGAGGTGGAGGAGGATTTTCATCCTCACTATCATCATCTGAACTAGACAGAATTCTATTAAAAATATAAGAGAGAGAGAGAGGTGGCACATATGCCGAATCAGGCTCAGAGGCCAAAGCTGGCATACCCACTGAGCTAGGTTCACATACCAATATATTTTCATCAAATTTTACATCTCTTCTAATGATTATATTTTTTTTATTTTGGTTGAAGAAGCCTATATCCTTTGACATCTTCAGAATATCCAAAAAAAATGCATTTTTCACTCTTATGTTCTAAGGATTTTTGTTTCACATCTAGAGTATGGGCCTGTTTAGGCCTCAGAAATCTATGTCAACAACGAGGGGGATAACCACCTGGTTTAGAACTTAAGATAACTCCTTTTCCATTTGGTGTAGTGGCTCCGACTGGGTATAATGAGACCAATTTCCCAAAGTTGGGTTTTTATTTGATTTTTGGGTTTCTCTCAAGGGATTTGCATGATGAATCACTAAAAACTAAAAAAAAATTATTTTGAAATGCAAAATTTTGAATTAATTCTAATCTAATCTAACCTGGGATAATACTAACTTGAAGCGATATAGAATGATATCTATTCAATCTATGATGATTTAGATCATCAAAAATTTAATAGAATTAATACTTTGTAAGATGATTCACCTGAAAAAATAGTTTAATCAAAAGAAAATATGAAAGATATCGCATATATTATAATGATCATATATAAAACAAACCAATTTCAATCTTTATATACTACAACAATGCAACTCATATTTCAGACAAAAACAATTTATTTCATATATAATTCATGAAAGCTAGATTCATCACTAATATTCAAAATAGAATTAGCATACATGATAATAGTACCAAATGTGTATTTTCATGTTCATCTGATCAGTGATAATAGGCCATATTTAACTCTTCTACCAATAAGTCTTTCAAAGAATACAAAAGTGAATCAACAGTGATAAAAAAAATGATATATAACTGAAAAGGTTGGGTTCCATTATTTTATCAAGGCATCTACAAAATTACTTACGGTTAAGCATTCTTTGTAAATATTCTCAATAAAATTCTGGACCCTTCTCTAAATGCATGAGAAGGGTTTAAAAACTATACTAATTACTTACAAAAATAGATTATAAAAAATATCTTATGAGGTGGTTTCAAACAACCTTCCTCATTGTTAGTATCTAATTGCTAAAAATTGAAATTATAAAAAAAAACTAACTAATAATCATGCCCGATGATAAGTTATGCCAACTCTTCTTTTCTGCTCACAAATTTCGAACATCGGTTGAACTTGTGAAGGTTTTCTGAACTGTGTCTTCATTTGTTTCGCAAATTTGGCATCCGGTAAAAGTGGTTGTATTTTCTGAATGGAATTCATAGGCAATTCAATGTCATGATCTGATTGTGAGGTTTAACTAGCAGCTACCATTATGCTTCCCAATTAGTCTTTTTCAACTATGTAAGTGCTTCTTCTCAAAGTTGACCTGCATCTTTCAAACTTTGCTCTAAATCTATGAGATTAGGAATAAATTTGTGATTTCATTATTTAATCAGAACAGAAGTATGAAATATGTGGTTAATCATTTTGACCATATTCTTTGATATACCTACTGCTCTGGCTAATGGCCAATTCTGACTGTTTCACTTGTGCATCCCAATCAGTAAAGAGGATATCTTTTAAATTCTCTTTGATCTTTTGGAGACATGACTTTATCCCTTCTCCTGAATATTTCCATTCAATATAATCAGATATTTTGGTATTGAGTTCATTGAACTCAATTCTTTGATCAATGACTACATTAGTCAACTCTTCACTGATTTCCACATGTGGAATTATGTCTGACATTTGTAGAACAAACAAGTTTCATTGTTTTGAGAGTAAGGAATTTAAATACAATTCATATTTTATTAATTACTCTTCAGTAGGAATACCTTCATATTTGGTAAGATCTTCTCTCAATTTTTCAATCAGTGAGTTTTTGCTAGATAAGTGATTTTCTGACTTATATTAAGCATTTCCATCTCTTGCTGTACTCTAAGGAGTTGTTGTTCAACCTTCTAATTTAGAGTGTTTCTTTCTTCATCTAGTTGCCAATGTAGCTGTATGATTTTTTCATCCTTTTCCTGAACCAAAATAGATACTTTTGCTACCTTATCCACTTTTGTAGTGGTGTATGCACCAATGAATTGAGATAGCCAAGTGAGATTTTCAGTTAGATATGATGGAATATCTTTCCATACTACTTCCGTAATTTCATTTCCTGGAGGTGTTTCAATTCTTCTTCTTTTTCTTTTCTTTCTGACTACTGCTTTGTGAACATGGCTATAAAATACATACATTGGGAGAATATCAGTCACGTTGAGGAAAATATCATCAGTAGGATTTGCATGAATGATTTCTGTGTCTTGGGAGATTATCTCAAGAGTTTCAATGATTTCTTTTGTTGAAACTATTTGTCCCTGTGGAGTCTGAAATTCTATATTTTTCTGTGAAGATGATGCCTCTAGAATATTTTTTAATGTGTTGTTGAATAAAGTCTAGATTTTATCTAATTCAATTTGATTTTGTAAATCTGATTATTCTGTTCTATTTTCTTGGCTTGCTTCAGTCGTATAACTGGTAAACAAAACATTCTAGGGTATCTGTCTGAGTCTTTTTTCTCTGGACTCATTGAATTTCTGTACTTCCTCTGAGTTCAGGTTCAATTTAGCAAAATTTATGACTTCTTCAAAAGTCCCAACATATTGTAAAATATCTTCAAATTTGCCATCAATGTGTATGATAGGTTTGAGTTTGACTGACAGAGTGAATTTTTTAGCAATATTTTCTAGGTCGAATTTCCTAGAGGGTAGAATGGAGAGCTTCAAAAGCTCAATCTTCTAATATTCTTTCAATGCATGATTGAAATTGCTGAGTGTGAATGTACCACATGATATTGGGAAAATTGACCATAAATACTTCTTACTGTCTTTCAAAGATTTGGTGAGTCCATTACCAACAGTTTGGTAAGCAATTTCTCTTGCCATCAATTTATCTAAAACATATAAAGGAAGAACATGTGGGGGAGAGGAGCTTCCAAAAATTCTAATATATGAAAATGACTCTTCAATAAAATATCTCCCTATCATTTGGAGGTCTGAAATGGATTATTTAGTGAACCTAGGGATCATTATTTCAAACATTATTTGATGTAATGGTAGTACAACTCCATAACATAGCCTATGGAAATGTGGTACATAAATATGTTCCCATATCTCTTTATGATTCAAATGAATCGAGGTGGGATCTTCACAAGTCCATTTCCATCCCATAACATTAAAGTTGGTAGAAAAAAAGATAGTGTCAAAAATATATGCGCTCATGAAAAATTGGGGAACAGATTTAGAGGAGGAAGTTCTTGTTTGGCGATATTCATTAATTTCATTAACTAAATTATCAGAAAGGATAGTCACCAAATTCATTATGACGGAATTAACATAGGAGTCTATTAGAGGAATCCAATTTATGGATAACATGGTATTATCAGGTAGACCATATAATCTGCATAACATTGCTAACGCAAATTTATATGGATTTGCAAGTGATGTGATAGGATACATACCTATTTTCTCATATTTCAACTTGTTATCTAGTTTCCTCCAATCTTGAATTTCCTTAAATGGGTCTTCGTTCTTCATAGCAAACTTTGCAACAAACTGACTATTGTAGTTGTCTTGCAGGTCAGGGAGCTTATACATGATTTTCAGATCTTTAGCTCTAAAAGAACCTAGAATCTCATTCTTGAAGGTTCTTAATTGTCTATATTTGGTTGTTGAATTTTCGAGCACCCACCTACTCATGTCGGTATATGGAAGAAGAGCATACCTTGGTGTTATCCTATGGAGGAAAGAGCATGCAATATCTTTGAACTATAAATTTGAGGGTGTCGCATCATCGACAGTCGTCATGACTTCCACTACTTCTGGCTCTTCATCTTCGAGAATAGTATAAATAACTTGCCACTCAGTAGCTCCTCCATTGGCAGTGCAGACAATATCAGAGACTATAGGCAACATTTTTGTTTGTTTTAGTTCTACAACAACCTGTTTGTCATGTTTCTAAATAAATTTACAGATGGTCATATCTTGAAGAAAAAATCCCTATTAAAGACAGAGAAAATGATCAAATGATGGAAGATCTATTGAAATTATCTATTTTGAAAGAAAAAATTTAGGAAATAGCTATATCATTAATTAATCATAACAAATCAATAAATTTTGCATTGGGATGTGTTGCACGGTACAACAACCCTCCCCATTTCTAAATTTTAGAATAAATTTCATTTAGAAATAGGTCATATTTTTCTTTAGATAAGAATAAAAACTTAGAGGAAATATTATCATTTTTTAATAAAACAACAAAGGTTCATTGATAAAAGGGCATATATTGCATATCTTTAATAGCAAGTGTATATAAACAAATGCAACATTGAAAAATTTACGATTCGATGAGATATAAATACTTTATCACATTAACATAATACTTGAAAGTATTCAATTGGAACAAAGTCTGATGTGATATATTAATCACAATCACAAATCACAGATATCATTAAGTTGTATATTTTTTTTTGAAAAACTTCGATGCGATTGAACCAATCGCAATCGAAAATCACAAAATTTTTAATCTCTTACATTTGATCTATAAAAATTCGATGTGATGTGATTGATCGCAATTGCATTTCGGAAGAGCAATGTAATATGTGCTTATCTTATAATCTCCAATGACATGGGCCCCATCGCAAATCGCAAATCACAAAATGAAAATGAAAACTCTTTGTACGGTCAATTGAAAAATTTTTGATGCAATGCAACTGATCACAATCACATTTCGGAGGATCAAATATTATACACACTCATGTTACAAAAACCCCGATGCGATACATCCTCATCGCAATCGGAAATCGGAGAGGATCATGAAATCTTATTTGTTGTCCCTTTTGAAAATCCTCGATGCTATTAATACTTAATCTTTATATTTTACATTGTGCATATGATATTTATTTATCACAATCGCATGATTCAAAGGGAAAGTTTTATGTGTTCATTTTAAAATCGCTGATCTTCGATTGTACGTTTATTATTAATAGAAAATCAAAAGAATGATGGTTATTGATTCTATTTCAAACATGTTTTCTATTAAATAGAAAATCAAATGATTAATGATAATTGATTCTATTACTAATGCATGAGTGTGACTCTTTAGAGGGCATTTAAGTTTTAATACGGAGTTAATAAATTGAAATCAAGGAATAGATATTTCATATATTTGTTCTCTTTATTCTCTTTTTACCATGTCTGAAAGCTTTTTCTCCATTGCAGAACAATAGAACATCAAATCCTTTCATTCGCTGAGCAAGAGAAACGTTACCAGACAATGAAATGTCTAAGAGATAAAGGAAAGCAAAGGCCACTGTCGCTGCAAAGGCCCCTATGTTCACCATGGTACCTAAAGAGAAACCAACCAGAATTAAGATGGTTACAGACACATCATGTCAAGGTCTTGGAAAACTATCTTGGGAAAAGTTATATAACCTGATAGAAAGGGAAAAACCTAAGGTCATTGTGGCGAAGGAAACAGTTCCTGACGAATATGACTCATAGTCCAATTTAGAAACTTCTCTTCAAGCACTTGCGAATTCATTCCTGCACTGAATTGCAGCTCGGGAAAATTTTTTCCCGTACTATGATGTGAGCCGGTGGGCGATAGATAATGTCACCATCGAGAACAGGACGTTTACTTCAGCTGCTGGGACAAAATTTGGTTCATTTAAAGCATAGGATATTAAAGCAATGTACAACCTTGCAGACTCGTAGAAAACCTACAACAAAGCCTTCATCAAGGAATTTGCTACAAATAACGAAAATCAGTCAGAGCCAATCAGAGAGTGGAGAAGAGCTCTAGAGAAGAACAAAAATGAGGCATCAAGTATGTAATCTGTTGAGTCCTTTTCACCTCCATACTGTTATGCCACCGCAATGATGTGCTGATTGTTTGGGAATGATAATTCAGCTAGGTTTTCGATACAAATGGTGCCTTTAATCAATTTTGCTGTAAATTTCGAAATCATGGACTAGGCTGTCATTTTTTCAAATAAGATAGCTAATAGGATTCTTTAGTATAGAAAGGACAAGAACACAGGAAACACAACCCCATTTTACTTTTGTGCCTATATTCTAGATGCCCTATGTTTCAACTCTGAATTTCCATGTTAGGATGGAAATGGACCCCCAAAGATCCTGCTCCTATTCATATATATCATAAATTTTTGTGGAAAGTTCATTTTAGAAAGCATGTTTATAGGATTTATCATGGTTTCCTCATCCCTGTTTATCAAACTATTTTTGACCGATTTCTGCCCAGGCTTTCTGAAAAAGCTAAGTCTAATTTATCCCAGGTTGGTGACTGGTTTGGGGAAGAAAATTTTACCTATATTAGAATTTTTGGGAGCATTGTAGAACCCCATATTTTACCATTGTATATTCCTGATAAGTTGTTAGCACAAGAGATTTCCTATCAGTTAACAATAGAAGGCATGTCAAGGTCTTTGAAGAATAACAAGAAGTTGATGTGGCCTCCTTTTCCATTTAATTGTGGATATTTTACTCTTAATAACTTCAGACATGCTAAGAAGGAGGTTATCAAGATAAGAGATCTTAAACTCTCTATAGTCTGAGGTAGGAAATATGATCCAAAAAAGGTGGCGTTTGATTTTACTACTTTAGTTTCAATTGCTCGATTTGAGCATCAACCAGATGAATTCAATGATTTGTTTGCTTTTGCTAATAATTTCTCCCAAGTCTATAACTTAGCCAAGTCTAAATTTCAAGCTGAAGATGTTGTGTAACCAACTCCAGAAATAGAAGAAAAGATATATCAACACCTTAGAAATGAGCCATTTCGAGGGGGCAACCTCCAATACATTACATAAATGAACAATTCTTTGATGATACAAATGAACAAAACCTCCTTCTATATATAGGAGTCCATGGAGCCACAATATAATCCTAGTGGGGCCACAATGTAATCCTAGCCGACCTAACAATAATAATGTAAGGGCACAATAATAACAATATGGGGGTTACAGGGGTACAACAATAACAATAAGTGGGGCTACATTAACATAATAAGGGACTACACTATTAATATAGGGACTTAACATTCCCCTCTCCTTCAAATGAGTGTTGTCCTCAACGCTTGATTATTTCTTGATGCTTCTGTATAAAATTCTCATCCTCCCATGAGGAATCTTCTACAGGAAAGTTCTTCCACTTGCTGAGATACTCTGAAATTGATCGTACTTGTCGAGTTCTTATTTTTTTGACTGCTTCAAAACTTCTTTCGATGTGATGTTGATATTCCTGTTGTTTCATTAGATTCTGCACCAAATTTAGGTTATCCTTTGAGAGTTCGAGAACTTGTTGTTGATGCTCGATGTCATCTTCCACTAATTTATCATCCATATTAGCTATTATTTTATCCTCCAAACCATCCAAATTAGCCTCTATTTCTTCTTTTAAACCATCTATGTGAGCTTCAGTTTCTCTTCGTAAGATCGAAATTTGTTGCACTTGGTACCGTAATTTTGATATCTCATACTACAATTCTTCCACTTCATGCATCATAGTATAGATTTCTGAGGGCTTAGTGGGCATTGAATTCTTTTTAGGAGGCATTTTAGAATGAAATACTGAAATATATGCTCAATAGGCCCTTGGAATCACTTCAAGCTGATTTTTCAAACAAGATTTATGCAATTCGGGAAAAACAATACGCACCTTTTACTTGCTTTTGAGGAGCTTGATATTGGAATTGGATTATCTCTGTGATTGTGACTCTTAAATATCTAAAATTCAGCAATGAAATATCCCTCTGAATTATCTTTTGAATTCCACAGGTCTGACCTAATTTGGATTCTCCAAGACAAAGTTGTGTCCAATCTCCCACAATGACCTAATTATGGACTGGTTCAGTAGAGAGAACTTGTACGACTTGCCACGTGTCACTGTTTCATATTTTGTCTCTAAAATTGATAGACAAGGGACTAAAGTCTGTGTACTTGTGACCAATTTTTACGGAACTCCAATCCGATGTTCAGAGAGAGAGTTATTGAAATTTTCCCACGATCACCTCTTTGAGATGAAATTCAGGAGCCTGCAAAAGCACTACCTTCCACAGATCATATCTCCAAAAATGTTGCGAACCAAGCTCTAAATTTTTTTGAAAATTTTCCTCAGGATTTTATCTTCGTATCATATGAATTTCAGACTCTGACCCTTCGTACAAAAACATTTATAGTGAAAATTCCACGATGACTTGTTTAGGATCCTAAAAAAGGACCTAACTTCCACAGATGATATCTCCGCAAATATTGCGAACCAAGCTCTGATATTTTTAAAAAAGATTCCTCAGGATTTTGGCTTTTCACCCTAACAATTTCAGCTTCTGAAAATTTGTATAAGAAAAGGTATAGCGAAAATGCCACGATGACCTGTTTGGAGCAGCGAAACCCTAGAATCCAAAGCTCTGATACCAAATGTTGTGTAACCAACTCCAGAAATAGAAGAAAAGAGATATCAACACCTTAGAAATGAGCCACTTTGAGGGGTCAACCTCCAATACATTACATAAATGAATAGTTCTGTGATCATACAAATGAACAAAACCTCCTTCTATATTTAGAAGTCCACGGGGCCACAATATAATCCTAGTGGGGCCACAATGTAATCCTAGCTGACCTAAAAATAATAATGTAAGGGCACAATAATAACAATATGGGGGTTACATGGGTACAACAATAACAATAAGTGGGGCTACACTAACATAATAAGGGACTACACTATTAATATATGGAATTAACAGAAGAGATGAATAAATTTATGTTATTTAGAAGCTAGAGACTGGTCAAAGCTCCTCTAGATCAATTACGAATTCCTGTGCAAGAGTTTGAAACAGATCAAAAGGAAAAAGGAGATGCGTCTGCTAAATTTTTCGAGAAATAACTCCCGAGAGGTTTGTTGGGTCAAAACCTCGACAGATTAGGGCATGCTACTCAAGAAGGACTCACACAACCACGCTTGTATGCTAAAAACTAGATAACATCAATAGTAGAACTCACGCGTAATCCTACGTTTGATATAGATCTGGCGAGGTTCAAACCCCCAGCAACCCTTCTTCCTCCTTAACCTGAAAACCAAGAAGAAACGTGCATGGAAATCTAGTTGTACAGCATATATTTATCCTAAATGTCAGTGAAATCCATGTGAAACATCATATAAACAATAATAAATGCTTAAATAATAATCTTTTCACATATACAAGCAGATATTAACACGTGAATTCAGGAACAAGATGGTTCTTCTTCATTACGAACATCATGTACAGTAGTAAAAAGTGGAGAGATAACCTGAATCCTCCCACGATCTTCGAATAGACCATCGTCCGGATCCGTCCTGCCCTTGCCTCACTAAGATACCTTCAAGACTTGTGCACACGAGATGACATATAAATGGATGAACATTTACAGGAAACAAGGGTTTCCTGTAAAAATCTGGGAAAGTGCAGGAGGCACGGGAAATCAGACTTGAATTGGGATTCCAACAGAGTATAATGTCTATAAAATTCTCCCTCCCTTAGGCCATGCACATGAGGGGCTTTTATACTCCCTCAAAGTAGTTTCATTCAATTAGAAACAATTGGCCATGTGTAGGGGTGGTTGAACTACTGGAGTAACCATCAACCCAGCCCGAAAATAGGGAATTTTTATATATTTTTTAATGATTTTAATGGCATACATGTAAAATTGTGTATGGACTCGCGTATACAAGCGGAAAAGTCTGGGCATACCCGCGTATGGCATTTTTAACACTGTTTTTTATGAATTTTGTTCAAGTCTGTGGGAATGGGTGCCCAAGGCCATAGAGACAATCATGAATCACATGAGGGTGAAAAATTATGCTATAACATATGCCCCCTAATATATGAGGTTAGAAGGGGTACATGATGGCCGAAATGTATTATGCACATAGAAAGAACGTCGCAAGGACAAGAGAGGACTTCACCAGATTTCAGCCTGCCAAAAACCAATGAAAGAAAACAGAGAGTCAACTCATGCTAAGGCGGGCATACCCATGCTCAGTCAAAAATATATCATATAGAAAGTATAGAATGGATCCAAAATGTATACAAGTATAGCTGAACTGAAAGTACACAATGAATCATCTGAGCATGGCCCGGAAGTACAAGTTGGAATCAATGTCCAAGTATCACATATAAAAAGCTGATCAATGATGCTGAAACTGGATTTCTGATCATACAAGTAACTGAATCTCCAAGTACCAAACCATAAGGGGGTGGAACACATGGTACAATCACACAACTCGGGAGCCAACATATAAAATGCTGTTGTACTGACACTGCAACATATAAGGGTGAATGGCCTCACTGGCAGAAGCTGAATGAACTGTCAAAAGTGAACCCAAAAATGTTGATGCAACCCGAGGTCTTCACTGATCACTACGGCACAATTCTACACAATGGAAATAAATGAGATGAAGTCAACCATGTGAGAAATCATCGAATTACCGGTCAATAATGTAAACCGTTAACCAACGTGAGACAACCCACCAATAATGAAAATGAGTGTCAAGGTGCCCCAGTACAATCTAACAAGTGTGAATGAATGAGTTGAAGTCGAATACTTGGAAGAATCTACCAATCAGGAGGCAATGATGAATCCCCACTGTCGATAGCGAAGAGTCTGCCACTGATGACTGCAAACCCTAAGGTACTGACAAAAATACTCTAGAACTTATTCCCAGAGCAATGAGTTGGAGTCAATGGGAAAATATTTGCTGGAAGGAAGGCATTAAAGCATCCAACATCTGTCTAGCGCGAGTGTAACTCGCAGGCCAAGATTTGGAAGGAATCGGAAAAAGCAGAGTGATGGAACCAAACTGAAGTACGTTTCCGACATGCACAAGATGAAGCTAGTGCACGGAAGAAACCCTCTGAACCAACCAATAATGAAAGCTGACACAGAGGTGAGATATGCACCGATAGGGTAAAATGGAAATCAAGGTACTACACAAATCCCACGTGTCATAATGTATGCTGACGTCGAACACAGGGGAAACCACTCAGTTAAAGACCCATAATGATGATCAAATGATGAGCACAAAGTCACCTATCAATGATGGAAATAGGGCTAGGGTGCGGCTCTAGGTTTACTCTCAGAGCAATGTGTTGTAGTCGATAAGAGACAAACCTGCCAGAAAGAAGTCAATGGAGACCTTCTCAAACCAGCACGAGCAGAAGACCAAAACATCTGATGTGATAGAACAAGATACTGACAAGACTGGAAAGGCCGACTGAATAATGAGTCAAGAGACACTGCAGAATGGCCGACTCTGGTTATAATTCCCTTGAACAAAAGCACGACTCGTGATGACCATGGCAGTAAAAAGTGACATTGTATAAGTCTGTTATGCAGGAGGCAAAAACAAACTCTCCATATGATTGGAAGAGATAACCAACCGGAGGAGGACTGACTAGTGAAACAAGGAAAAGGCTGAACCTAGGTCAAAACTAAAACCATCCCAAATGCAGGAAATATATAAGTATGTGTGCTTTGTTCAAGGGTGACAAACTGACACTGTACTGCCATCAAATTACGAAGTTATATCCCATTCCTGCTCTTTTTGTTATATTTGATTTTTTTGTCTTTTTCATATAATAAGCTTAAAAAGGAATAAAATAATGTTATAGTACAATGGATAGAACGAGTATCAAGAAACAGATGCACTAGTTCCTGGGATTGGAACAATCCTATGCTCAATGCAAGGAGGTAGAAACTGGTAAGAGATACTCAAAGGAATGTTCCATCCATGGGTAGCAAGGGTGCCAAGTCGCGATAACTAAGTGCATGCACTGGTGAACTTGTACAGACAGTCAAGGTCAAAAGTTGGCTGAAACATTGAGTCCAAAATGAAGCTGGCTAAAGGCTAGGATAAACAAGTAGCCAATATGTAATGCAATAATAAAACTCAACAACACCAGGGAGCCTCTAGGGTAATAGCCAGAAAAATGATAGTGAGGAAGAAGAAGAATGAAGCTTCAACACATAAGTCATGGCGGAAACTAAAGAGGACTCCCGAGCCTACATAAAACACAACATGGGCGACAAGTGATAGCGAGGAACTAACTAGGAAGCCCATGTAAAGGAAGGCTCTACCGCTAAGTCATGATTAAATAATCGGCGAGCGAAATGGGTGTAATACTCATGACCTGATGGGATCGACCCTATGGCAAGTGATCAGAACAGAGGCCAGTATGAAAAATGCAATGAAAAGTGGATTCCCTAACCTATATCCCAGTGAAGATCATATACCTGCCATGACTGGTCAGCAGTCATGGATCAAAAACCAGAAAAAATCTCGAGTTCATCAAAATGTACCTGAAAATATACCAATCTGGGCACTTCTAAGCATTTGGGTTATGCAGCTTAAGATAGATTGAAAAAATAAGCATAACAAATTTTTGCGAAAATTTTCAACTTTTTGGGTATGAATAGACAAGTTACCTTATATTTGGTTCATTGTGACTTGCTGAATTGGGAAAAAGAGCTCTGGAGAAAAAGCCTCTTTTGTCAAAACAGTAGCAAACGACCGTCAAACTTTACCGAATTTTCCAGGTAAGCTCTTAAACCATCCTTGTTATTCATTTTGTCCATTCATAAGTTAAAAATTATGAATTTTCACCGTATAATTATTTATTTTAAATCATGGGTTTGCACATACGCAGGTTTATAAAGACCAAGCCACATATATACGCGACTATGTACGAAGAAATTTGCGTATGCGCAACCCAAAATGAAAAAACGCGTAGCTAATGAACGAATTATGGAAATAATGCAGGATGAATATATCTTGGAGAGAACGTGAGCATAGTGCCATTGACAATGAAGTCATGTAGGACCAATTATCGCTCAATATTCTCCGGAATTGTGGATTGCTCAAATTTTTCAAAATGCCAAATATGAAGAGTAATGTTCGTTTGCTCGAAATTCTTGTGAATTATTGGGAACCGGAAGAAGATTGTTTTATAATAGATCAAATTCCCATATGTATCGAAGTGGAAGATATCTATTTTATTACTGGACTCTCCTGGAGGGGGGAGCCAGTAGATCTACATGGCAAGCCTTTGGGAGGGCTTACTGTGGAAGATTACATCTATGTCTACTGCGTAGAGGGTTCCAAGAAATTTGGAACTCAAATTGCTATCAAATATTTAAGAGACTTGCACATGAAAATTATCCTTTTTACCATTGGTAGGGTGGTAGGTTCTGCTTCCCTACACCAAGCATCCAAGACTCAAATGAGTATAGCTGTGGAATGCTTAACTCATTTATATGATTGGTGCATAGCTCTACTAATGAACATGAAAAAACAATTGACTTCCATCCGAAAAGCAAAGACAAAAAATTTCAGATATGGTACAATCTTGATGACATTCTTCTTCAAGAAAATTCTTGGACTGAGACCCAAAGTGATCTCTTCTATCAGCAGTCCAAGGGACCCAAGAATTTCCCGATGGGCTGACTTGATGAAGAGACTGGGGGGAAGTGAAGTTCCCCGAACCACTTGTGATGATGAGTTCTTCCAATGGTGGGGAGAACAAATCATCACTATGGAGGACTATCCCTATGCCGGGATGGATTTCCGAGGCAATCCAGACCTTGTCATTCCACCTGGTGCGGCATGGGGTACAGTCGGTAAGTTTGCAATTTTTTAACTTATATGATTTTTTGGATTTTTTCAATATGTATGAAAAAAAATGAAACATTTTTTTGTTTGGATTCAAAGTGAATTACAATGTTATAATGATCATGATACAGATATTGGACTAGTCCGTCCTGATGGTTACCCACGACACAAGCGTTGCAGAGGCGAGGCAGATACAATAGACTCAGACAGAACTCTCCATGCTGTACAGAGGAACTTGGAGGGTTTAACCTGCCAAGTGCCTATGGCTGCAGTGGAAGATCTACCCGAGGCCATCCAGAGATGGGTAGTAGGAGTACCTCGTGACTGGATGCAGTTATTCCACCGAATCGCGACTGCGATCATGTTCTATAGGAACACAACTTCTAGGTAGGGACCACAGGAATAGATATATATGATTTATTGGATGACTATATATTTTCTGAGTTTTCAACATGATCGGGCATTAGCCCAAATTTTGTATGACTTATGGATCCAACTTTTGTATAGTTTTTTGAACACTCTGATAATATATACAACGATTTTTGATGTGATGTAACAAATGTATGATGTTTTTGATGATTAGATTCTATTGTATGGAATGATTAATATGCCAATCAATTTCTTGATTAGCTAATGAGTCTGCCATCCATTTTTTAGCTCGAGGAATATCAATGAAAGTTAAAAATTGAAATGACCTTTGTAACAAACGTACCCTCAAGAATGACCGGAGTAAAAATGGATCTCGAACCCGATAAGTATTTTTCAACTGCGACACTTCCAGCTGGGAGTCCAAGAAAACTACCAACAAATCAACACCCAAAGATATTGCTTCCGAGAGTAGATAAATAACTGCAGTGTATTCTACTATATTATTGGAAGCAAGACCAAGACTGACTCCTCTTGATACTAACATCTGACCGGATGGATGATGAAGCACCCAAGCCGCGGAAGCCAAGTTCCGGGGGTGTCTACTAGCACCATCGGTGAAACCAAAATGACTCATGACATCCAACACAACCTGCCAAAGTAGATCAAAAACATCACCATCCCATCAAAGATCTAAAAACCAGATATGTACAAAGAAAAACTACTATATACAAAAGCAAAATGCCAGGCCAAAGCCTAGGCATAATACTTTTTCAGATAGAGCCCATTTTTAGGCTTCGGCAACTCATTCCCTTCGAAATCAACCAAGGTATATGCTCCTTTTTTAAGGACTATTTTAACGATAAAGGGGCCATACCACATAGACTTAAACTTTCCTGCCACCAGGGCATATTTTTCTTGGGCATAGACCAAAACAAGGTCACCTTCCCAAAAAACCCTAGGCTTGACCACCTTATCGTACTGAACTTTAACTCAGTTTTTATGCGCTTCATTCATCATGGTGGCATCCCGACGCTACTCATCAAGATGTTCCAGATGAAGGAGACATTCCTCAAAGCTAGAAGTTCCATGAAGAAGTTCAATAGCTAACTTAAGAGAAGGAATCTCACATTCAATGGGAAATACGAATTCCAACCCGTAAACTAGCTGAAACGGAGTAAAGCCAGTTGCAGTTTTCAGTGACGTTCTGTATGCCCAAAGTGCAGGATATAGCATGATATTCTAGTTGGATAGAGCTTTATTAATTATCATTTGAAGAATTGTCTTCAAATATTTATTCGCGGCTTCCACTTGCCCATTGGCTTGAGGATAATATGGAGATGAATGCTCTTGCCGGAAACCTAATTTTAGAGCCAACTCAGCCATCATGCTATTCTGAAAATGACTGCCATGATTAGTGACAATCTCTCTAGGAACACCAAAACGAGCAATAACCTAGTTGAAAAGAGAAAGAGCTGCAGTCTCACCATCATTCCCAAAAGTAGGCATAGCCTCGACCCACTTCGTAAAGTAGTCTACTGCTACAATAATGTACTTGTGACCTTTAGCCGAAGGCCAGTTACAAGTAGTATAATCAATACCCCACTTTGTAAAGGGATCGACAGTAATGACTAGAAAAAGCGGAGCTGGATGAGCATGCATTTTTCGAGTATAAACTTGACACGGATGACACTTTTTGACCGACTCCATACAATCTTTGAAAATCGAAGGCCAAAAGTACCCAGCACACAACATTTTTTGGGCTGTAGCAAGCCCAGATAAATGACCACCACAAGCTCTACTATGGCAACCATTCATCACATCCTAAGCTTCTTCAAGAGTTAAGAAACATCTCAGGATTGAATCAACTCCTCGACGGTATAAAGCATCACCAATAATCAAGTAATTCCTAGATGAATGACGCAACTTACGATGCTCATCTTTTGAAAAAGTAGAGGGAAACTTCGTAGTCTAAAGATACACAATGATATCTCCATACCAAGGATCCTGTGGAGAGATAAGAAACAAATGTTCATCCGGGAAGCATTCATCACATACTATCTCTTCTCCATAGGGAAACTCAGAAATCAATTACGCGAAAACTAATGATTTCTTGGAATTGGTAGACATAAAATCGAGATCAAATTCCTGCAAAATCACAATCCATCTATTGTATTTTCCCCCAATCACTCGCCTACTGAGAACAAACTGAAATGGATTGGATGCTTCCAAAACATAAGTTTTTCGTAGAAGAATGTAATGTCGGAGTTGCTTCACAGCATGAACAGCTACTAAAACTAATTTTTCTATCGGAGTATATCGGAGTTTAGGTCCTACCAATCCTCGACTAAGATAGTATATGTTAAACACCATGTTGAAGCACACACATGGTGTATGAGAAGAAGAATGCACACACACAAGAGACTCAACACAATGAAGGATAAGCATGAGGCTTTCTTATTTTCTATTATACAAAGATGTACATCTATAGTACAATGGTGTGACTCTTGGTTTCACATTCCAAGGTCACTTGGAATCCATTGTGACTTTTCACATTCCACACCTACCCATGTAGGATTAGGTGTTCCAACATCCCCCCTTAATCCGAAGGGGTATGTGTGAGTCCAAGAAAAGAGCTGTAATACAAATCTGCAAAGTATACATGGCAGCACTTGGGCTGAATCAACTCTCTGAAATGTTGGAAAAAAGAGATGGTTTAAGGATGACCACCAACACTGGAACGCAAAACTTGTTGCAGTTCCCGGAACTCTTCCAAAACTGGCAAGAAGCTAAAAGCTTCTGCTAGAGGAATTGTCCCTCATAAAAAAGGGAGACCTTCGACCTAAAAGAAGGGAGGTCTACTACCTGTGATGGTTTTAGGATTACCAACAACTCTGGAATGCTTTGAAGCATTTCCTGGAACTCAACCAAAGCTGGCAAGAAGCTGAAGGCTGCTAAGCTGAAGGCTTCTACTAGAGGAAGTGTTCCTCATATGAAAGGGAGACCTTCGACCTAAATAAGGGAGGTCTACTACCTGTGGTGGTTTTAGGTTGTCCACCAACCAAAGATGATGGTTTAAGGTTGTCCACCAACCGAAGGCATGCTCATGGGCATCCATGTCTCTGGCTACATCTCTGAATCTGGAATGACGAATTGTGGCTCGGGCTCGCTTGAACTGTTGGCTACAACTATGAACATGGAATGAGATATTGTGGCTCAGGATCGCTTGATCTGTCATCGAATCTTGTACATGACCACCATTTTCCCCCTGTCAGGGACAAGGTGAGATGATGGAAAAAACTCAACTGCAAGTTTGTTCAATATCTGTGAACATGTTCTGACATGTGTCGTAAACATCTTCTTGGCTACTAATGCCCATTGCCAAGAAGTGATCCATCCAAGATGAATCTTTGTTCTTGTAGGAGGCTTTTGTTTGAAGCATCTGTCTAAAGAATGGGTGTGCCAACCACAGTGCTTGCATGGATGAAGATCAAAACAATGATATTTCATATGGCCAACTCGATCACAGTGTTGGCACTTCTCAATCTATTATGGAAGTGGAACAGGATCTGAAACAACTGCAGGTGAACTATCATACAAGAATCTGACACTATGAAATATGATGGGCTTGGTGTAGTCTGGAATATGAAAGGACACATCCTTGTCATATCCAAGACCAGTTATGTGCTTGTTGTGGACAAGCTCTTCCCAAGGTCTGATGATGGGCTTAGGAAGTGCAGGCTGAGTGGCTGCATCTGCATGTACATCTGCTCTAGTACAAGGAACCGAATGTGAATCATCTGCAACTTTATCTTGTTTCTTCTGATGAGATTCCTTCACAATCTTCTAAACATAAACAGGTTCAGAATGGTGACTCTTTTGCTGAAGTTCATCTTGTTGGAGCTGAGATTCCAACTACAAAAACTCAATCTTTTCTCGTGCATCTTGCAAACAACTTTGAATATTAAAAAGAGCATGCTTTCTCATTCTTATCATATCATCAACATTTAAATTAATGAGGTTATTCAACAACACTAGTACCTCATTGATTTTAGCCATTTCAACAACTTAGGCTCAAAAAATGAAAGGGTGTTAGCTTCAACCAAAAATGCACCCGTTTACAATGTGATTCAACAAATACAAATGACTGCAAATAATTTCCAACTATGGAAATCTCAAGTACAAAATATGCTCCTCAAATGATGGAGGACAATCAACAATGAGTTACATAAACAACTCAAGTACGGATTGCAACTATGAAGAAGATGAAAATTCCACTCACAATACAATGTCAATGCAATAGAATGTCTCTGCATAATATGTGCAGCTGAAAACACTATGCAAGAAGCCTTTAAGGCAGCTGAATTTTCCTTCAAAGAGCTGTTTTGAAAATGATGGAAAACTTGTCTTATTATGTAAAATTCTTCAGAAAATCACCCTTCAAATCAATGCCACAAATCACAATGCAAATCTACAAATTTCTCTATATATTCAGTCCATCTGCTCACATGTCATTTCTTCAATTTTGCTGTTCATATCTCTTTTTCTTCTTCAATGTCCTTCCTCTCTCTCTTTGCGGTTTTTTGTTTTTTTAATTAAAAACTAATTAAAAAATAAATTAATTAAAATGGGGAATTTAAAAAGGGATTATTAAAAAATGGAAGCGGGGGTGATTTAATTAAAAGGAAAGGAGTATTAATTTTACAAGTGATGAGTTAAAATGGGGATTAGTTTATAAATGGAGAGGAATTTAAAAAAAAAACTGAAATTTAAAATATGAAATGAAGGGAGTATTGTATTTGGGGGGGAACGAATTAAAATGGAGGGGATTTATTAATGGGGGAGGGGGGAAGAATTAAAAAATTTGAAAAATTGAAATTTAAATTAAAAGATCAAAATTTAATATTGGGGGAATGCGTTTGCAGGTAGGGGAGGCCGAATTCAAGCATTGGGAAAAGGGAGGATGGTGTTGAAAGCCTTGTGGACTGTTGGTTAACCGTGTGGGGATAGCAGGTGCAAAGCTGTAGGAGTGGCGTAGGGAGAACGTGCATAGGGAGTGGCTTGGGTATGAGGGCGTAGGGGAGGCATGTAATGCCATAGGGTAGGAAGCAGGTTAGTGTAGAGGCATAGGAGGAATGGGTCGAGCATTTTGGGTAGCAAGGGTTTAGGATTCGGGTGAGTGGTCGAATGGAGCGTGAGGGGGGTGCGGAAAGAAGAAGCGTATGAGCGTAGAGCCGTAGGAGAGGGTGGAGGAAGCTGTGTAGCATGGGAAGTGGGGAGGCCATAGATCTATGAGCATAGGCAGCCGAGTGAGAAGTGTGTTAAACGTAGGTTGAGGGCGATGGGTAGGGCATATTGTGAAGTGTTCAGGGTAGTGAGTGTATGGAAGAGTAGGGTAGATGGGAGTGTAAGGGGTAAGGGATAGACGAAATTTTATTTTTTATTTTTTTAAAATTGGAACACAGCAACGCAGATAAGGTGTGAGGGATGTGAAGGCACAGGGCGTAGAGGAGAGTTTGAGAGTTGATGTGCTATGTGAGCTTAGGGAGGGCGCGCGGGGAAGGGGAGAGTAAGGGCGTTGTCGAGTTGTGAGTGTAGAGCATGTTGCAGAGAGGTGAAGGGGGGCCGAAAGGCCAAGTTGCAAAGAATTTTTTTTTATTTTTTATTTTATTTTTTAGTTTTAATTTTAAAACAGCAGAGAGGAATAGCAGAGGAATTTTCCTTCCAGCAGCAGAATATCAAAAATTTTCCAGAAAATTGCAGAAATTTCACGAAATATAGCAGCAGTAGAATACTTTCTTCTTTCAAATATAGAACATAATTTTTCTGGAGCTTATAGCAGTAAAAAATCCAGAATTTTGCAGGAATCTTCAAATGAAAAACTCAGAAATTATTTTTCATTAAAACCAGAAACCTCTTCAGAAATCAACTTTAAACAATTTTTCCAATAACTTTCCAAAACAGAATTTAATGGGCAGAAATTGTAGGAAGAAATCAACCTTCAGATGTGCAGTGCTGCTCTTCTCCAAGATGAAATTTCTGAATGCTGCCACCGATTTTGAATGATGCTCCTCTTCAAAACCAATTTTGAATGCGGAAAAATGTCAAAATCACTGCTGCAAAAACTCTCTAAATGCTGCAAAAATGCAGATATGCACAGGCCATAAACAAAAATGGCTCACTCAATTTGGAGCAGGGCCAGAAATCGCCCACTCTGATACCATGTTAAACACCATGTTGAATCACACTCATGGTGTATGAGAAGAAGAATGCACACACACAAGAGAGTCAACACAATGAAGGATAAGCATGAGGCTTTCTTATTTTCCATTATACAAAGATGTACATTTATAGTACAATGGTGTGACTCTTGGTTTCACATTCCAAGGTCACTTGCACTCCATTGTGACTTTTCGCATTCCACACCTACCCATGTAGGATTAGGTGTTCCAACAGTATATAACATGCTCTACAAGAGCATCATCTTCTTGAACCAGAACCATACCAATGGCATATTCTGCTACTGCAAGATACAAAAGGAAATCCATGCTATAATTAGGTGGACTCAATAAAGGAGCAGAGGTCAATGCTTTTTTCAAAGCATCGAATGAGCGTTGAGTGAAGCCATCCCAAAAAAATGGAACTCCTTTCTTCAACAATCTCATAAATCCCTTGGTAACTTCAGCATAATTTACAATAAATCTCAAAAGAAAATTAGCCTTTCCTTGTAGACTTTGAAGTTGACGAATAGATGACGGGGGAGGCAACCGAAGTATTGCCTCAACCTTGAAGGGATCTACCCTAATCCCTTCCCTAGAAACAATGAATCTCAATAATCGACCGGATGTGACCGCGAAAACACGCTTGTTCGGATTCAATCTAATCTTGTAGAAACGACATCGTTCAAATACTTGACGGAGGTTAGAATGATGATCCATTCTCTTTTGAGAATGAGCAGCTAAATCATCCAAATATGCTTGGATAATATGTTTGATGTCGTGGAAGGCATATGACATGGCCCGCTGAAACGTAGCCCTAGCATTTTTAAGACCAAAAGGCATCTTCTTGTAAGAAAATGTACCCCAGGGACAAATAAAGGCAGTCTTATGCTGATCTTCAGGACGGATAGTAATCTGATTATATCCAGAGAAACCGTCAATGAAGGAGAAAAGCTCATTACCGGCACACTCATCAATGATCTGATCTATAGATGGTGTGGGGTAATTATCTTTAGGACATGCTTTATTAAGGTCTCAGAAATCGATGAAAACTCAAATTGTTCCTTTTTTTTTATCTACGGGAAGAGGGCTTAAAACCCATTCAGTCAAAGGAACAGGGAAAATGAATGCCGCCTTGAGCAGCTTCTCCACCTCGGCTTTGATAGCTGCAGCCTTCCTAGGATTGACCGGAGGAAGTGTTTGGCTCACAGGCTTAGCATTTTCATAAGTCGTGATCTCATGTTGGACAATAGATGGATCTATACCAGGCATTTCCTCATAAGACCAAGCAAACACATCCCTATATTCTTTAAAGAGGTCGGTGTAAATCCTAATCTCTTTAGGGGAGCATTCAGCACCGATGAAGACATTCTCAATAACATTGGGATCCATAGAAATGTTCACCGGGA
The DNA here is from genome assembly GCA_034641835.2 of Pinus albicaulis. Classification (NCBI taxonomy): domain Eukaryota; kingdom Viridiplantae; phylum Streptophyta; class Pinopsida; order Pinales; family Pinaceae; genus Pinus; species Pinus albicaulis. The sequence goes on from JAXQQM020093273.1 coordinate 25,737, forward strand.
TAGTTGGAGAAATCACAGCCATGTTCCCTTCAACATCTACCTGTGTTGGTGCTAAAGGGTTCAAGACTGGGTGAACAGGACCAGGAGACACGGGACTTGGAAAACTTGATTCAAATTCGCTCAAATCAGGTAAAAAGTAAGACCAATGATGCAAATCATCCCACGATATATCTATACCAGTCATAGCTTCTAGGATGGCCTCTTCAGATGGAAGAGTGGTATCAAGGCAATCCTGGGCAGAAGAAGAACTAAGAGTCCAAGCCAGAGCCACATCTCCATCCAACTTTTCCGGTGAAAGAGGAGCTGGAATAGACTCTGCAGAGTCAACAATAGATTGATAATAAATCTCAGCTAAAGACATCGGAAATGCCATTCCACCCACTTGACCTTCCGCTAATGTGGCGGTAGGGGAAGGTAAGGTCCAAGGGTCCGAAAAATAATGAGTTCTGAAGAACTCTCTTTGAAGAGGAGCACTGGAGGATGAAATTGCATTTATCTAAACAGTAGGAGGGGGAATATCGAAAGTACCCATCAAAGAAGAATACATTCCAACCCCTAAATTCTCAACATGTGACTTGGTATTATCCAACTTTGGAATAGTTGAGTCAGTAGATGCATTCGAGTCTACAGGAGGACAGTCCAGTTGATCCACTATAACAATCCTCCCTTTGTGAGGGAAACAGATAATCTAAAATAATGAAGATGCAATGGCATCCATCTCATAAATCCAGTTTCTCCCCAACAGAAAGTTGTAGTCCAAGCTTGCATCAACTATCACAACCTCTATATTTACAGTTTTTCCCCCAACATAGATGGGCAAAGCTGGGACAATACCATGCGGTTTGTGAGAATGACCATCAAACATAGTCAGAAGAGTAGCAGATGGAACAACTGTGGGAGATCCAATACCCTCCCAACATGTGAGAGACATCACACATGTGGAAGCACCCTCATCCATGACCGTCCAGAAAATATTTCATTTCCGGTACGATGATTTAATCTGAAAATCCATATGATGGGGGAGTCTCTTTTTAAAATTAGTCATATCGAATGTAATCATAAGATATTTCTTTGGATCGACAGCCCCAAGAGAAGTGAGCAGAGCACTGCGCTGAGTCGGACAAGACTGGAGCACCTCAAGAGGCGACATGGCACAAGGACTCTGCACCAGATCTTCCACGATAGAGTAGTTATGGGCAGCCCTGGTGTTAGTCTCCTATACCAATAGGTTTCATCTTTCATGATTGTCTTGATTGAACCATGGAATATGTTCAAACCTTCTTTATTGAGCAAAGGTGTTCCATATTCTTGAAAAACCAAAAAATCAAAAAATTTAAAAAATGTAAAGAGGGTATACCCTAAAAGAAAGATCAAAGGGTAAAAAGAATAAAATGGTCAAAAAAGTGAAAGAAATGAACCCCAAGCAAAAAATAGACCAAAGAAAGTGTGCAAATCCAAATGCCATTTTATCATTTCCAGTTTTTGTAATAAAACAATTGTGTGCAGCTTGTCCAACCTTTGCCACAATTCATGATTAAGTCAAACTATTTAAACTTGGCTTAATCATATTTCAATTTCATGTTATAGATTAGAGAATAAATATCTAGCCAAACAGTTTAATCTTCGCAGATAAGTAGATAGGTAGAGTTAATAAAAGGTGCTTACTGAGCCTTAATCTGAGCCCTTGGATGTAATAAGGGTAGAATTAGATAGATTTGTCATGTAAAAGAAAAGAAGATTGATAAGGGTTTGCAAGTCCAAATGCACCCTAATAAAGAAAAGGAAATGGTAGTGTCAAGTAGATAGGGTAGGTATATGGTGTTGCAAAGTTTCATATGATGAATGATGGTGCTGAATATGTTTAATATTTTACCTTCATCACAAGTACTCAAGCAGAAAATGCACTGAAGAACTCACAGAAAGCAAAGTCAAAATCATTAACTTCCCACATCACTTTTTCCCTAAGTTTTTACTAATTTCCCCAAAGTACTAAGGTATTTGGAGATCAAAGTGCCTGGCGTACTGACTGAGGACCTGACCTCACTAAATTGATCAAAAGACCTAAGTACTTGAAATAATTCATCATTATAATCATTCACCTTCAATTTTTCCTAAGTAAAATCCCATTTTACAGAAATCATGTGCAAAATTTCCATAAAAATCCCTCAAAATAACTTACTATTCTAAGTTTAAGTGTTGGAGATAAAATGTTGCAATTTACTTCAGAAGTTATCACTTTCTTAAGATGTGCCAAGTGTTTTGAGTTCCCTTGTCCCTTTGCCATATTAATGTTTAACTTTATTTTACTAAATCCCTAGTGAAATACCCTATCCTAAGTATATAACTCCTTTTTTATATAAATAAACCAAAAAAACCCCTCTATTATATAGTTTAACCAAAGTAATTATTTCCCTGTGCATTTAGAAGAAAACCCATTATATAAGCCCTTTGGTTAAATTATAACTTTATACAATAATCCCGCCCCTATGGTGAATTAGTTGTATTAATTAATTTATCATATAATAAAAATATATATGAAAAAATCAAACTTTAGACATACAATATGTATGTTTAAACCCAAAAATACGAGACCCGGAGTTTTATTTTCTAAACTAAGCCTGGGAAAACCCCGTGCCAACGTGGCTCATCCACCTGGCATCTAACGCAGCCTTTTACTACCCGCGCCCAGCAAAACCTCGCCACAACTCCCTTTTTCTATATAAACACGGGATTAGTTAATTATCCGAATTAACTAATAACCTTACCTTCCACCTATTAGACGCCTCCCGGGGTGATTAGATTAAACTTAAAATGTTTTATAACTCGACGGGCCCACACCTGAAACCTTCGCTTATTTCCCCATCACTTCAACCGTCGGATCAACCCTTCGCAGATCAACGATCCACGTGAACCCCGCTACCCATCCTTTGTGAGAACTTTAACGAGCTGGGAACGGGTGGTATTTCAACAGTTCACCTTCCACGTGGCGATCACTCTGTGGAATCGCTGCCCTCCCGACTAATACCAACCTCGACCAAAAGCGGTGCGACGACTTACCGCTTACCGCCCGACCTTGCATACGTCAGCCCGTACGTCGATGACGTCACTCCTCGGAAAAATAAAAAACCCTTTTAACTTGTAAATAAAGCCATTTTTTCGTGTTTTTCTGTTATTTTCGTTATTTGAAAACGACAGTGCTCCCTGCTGCGATTTTCAAATTTCCACTGCAATTGACTGATTCACTCCAAGATTCCGCTGCGCCCGTGTTCAAGAACAGTCCCGCCATCACCTGTTACCTGTTAAAAGACCCAGCTTCCTTCTAAAAACAGGTATTTATCCTTTCCCGCCCCGACTGCAAGTAAAACTCAGTTCTCTTTGTTTTTCGCTGAAATAGTGATTAAAAATCATCACTGAGTCTTCCCCAGAGGTTTTAGAACTGTGTAATTACTCCCTGAACCAACAAATTGTGCCAATTTCCTTCATTTCGCAAATTCCGCCCGGCCTGTAAGGAAAACCAAAAACCTCCATTTTGAATCCACAAGAACAAAAATGGAGGCCCCGGCAGCTCTTAATATCACACCATTGAATGCTCCTCATCGGGAATTAGACTATTTACCTCTGATAGATGAAGATTTCCAGATAAAAGACCTGCACTTTGATGAAAGTCCCCTATTGAGTTTCTGTCGCTGCAGAGACGAATACTCAAAGGGGCAAGATTTGATAGGGTTATGGGAATCCAATCTCCCAAGGTACCTCATTCCTTCGGTTATTTATTTCCTAGAAATCATACATTATTGCCACTTAAACTATGATTCTGAACGAAGGTCTGTAATAGCTCCCGATCAAAGTGTTATGTTTCCTATCACTCCTCAGGCTATCAATGCCATGTTACACTTTGAAACATACCAAGAATTAGCTCCATTGTCCATGGAAGGATTGATTGAGAAAACCAGGCAACTAACCCCAGAGAAGTTAAAATCCATGTGTCAGCATTTCATGTTACCTGAGCATCAGCCAAAAGGGTCTCCTCCCTATGGTTTTTACTACTTCAATACATTGGGAAGACTCATTGTAAATATAATATCTTTTGTCTTGGGATTCAATACCAGCGAATATGTAGATGAGATAACCTTGGCTTTACTTTCCATTTTTACCCCAGGGCAACCTCCTGAGATCAAATATGACTTTGCTTCCTTCATAGAAAACAAGATCCATGATCAATTCATAAGGTTAGATAGTGAAAAAGTTTTTAAATACTTCTCAGTCATCTATCATCTCATTATCTATTATCAGTCTGAAAGGTTCCCTTTCCCTGTTCAAAAACTTGATGCCAAGGGAAATCCCAGGTCAGTCATATTTTGGTCTCCTATAATCCATTCTTCCTCTCATTCTCCCTATTCTTACTCTGAATTCATTGATCAGTTTGTATATCCTGCGACCACTTTGCTAATAGGAATTCCTCCCCCAAGACTAAGTAATGAAATTAGAAAGACCTTGTAACTGTCAAAGAGTTATAATGTGGGGGATTGGTATTTGTATCAAAACCATACAGTCATCAGGATTTATGGATGTGAATTACATCCATTCAGATTACCCAGATATGTACCTATGAGGATCTTTGCCTTGGAATATTTCAGGCAAATGAACAATTCAGATGTGATCCATTTTTGCAATGTAAAGAAGAAGGCTCAGTTAAGGATCAAAAGCCAATTAGGTCCTTTCATCTGCAATTCTAGAGAAGCTGAGAGAGAGGCAGAAAATATATTGGAAAGAAAGTTTCAAACATCTTTCCGTTGGGTTCCTTATGACCCTTTTGGTTTCATTTGTGAAAAGAGATTAAAGAATAAATCATCTCCCTATTTACACCACAAGATCCCTGATCTAGAACAGTATGCCAATCAAGATGAATGGATTGAAGGAACACTTGTTGAGGAAGAAAGTGAAGCAGATAAAATGAATGAAATTATGAAAGATGTTGAGAATAACTTTGACCTAGAAACGTGTGATCAAATGAAGGTACCCTACATTGGCACATCTTCAGCAGTCACTCTACTGCAAGCATTACAGGAAAACAGTCCATCAGTAGCAGCAGAACCCAAGGGTAAAGGAAAAGGAACTCCGCAATCTAGGTCATTTAAACTTTGGTCATGGCGAGAAACCACAGCCTTCCAAAGCACTCGAACAATCACAAAAGCCCCACACAGAAAAAGCACACACAAGTTCCGCAGTTGCAACCCATTAAATGTGGAAATAGGGAAGAAGAGGCAAGCTCCAGATACCACACCTCCAAAAGGGGCCTCACAGGTACATCAAACTAAAAAACACAAATCATATCCACCTCCAGATGTAGAAATTATAGATGAAGTATTTGATGATGGAAGGGAAGATAGTCAGCAAAATGGCACAGCAAGTGAAACAAACATAAGCCAGAAAGGAAAGGCTTTACAGAAGCAATTAAGTACTGAGGTATCCTCCTTCAAACCGCTAAAGACTGACACAGGGGATATTAAAAGAACCTTCATCAATATTAAAGCCAAGAATGATCCATTGAAAATGAAGGTATATGATCAGAGATATGAAGATGGCTCCTCATAATCAAGAAAGGCTAATGTCGCATCTTCGACCTTTCACAAGGTAAAATGCTGATGAGCCACTTCAAAGCAAAGGTGCCAAAGCCCACTTCAGCAGCAGATTACATCAGAACAAATTTTGAAGTGTTGGCAAAGGATATCCATCCCCTGGACCAGATAGAGCTACACAGAGAAACTGGGGAAATGGTCTATTCTACTCTCACCAACAAGGCCATGGCAGCTATAACGCTGCAAGATTCTTTGAATAACACTACTACACAATTGCAAATTGAGAAGGCCTCTTCACAGGCCAAGCATAATAGAATAAAGTCTTTAGAAGAGATAATTATTTGTTTGGGTTACAATCCCAAAGACATTAAAGGTATTGAGGCATTGATAAAAAAGAAAGAGGATGACATAGCTGCACTCAGAAAGCAGCTAAAATTGCCAGCCTCAAGGCACCCTCAAACCCAAGAAGTTCTAAAAGGGAATTCACAGGAAGAAATAATGGAGTTGCTCCTAAATATGACTGAGCAACTAAGTGAAACGGAGAAGGAATTGGAAAAAGCTTTGCAGGAACAGGAAACTATCGTGCGTACATCAACAACAAAAATTTTTTAACAATGTAAGCAACAGACAGCCATCCTGTGAACATCGTTCTGAATTCGATGAATTAATAAAGCAGTATGGAAAGTCTAAAACTAAGGGTCGCGAACTCCAAGAAATCTAAATTGCAATTAGTAAAATTGGAGGAAAAATATGATACATCTAAAAAGACAGTTGCTGATAACACCAGGGAGATAAAAAGGTTGGAAAATTTGGTTCAGGCTTTGGAAAAAGATCTTTCATTGGAGAAGCCTTTAAACGAAATAAATGACATTCTTTGGGGTAACATCATTGAGTTAATAAAGGGCATTTGGCCCTCCATTCAAGCTATTTTTGAACAAAAATGAGTTGGTTAAATAGCCCAAGAAGAATAAATTGCAATCCTAAATGAATTAAGAGGCAGGCCTGAGCAGGCCAATCAACTCATTCAATTTTTGAACACCAGGACAAAACAACAGCTTGCGGGGTTAGGGATTGATGATAGGACAGGCACAGTTTTGGAAATAAAGAGAGTTTTCATCAAGAGAACTTTCATGCAGAATTTAGAGAGGAAGTGTACAGACATCTTGGTTGATATCAACATTTTCAGAGAGAAATTTGAAGCTTTGTTGGATAGTGGGTTACCAAGTCCTATGCTCACAGAAGATCAAATAATGGACTTAGAAGACTATATAAAGAGAATAACTACTCATGCTCGGAATACAGCTGCTTGTTCTCCTAGTTTACCACAATCAACATTACCAACAGGGAAGAATATCTATGATAGAATAAGGAATTTATTTCATCTGGAACATGAAATAAGGTATCTGTTTCCTAATGAGCCTACCTTTTACAAACTCACCGAAGCAGATGAGACATTGAGGAAACTCAGAAGAACTATGATACCCGATGATCAATGGTGGAGAGAAATGTTGGAAATTTTATGAAAATTATCTTCAACATGAGAATTTTATCTTTTACTATTATGTGAAAAGTAAAAAGGAAAATAGATGAAAGAGTATCAGGTGAAAAGGTTAAAGAGTATCCGTAGGAACAAAGAGTATCAAGCAAGCAAAGAAATTACTCCAAAAGACAAGAAACGAGCCCTCTTTTTTTCAGCACGTACCTCTAGCACATCCACAAAGAAAGGAAATAGTACACTGCCAGCTACTTATTATTCTATCTACGAGACCATTTGTCTCCCTGCTTACTTGTAAATTAATTCTTAATCACCCCAAAATATGGGCTAGGATAGTGTGAGATATTTTCACCTGCGTATAAATAAACCCTCAAAAGAGAGCAAGTTGAGGGTGGATCTCTATTACTTTGCCGTAAATATTGAGATTTTCGTAATAAAATCATTTTGGAGAAATTTTTCGCGTGGCTTTCATCGGACGACGACGTGTTAATCGGACTTGTCAGAGATTCGTGTCGGGATGACACTAACAAGTTTTTCTACCCTTTGTCTGAAATTTTATATTAGTCTATAATACCATCATATCCATTTCTGAATAATCTACATAAAGGATTGAAACAGAATTTGCTTAATTGTACGCTGTTTTCAAATGTGATTGTTCTTAATGTTTTCTTCTAAATTAGCTATAAGCACAAATTCTTAAATGCTCTTGCTTTGGTAATTTAAACACTGTTGATTACTGTAATAAAGAATTCTTGATTGCTCTTTGTTTGTAGTCATTTCATTTCTTTCTTTTGAACATGGTGAAAGATTCTTAGCTGCCTTTCATCCCTTCAAGATCATCTCATCCTCTTTAAATTTTAAGGATTTTTCTCTGTCTAGCTATCTTGCCCTGTAAAGCCATCTTGTGTATAGAATAGAAATCCAGTAAAGCCATCCTTTGACTCCATAGCCCAATGGATTGAAAACTTTCAACCTTGCCCTTAGTTTGTGGATTCCACCATTTTTCAAACAAACTCTTGGATCTATAACTAGCCTAAAACCTTCTAAGAACCAAGATAAATCATAAAGAGAGAGCCCCTCTCTGGATACAGATTGGCTAGATTTTGTATCCGAAGGTTGGTTTGTGGTTACCTCGGGTATACTTTCCTTTTCCACAACTTCAAGGAAAACCTGAGTGATAACATAGTGGCGACTCCACTGGGGACCTGAATCATTTTATTGTTACTATTGTTTGCTTATAAGCTATAGACAGAGTCTGAAGATCGGCCAGGTAGCCTTTGAAATGATTTTGCTCTGCAATTGCATAGTAAATAAATGCTGCTTCAGTCTATCTCTGGTTTAGCCTATATTTTGAATCTTAGTTTCAATTTTTTCAGTCAGATTCTCTAGTTTAAACAGATCTTTGAGGAAATCTTAATTACATATCATTATTTCTTAAAGAATTTGTAGAAGTTGTATTTACTTTTTCAATTAAAACCCAAAAATCCAAAAACACATAGTCTAAGAAAACTGGCTTCAGAAAGGATTCGACATACTAGGTCAAACCCTAACCCCAATCCACCACCAATATTTGAAAATCCTAATCTGATTCCTAGGATCCTTAGAAGACAAGGAAGTCAAGAAAGTTCTGAAAGAGGAAGTCAAGAGAGTACAGGAAGTTCTAGACCACTTTCTAGATCTACATCTTGTCCTGTAAAAATCATATATATTGATGACATTCCTTTTGATGCACAATTTGAAACATCTTTGTTTGTGAATTTCTCTGAGACTGAATTATCTAGATTAATTCCAGATCCTTTATTCTTTGAAGAGTTGCAATACCGATTTGTTTCACATCATCTTGACAGAGAATTGCATAACTCCATTCAGTCTGAGCAAACCTTTGAAGAGAGCTCAAACATTTCTGTAATTACTGAGGCATCTCCAAGTTCAGTCACTTTTTCTCAAACTTTTCAAACACCTGTTATCCCTTCTACTCCTCCATCTCCCACTGCCAGATCATCAACTCCTATTACCTCACTTTATCTTCCAATGGCTAATCGATATGCCACTTTACAGTTACCAGCCAACCCTCCAGCTTTACCTCAGGATTACCAGAGTAAGATCACACCTTTTGATGGATCAGGTACTACACAGCTCAACAACACACCAAAAGAATGACTGATTACTTTGAGTTTTATGAGATTGATACTGATAATATCCGAATGAGAATTTTCGTTCAGAGTCTTACTGGAGAAGTTAGAACTAGGTTTAGGGCTCTTACCCCGAACAGTACTGCTGATTTAGAAGCTTTGTATAGGGCATTATTGAACAGATGGGAGAAAAAGAAGGATCCTCTTCAGATCCTGTCAGAATTCGAAAAATTAAGAAGAAGACCTAACGAAACCGTACAAGATTACATCATAAGATTCAATGAAGCATATAATGCAGTTCCTCAAAACCTAAGACCCCCACCTGACTCTATGTTAGTTAAATTTCCAGATGGTTTTGACTCTGATATAGCTTATTCCCTCAGGGAAAGAGCTCCTCAAACATTAGAGGAAATGCAAAGCATAGTGGTGAGTGTAGAAGCAAATCTGATTGAAAAACGCGCCAGAGCTAGGGCAGAAAGAAGAATGCCTATGAATGAAGAACCTACAGCTTTTGAAAAGAAGCTGGATGTGATCATTAAAGGTATGGAAAGATTAGGATACAGAGTGGAAACCATTGAAAGAAAGTCTTCTACCGACAATCAGAATGTTGCAAGAAACCCGAACTTTAGGAGGCATCTGAATCAAAATAGTGGAAAGAATGTTCCTGATCAGAACATTAGGCCACCCTTTCAAGAAAAAACTTTGTTAAAGGCTCAACTTGAAGGCTCAACTTCCGAAGAACCTATAGAAGAGAAGAACCTATAGAATATGTAGAAATAAAAAATGTAACAGATGACAAAGATGAACCAGAGGTTTTCCTATCCCAGGATGATCAAGAGAACCACATCCTTGAAACATTCCAAACTCATTCAGGTGAGACTTTTGATTTCAAGGAAGGCTATGACACAGCAATCTATGAGGTTCATAAACAGTATAACTTGAGAACTCGACAGATTAATGTGCCAGAGAATAGTAAACAGAAAAATGCAAAACAAAATATCAAAGGTAAACAAAACATTCCCCCTGTACAAAACATTCCCCAAGTACAATTTTTGTCTAGGATAACTCCCAATTCTTCAAATCCAATAATTGAATATGTCTCTGATAACCAACCAAACAACAAACAACAGTCTAATACATCTCCTCCTGTAGGAAATGTAGAAGAAACGGTAGAAATTAGTCCAGAAACATCTTCAAAACAAAACTTTATTCATGAAAAAGAGAAAAATATCCAAGACCCAAAAAACAGAGAGAACCCAACTGTGCAAAACACTAAAACTCAAACGGAAAAACCTTTTAATCTAGAGGCTGAAATAGGCAAACTCAAGATAGTTGTTCCTTTATCAGAATTGGCTAAACATGATGTCTATAGGAGTCAGATTACCAAGTCCCTAAACATTAACATTACTGGATTGGATGATTCAGTAAACATTCTTGATGATCAACCCAAACTTCTTTTTGGCCCCGAGGTTAATGGCAAACCAGAAAGTGGAGGAACTCCTCCATTTTATGTAAGCCTGAATGTTCATGACAAGATACTCCATAATGCAATGCTTGATTCTGGAGCATCTCACAATTTGATGCCAAAAGCAGTAATGGAAAGATTGAATCTAGATATTACCAGACCGTACAAAGATTTGTTTTCATTTGATTCTAGTCAAGTAAAATGTTTAGGTTTGATTAAAGATCTGTGTGTCACTTTGGTACAATACCCTGCTAAGTCTGTTTTAATGGACATAGTAGTTGCTGATATTCCACCTAAATATGGTATGTTATTGTCTAGATCTTGGGGTGCTAAACTTGGTGGATCTATTCAACTAGACATGTCATATGCAACTATTTCAGTATTTGGTCAGCCTAAAAGATTATATAGAGAAACCTTGATGAAGTACTTAGTTAGTAGCCGTGAGAAGCCTGAAAACTTCCCTGTTTAATCTGTGCATTCTGATATGGATTCTTTCATTTTATACAATGTTGAGTTAGATCTCCCTACTGAAATAGAAGCTCCAGAATTGGAAACCATAAACAAAACCACTGTTAAAATTGAAGAAATTTCTGAAAACAAAGAAACACCAGATGATCAAGAAATACCTGAAGAAACTAAACAACTAGCTCCTGTCAAGAAACACTTTAAAACAATTGATGAAGATTATGAACATGAAATTCTATGGCATTTAGAGTTTGATGGCTCAATAAACAGACTAGGGGCAGGAGCTGGGATTTGGTTACATAATGTTGAGAACAATTATGCAGAGGGTCATGCTTATAGGTTGAATTTCAAATGCACTAACAACATGGCAGAATATGAAGCTCTTTTATTAGGGCTTAAACATGTCAAGAAGTTAGGAGCTATTAGGGTATCAATCATAGGAGATTCCGAACTAATCATTCAACAGATTAAAGGAGAATGTTCAACAAAAGACATGAGACTGAAACAATACAGAGAGACAGTTGTTGAGATTCTCAACACATTTTTACAAGCTCAACTTGCCAAGATTCCCAGGAAACAAAATGTACACGCTCACAGTTTGGCAATGTTTGCTAGTACATGTAAGTTACCTTTTGATCCTAATCATCAGTTTTCAGCTGAGATTAGACACAGACCTGCAATACCAGACAATCTTTTGAATTGGCAAGTATTTGTGAATAACAATCAAATCAACAATTTTTTGACACTTCTAAATGAGTTTTCTAACTGTAATATAGATGAGGATATAACTATTGATGAACCTGATCATGGAAAAGAACAAAAAATAGAAATTTCAAGAGAAAATGCAATTCATATGCTGTATCCTACCACATTCACTGAAAAAGACATGCAAAATTTGAAACACATGGAATCTGATGAGATCATACAAGATGAGACAGAAATCATTAATTTAAAGGATAATCATTTGCCCAAAGGATTAACACCTTTGGAAGATCTGTTTGACTCAAATGATATTCCATTTAGACCTAAAATGGAACCTGTGAAGGCTGATATGGAAGAATGCAACTTAGGAACCGCAGAAAATCCCAAAATGGTCAAGTTGTCCAAATCCCTTCCAAAAGATCAAAAGGTTAAATATGTTGAACTATTAAAGGAATTCCAGGACGTTTTTGCCTGGAGTTATGAAGACCTCAAATCCTATGATACATCCATTATTCAACACACTATACCTTTGAAACCAGACCAGAAACCTTTTAAACAAAAGCTTAGAAGAATAAATCATGTTTTATTACCCTCAATTGAAAAGGAAATCAAAAGGATGTTTGAAGCAGGGATTATAGCTCCTATCAGATTCTCAGAATGGGTTTCTAACCTGGTGCCAACAAGAAAAAAAACAGGAGAAATTAGACTGTGTGTCGACTTAAGAAATTTGAATAAAGTTTCTTTAAAAGACAACTATCCTCTGCCGAAAATGGACCACATTCTGCAAAGGGTAGTAGGATCTTCGAGAATATCACTACTGGATGGATTTTCAGGGTACAACCAGATTCTGGTTCATTCTGATGATCAGGATAAAACAGCATTTACAACACCATGGGGTACATTTAAATATGTCAAAATGCCATTTGGGCTCAAGAATGCAGGAGCTACATTTCAAAGAGCAATGGATATTGCTTTTGCTAAAGAGATACATGATTTTCTAGTTATTTAACTAGATGATTTGACTGTGTTTTCTAAAACAGATCAAGAACATTTAGATCACTTAAGGCAAGTATTTGTAAAGTGCAGAAAATATGGAATTTATTTAAACCCTAAGAAGTCATTGTTTCGTTTGGAAGAAGGAAAGCTCTTAGGGCATATCATTTCTAAATATGGCATTAGGATTGATCCAGAAAGAATTCAAGCAATTTTGCAAATACCCCACCCCAGAAACATAAAAGAGTTGCAAGCATTCATAGGAAAAATTAATTTCTTGAGAAGATTTATTTCTAGTCTAGCAAAGTTACTTAGACTACTGACTAACATGTTGAGGAAAGATTCAAGCATTGACTGGACTGTAGAAGCCAAACAATCATTTGAGGAAATTAAAATGGCTTTAACAAGGACACCAGTTCTGACCAGTCCTAAATTTGATAGAGACTTTATTATTTTTTCATTTGCTTCTGAACATACTGTCGCAGCTGTTTTACTTCAAAAAGATGACCAAGGGTGTGAAAAGCCAATAGCATTTTTTAGTAAAGCACTGAGGGATGCATCTTTAAAATACAATATTATGGAAAAACAGGCTTTTGCATTGGTAAAAGCAATCAAAGATTTCAGAGTTTACATATTATATTCTCATGTGATAGCATATGTGCCTAATGCAGTAGTTAAAGATATTTTGACTCAAGATGGCATTGAAGGTAAACGAGGTAAGTGGATAGCTACCATTTTAGAATATGATATTGAGATTAAACCAACCAAACTCATAAAAGGTCAAGGATTGGCACAACTCATGACAGAAACCAATTGCCAAGCCTTAGACATCAATGAACTGGATGACAATCAGGAGATGGCGACTCCACAGATCAGTCAAGCTTTCTTAGATTCACCCTGGTACACTGATATAATTCATGTTTTATTAAATCTGTAAGCTCCTCCAGGGTTGTCCAGAACCAAAAGAAGATTTGTAAAAATGACATCTTTGAAATATTGTATTTTAGATAGCACTTTATTTTGGAAAAATCATGAAGGAATCTTGTTGAATTGTCTCTTAAAAGATGAAGCTGATAAAGTACTTAATGAATTTCATGTAGGGGATTGTGGAGGACATCTCTACTGGAAATCAACTGCAGACAAAATCTTAAGGGCTGGTTTTTACTGGCCAACTTTATTTTCTGATGTTAAGAAATTTGTAACAACTTGTCATAAATGTCAGATATTTGAGGGTAAAAGAAAGTTGTTACCTCTGCCTTTAAAACCAATTTCCACATAAAGACCTTTTCAACAATGGGGGTTAGATTTTATTGGAGAAATTCATCCCCCTTCTTCAGGGCAACATAGATGGATTTTAACTGCCACAGACTACTTCACTAAATGGATTGAAGCCATCCCATGTAGACAGTCCAATGATTCTGTGATTATAGGGTTTTTAGAAACCAACATACTTTCAAGATTTAGCTGTCCAGAAAAGATTATAACAGACAATGTTGCTGCATTTAAATCAAAGAAAATGATTAGTTTCTGCCATAAATATCATATTACTTTAGGCCATTCAACAGCTTACTACCCCCAGGGTAATGGACTAGCAGAATCTTCTAATAAAAGCCTTATCAATATCATCAAAAAGTTATTGGAAGAAAACAAAAAGAATTGGCACAAGAAACTGACCAATGCATTGTGGGCAGACAGACTTACAACTAAGAAATCTATTGGGACTAGTACATATGAGTTAGTTTATGGCATTGAAGCAATATTCCCATCATCTTTAGGAATTCCTGTTATGAAATTATTTCAGGAGGCTCAAGTGGAGCCAAATGACATTCAAAGAAGAATTAATCAAACAATCCACCTGCAACAAACCAGGGAAGATGTATACCAAAGATCACAAGTCTTGCAGGAAAAGCTAAATAAAATGTTTGATAAAAGGACTAAATCAGAAGATTTTCAACTAGGTGATAAAGTCCTGAGATGGGATTCTAGAAGAGAAGAAAAAGGGAAACATGGAAAATTTGATTTATTGTGGAAAGGGCCTTACATTATTCATGCCTTGCAGGGAAACAACACTTAATTTTTGAAGGAGTTGGACAATTCAGAAGTTGAAGAAGGACCAGTCAATGGTCGAATGCTTAAGCATTATTTTGATCCCATTTACTAGAATGTTTTGTTTTTTCTAACTTGTACATAATATATCATTTTTTCTAATGCAGTTTTGGATTGGATGGTGACTTCCTGGAATTGAAGCCCGAAGTGAAGGCCCTAAGTTCCAAAATTTTCACTATCATATGTAAAATAAAGCTACCAGAAGAAGGAAGATTTCATACTTTCAGTTTGAAGATATTTTGAGGCATCTGACCTGCTGTTCTTGACTTTTCACAAGGAAAAGCCATCCCCAAGTGGAGCCAGTGTTAGTCTCCTATACCAATAGGTTTCATCTTTCATGATTGTCTTGATTGAATTATGGAATATGTTCAAACCTTCTTACTTGAGCAAAGGTGTTCCATATTCTTGAAAACCAAAAAAATCAAAAAATTTAAAAAATGTAAAGAGGGTATACCCTAAAAGAAAGATCAAAGGGTAAAAAGAATAAAATGGTCAAAAAAAAAAAAAAAAAAAAGAGGAAGAAATGAACCCCAAGCAAAAAATAGACCAAAGAAAGTGTGAAAATCCAAATGCCACTACTATTTCATTTTTGTAATAAAACAATTGTGTGCAGCTTGTCCAACTTTTGCCACAATTCATGAATAAGTCAAACTGTTTAAACTTGGCTTAATCATATTTCAATTTCATGTTATAGATTAGAGAATAAATATCTAGCCAAACAGTTTAATCTTGGCAGATAAGTAGATAGGTAGAGTTAATAAAAGGTGTTCAACAGCTCAATCTGAGCCCTTGGATGTAATAAGGGTAGAATTAGATAGATTTTCCTTGTAAAAAAGAAAAGATTGATAAGGGTTTGCAAGTCTAAATGCACCATAATAAAGAAGAGAAAATGGTAAGTAGATAGGGTAGGTAGATGGTGCTGCAAAGTGTTATCTGATGAATGATGCTGCTACATGTTTTTGATCCTTTGCTTTCATCACAAGTACTAAAGCAGGAAATACACTGGAAAATCACAGCAAGCAAAGTCAAATTCATTAACCTCCCTCATCACTTTCCCCTCAAAAGTTTTACTAATTTCCCCAAAGTACCAAGGTATTTGGAGATCAAAGGGGCTCAAGGCATTTCCTTGACTTCTGGAGGGACCGGACCCTCGGCCTAATGATCAAAAAGACCTAAGTACTTGAAATAATTCATCATTATAATCATTCACCTTCAATTTTTCCTAAGTAAAATCCCATTTTGCTTAGGAAAATCATGCAAAATTTCCATAAAAATCCCTCAAAATAACTTACTATTCTAAGTTTAAGTGTTGGAGATAAAATGTTGCAATTTACTTCAGAAGTTATCACTTTCTTAAGATGTGCCAAGTGTTTTGAGTTCCCTTGTCCCTTTGCCATATTAATGTTTAACTTTATTTTACTAAATCCCTAGTGAAATACCCTATCCTAAGTATATAACTCCTTTTTTATATAAATAACCCAAAAAACCCCTTTATTATATAGTTTAACCAAAGTAATTATTTCCCCGTGCATTTAAAAGAAAACCCATTATATAAGCCCTTTGGTTAAATTATACCTTTATACAATAATCCCGCCCCTATGGTGAATTAGTTGTATTAATTAATTTATCATATAATAAAAATATATATGAAAAAATCAAACTTTAGACATACAATATGTATGTTTAAACCCAAAAATACAAGACCCGAAGTTTTATTTTCTAAACTAAACTTGGAAAAAACCCGTGCCAACGTGGCTCATCCACCTGGCATCTAACACAGCCTTTTACTACCCGTGCCCAGCAAAACCCCGCCACAACTCCCTTTTTCTATATAAACACGGGATTAGTTAATTATCCGAATTAACTAATAACCTTACCTTCCACCTATTAGACGCCTCCCGGGGTGATTAGATTAAACCTTAAATTGTTTTAAAGCCCGACGGGCCCACACCTGAATCCTCCGCTTATTCCCCCATCGCTTCAACCGTCGGATAAACCCTCCGCAGATCAACGATCCACGTAAACCCCGCTACCCATCCTTTGTGAGAACTTTAACCAGCGGGGGATGGGTGGTATTTGAATAGTCCACCATCCATATGGCGATCACTTTGTGGAATCGCTTCCCTCCCGACTAATACCACCCTCGACCAAAAGCGGTGCGGGGACTTACCGCTTACCGCTTACCGCCCGACCTTGCATACGTCAGCCCGTACGTCGATGACGTCACTCCTCGGAAAAATAAAAAAAAACCCTTTTAACTTGTAAATAAAGCCATTTTTCCGTGTTTTTCTGTTATTTTCGTTATTTGAAAACGACAGTACTCCCTGCTGTGATTTTCGAATTTCCACTGTAATTGACTGATTCACTCCAAGATTCCGCTGCGTCCGTGTTCAAGTACAGTCCCGCCATCACCTGTTACCTGTTAAAGAACCAGCCTCCTTCTAAAAATAGGTATTTATCCTTTTCCGCCCCGACTGCAAGTAAAACTCAGTTCTCTTTGTTTTTCGCTGAAATAGTGATTAAAAATCATCACTGAGTCTTCCCCAGAGGTTTTAAAACTGTGTAATTGCTCCCTGAACCAACAAATTGTGCCAATTTCCTTCATTTTAGAAATCCCGCCCGGCCTGTAAGGAAAACCAAAAACCTCCATTTTGAATCCACAAGAACCAAAATGGAGGTCCCGGCAGCTCTGAATATCACTCCATTGAATGCTCCTCACCGTGAATTAGACTATTTACCTTTGATAGATGAAGATTTCCAAATTAAAGACCTGCATTTTGATGAAAGTCCCCTATTGAGTTATTGTCGCTGCAGAGACGAATACTCAAAGGGGCAAGATCTTATAGGGTTGTGGGAATCCAATCTCCCAAGGTATCTCATTCCTTTAGTCATTTATTTCCCAGAAATCATCCATTATTGCCATTCAAACTATGATCCTGCACGGAGGGCTGTAATAGCTCCTGATCAAAGTGTTATGTTTCCCATCACTCCCCAGGCTATCAATGCCATGTTACATTTTGAGCCAGACCAAGAACTAGCACCATTGTCCATGGAAGGATTGATTGAGAAGACTAGGCAATTAAACCCAGAAAAGCTAAAATCCATGTGTCAGAATTTTATGTTACCTGAGCATCAGCCAAAAGGGTCTCCTCCCTATGGTTTTTACTATTTCAATACATTGGGAAGGCTCATTGTAAATATAATATCTTTTGTCTTGGGATTCAACACCAGTGAATATGTGGATGAGATAACCTTGGCTTTACTATCCATTTTTACTCCGGGGCAACCTCCTGAGATTAAATATGATTTTGCTTCCTTCATAGCCAACAAGATCCATGATCAATTCATAAGGCTAGATATTGAAAAAGTTTTTAAGTACTCCTGAGTCATCTATCATCTCATTATCTACTATCAGTCAGAAAGGTTCCCTTTCCCTGTTCAAAAACTTTATGCCAAGGGAAACCCCAGGTCAGTCATATTTTGGTCCCCCATAATTCATTCTTCCTCTGATTCTCCCTATTCCTACACTGAATTCATTGATCAGTTTGTATATCCTGCAACAACTTTGTTAACAGGAATTCCTCCCCCAAGGCTCAGTAATGAAATTAGAAAGAGCTTGCAACTTTCAAGGACTTATAAAGTTGGGGATTGGTATTTGTATCAAAACCATACAGTCATATGAATTTATGGATGTGAATTACATCCATTCAGGTTACCCAGATATGTGCCCATGAGGATTTTTTCCTTGGAATACTTCAGGCAAATGAACAATTCAGATGTGATCCATTTTTGTAATGTAAAGAAGAAAGCTCAATTGAGGATCAAAAGTCAATTAGGTCCTTTCATCTGTAACTCTAGGGAGGCCGAGAGAGAGGCAGAAAATATATTACAGAGAAAGTTCCAAACATCTTTCCGTTGGGTTCCTTATGACCCAGTTGGTTTTATTTGTGAAAAGAGATTAAAGAATAAATCATCCCCTTATATACACCACAAGATTCCTGATCTAGAACAGTATGCTAATCAAGATGAATGGATTGAAGGAACACTTGTTGAGGAAGAAAGTGAAGCTGACAAAATGAATAAAATCATGAAAGATGTTGAGAAGAACTTTGACCTAGAATCTTATGGTCAAGTGCAGGTACCCTACATTGGCACTTCTTCAGCAGCAACTCTATAGCAAGCATTACAGGAAAGCAGTTCATCAGTTGCAGCAGAACCCAAGGGTAAAGGAAAGGAACCTGTAATCCAGGTCATTGAAACTTTGGTCATGGCGGAGAAACCACAAACTTCCAAAGCACCTGAACAATCACAGGTTTCTCCCACTCAGGTACAGCATCCACAGATTCCAGAGTTACAGACTCCATCAAATGTGGAAATAGGAAAGAAAAGGCTGGTTTCAGACACCACTCCTCCAAAAGAAACCTCACAGGTACATCAGGTCAAGAAACAGAAACCAAATCCACCTCCAGATGTGGAAATTATAGATGAAGTATTTGATGATGGAAGGGAAGATAGTCAGCAAACTGGCACAGCAAGTGAAACAAACATAAGCCAGAAAGGGAAAGCTCTACAAAAGCTATTAAGTACTGAAGTATCCTCTTTCAAGCCACCCAAAACAGATACAGGGGATATTAAAAGAACTTTCATCAACATAAAGGCAAAAAATGATCCCTTAAGAATGAAAGTTTATGATCAATATATGAAGATGGCTCCACATAACAAGGAGAGGTTAATGTCAGCATTTGACATTTCACAGGGCAAAATGTTAATGAGTCACTTCAAATCAAAAGTGCCAAAGCCCATGTCAGCAACAGATTACATTAGAACAAATTTTGAAGTCTTGGCAAAGGACATTCATCCTTTAGACAAAATAGAGCTACACAGACAAACTGGGGAAACGGTATATTCCACTCTTACCAACAAGGCCATGGCAGCTATAACGCTGCAGGATTCTTTGAATAACACTACTACACAATTGCAAATTGAGAAGGCCTCTTCACAGGCCAAAGATAATAGAATAAAGTCTTTAGAAGAAATAATCATTGGTTTGGGTCACAATCCCAAAGACATTAAAAGTATTGAGGCATTAATAAAGAAGAAAGATGATGACATAGCTGCACTCAGAAAGCAGCTAAAATTACCAGCCTCAAGGCACCCTCAGACCCAAGAAGTTATAAAAGGGAATTCACAGGAAGAAATAATGGAGTTGCTCCTAAATATGACTGAGCGACTAAGTGAAACGGAGAAGGAATTGGAAAAAGCTTTGCAGGAACAGGAAACTATCAGGCAGACATCAACAACAGGTACTACAATAATAGGGAAGCAGATACAACCATCCCAGGTGAACACTTCTGGTTTGAATTCTGATGAATTAATAAAGCAGATGGAAAGTCTACAACTAAGGGTCACAAAACTCCAAGAAACGAAATTGCAATTAGTAAAATTGGAGGAAAAATATGATACATCTAAAAAGACAGCTGCTGATAACACCAGGGAGATAAAAAGGTTGGAAAAATTGGTTCAGGCTTTGGAAAAAGATCTTTCATTGGAGAAGCCTTTAAACGAAATAAATGGCATTCTTTGGGGTAACATCATTGAGTTAATAAAGGGTATTTGGCCCTCTATTCAAGCTATTTTTGAACAAAATGAGTTGGTTAAAATAGCCCAAGAAGAAATAAACAGAACCAGAAATGAATTAAGAGGCAGGCCTGAGCAGGCCAATCAGCTTATTCAATTTTTGAACACCCGGACAAAGCAACAGCTTGCAGTGTTAGGTATTGATGACAGGACCGGCACAGTTTTGGAAATAAAGAGAGTTTTCATCAAGAGAACTTTCATGCAGAATTTAGAAAGGAAATGCACAGATAGTTTGGTTGATATCAATATTTTCAGAGAGAAATTTCAAGCTTTGTTGGACAGTGGGCTACCAAGTCCTATGCTCTCAGAGGATCAAATAATGGACTTAGAAACCTATGTAAAGAAAATAAATGCTCATGCTCAAAATACAGCTGCTTGTTCTCCTAGTTTACCACAATCAACATTACCAACAGGGAGAAACATCTATGATAGAGTGAGGAATTTATTTCATTTGGAACATGAAATAAAGTATCTATTTCTTAATGAGCCCACCTTTTACAAACTCACAGAATCAGATGAGACATTGAGAAAACTCAAAAGAACTGTGATACCAGACGATTCATGGTGGAGAGACTTATTAGAAATTCTATAAAAGTTATTTCCAGGATGATAATTTATCTTTACTATCAGGTAAATGGTAAAAATGAGTACAGATAAAAGAGTATCAGTTACACAGGTTAAAGGGTATCCGTAAAGACAAAGAGTATCAAACAAGCAAAGAAATTGCTCCAGAAGACAGCAACAAGCCCTTTTTCAGCACTTGCCTCCAGCACATCCATAAAGAAAGGAAACAGCACATCAGCAGTTACTTATTATTCTATCTACGAGACCATTTGTCTCATGTTTACTTGTAAATTAATCCTTAGTCACCCCAAAATATGGGCTAGGATAGTGTGAGATATTTTCAATTATTTAGTGTATAAATAAACCCTCAAAGAGAGTATTGAGGGTGGATTCTATTACTCTGCTGTAACATTGAGATTTTCGGAATAAAAAGCATTTTGGAGAAATTTTTCGTGGCTTACTGGATGATGATTTAAAGCACTGGACTTGTTGCAGGATTCATGTGTTGGACTACAGTTCAATAAGTTTTTCTACCCTTTGTCTGAAATTTTATATTAGTCTATAATACCATCATATCCATTTCTGAATAATTTACATAAAAGATTGAAACAGAATTTGCTTAATTGTACTATGTTTTCAAATGTTATTATTCTTGATGTTTTCTTCTAAATTAGTTATAAGCATGAATTCTTAAATGCTCTTGCTTTACTAATTTAAACACTGTTGATTACTATAATAAAGAATTCTTCATTGCTCTTTGTTTGTAGTCATCTCATTTCTTTATTTTGGACATGGTGAAAGATTCTTAGCTGTCTTTCATCCCTTCAAAATCATCCCATCCACTTTAAATTTTAAGGATTATTCTCTGTCTAGCTATCTTGCCCTGTAATACCATCTTGTGCTTAGAATAGAAATCCAGTAAAGCCATCCTTTGACTCCATAGCCCAATGGACTGAAAGATCTCAGCCTTGCCCTTAGTTTGTGGATTCCACCATTTTTCAAACAAACTCTTGGATCTATAACTAGCCTAAAACCTTCTAAGAACAAAGATAAATCATAAAGAGAGAGCCCTCTCTGGATGCAGATTGGCTAGATTCTGCATCTGAAGGTTGGTTTGTGGTTACCTCGGGTATACTTTCCTTTTCCACAACTTCAAGGAAAACCTGAGTGATAACACCTGGCATTTGGATTAATCGTCGTACGCTTAGTAGATGCTTTGGGCATCTAAGGTATAGTCTCAACAGTAGGCTTCATGATGTGAAGTAGCTCAGTAGCATCGGGAGCACCCTTGGCCTTCGAAGACTCATCTTTGCCATAATCATGGGATCTTGTGGCAACATCCACATGAGCACTCATCATGTATATGTTTGACGGAATTTCCCCTTCCTGGGTGCCCTCAGAGGAAGCCCCAGTATTTTGATTCGCGCCAACAACTAGCTGTTGCCCTTGGAGAAAACGGTTTGTCAACACAACTTGGGAACTAGAAGCACCCTGTTGAGCTAACAAGCATTGCACATCTTTAATTTTGGGGCAAAGGTGAGTAAGATGGTCTCTAGCACATAACTTGCACGGAAACTTCACTTTCTTTTTATCCTTTGGACCCTCACCAACATGCTCATTGGTTTTATTTGCATTACCCTTCCCATTCTTGCCCTTTTTATTATTATTTCATCCCTTCTTCTTCCCTTCGGATTGTTGATTTCCTTTGGGTTCGGAATTTTGGACGGCATTTACCGACCAAGATTGAGAAGGCGATGACTCAGCAGGCACAGCCTGACCAGAAGGAGCAGATTGTAAAGACAACTACTGCAATTGAGTGAGCAGGTTAGTTGCACCACTATTGATCGACCCAATAAGTCCATTGTGGAGTGATAAAAAGGTGTCTTTTTAACTCCTAATTACCTTCACATTAATTGTCATCCCAGGGACGACTTTTTATTTCAAGAGTGTACTCAGTCTGAGGTGGCTATTTACTCAAGAGTAATGTTTTGCAGTATGGTGCTTAAAATCCAAAAGTAAATGAAAGCTGGAAACAAAATCTAATTGGAACAGCAAGAAACTGAAATGTTCTAAACTAAATCATTCACTCAAACAACCATCAATCGAGGATACAGTAACAATAACTCATTCCTCTGGATATTGATGCAATTGAAATCAAACCGGAACAAGACAATCAATCTGGGAACGAGGAAGCAATAACCAATGTTCTCTACAGTTGAGAGTCCTGCTTTAAAGAAATTAAAAGGAAATCGAAATTGAACTAAAGCTGTTATTGAAAGTAAACTAGGAAAACTCTTTAAAAGCACTCTTGCAATGAATCAACAGAAATGAACAGCAAAGCTTCATCTAACAAAAATGATTTATTAATGGAAAGGAATAGCAATGCTAAAATACTAGAACTAAACAACAATCTTAAATGGAACCGAACAACAAAACTAAGTCATTATAAAGACACAGCAACTATAAATGTAATTGAATCAGCAACCTATCAGCATGAACATTAATCACAGTTATTGAAGCAACAACAATCGTAGTTATAATTGAATAGTAAATTAATTGAACAACCATTGCAATTATAACGGAGCAGTAATTAAATGAACCATAGTCTTAATTAGATAGCGCAGCATTAGATCAGAATTATCAGCAGGACATTTCAAGTTATAATTAATAATTCTATCACTCACGTAATCCAATTATGATTTCAATATAACAAAGCAATTCTGCGAAATGTTCATAAACAAAAGATTACTGAACAAAACAATTTAAAGAAATGAAAAGGAAATCAAACCATCACACGGCAGCAATTGTAAAGATATGATACATAGCAGCAGCAGCGTACTCCACCAGAGGCTGGGCCCTTAGCCGCCAGCGGACGCTGCTGGGTTACTTCAGAATGAAAAGAATGAACAGCAACTCCCAAATCATGTATTAATCAGCAAATTTTGGAATCATTACAACAGCAAAGGCTTGAGAATTACAGCATGCAACAATCCCTATCCTATCATGAATAATCCACCATAATTCTTCATCATTTTTCCATCATTTTTCATCCCCAAATCATCCTCAAATCATCCCATCTATGATCTCTGTTTTCATTTTAATAAAGAGAGATCAGAGAGAAGTTAAAATAAAGATAAGTATAACATGATTTCTATTACAAAATTGGATTTTTTCCAACCAATTGATAAACAAGAAGATATATTTCCATCCAGGGTTCAACAAGAGCAAGACGAATTTGGCTTTGCAGCTGAGATTTGGAGGACGACCGCAACAACGAATCTCAGAAAATCATGCTCAAAGAACCCTGCGTTTCTCTCAGTAAAAGTCGAATTTGGGCAAACCGTTCTGGGATAAAGTTAATTGGGTCCGTTCTGGACAAAACCCATGTTCCATATTTTCCAGATTCTGCTTCATTTGCTCGAAATCTCAACCGCAAAACCGTCACTTCTTATTCCAGCGAATTTCTGAGTTGGCACTTTTAATGATCAAATGTTCAATCTGGAAATTATCTTGGAGGCTAAAAATGGTGAATAATGTTACAACTGATTTATTAAAACTATCATTGATAAAATCATGCATAATCATCAATTTATTAGAAATAAAGGAGAATAAATAATATTCATTCATAAAAGCATAAATCATCATAAAATGGATTTATATAATAAATGACATGATGAAGAATAGTAGAAATGGGTGGAATAAGTGTTCAAAAGTGATAATAATAATGGCATATTAACGGCCCAACATACCCCCACACTCAATATGTTGCATGTCCTCATGCAACGAAAACTGAATATATTGCATGTCCTCATGCAACCCAAAGACAAAAACCCATGTGTTAACCAAGCAATAAAAAATTTGTTCATCTCAGCTCATGAAATGGATAGAACAAATGAATTCTTCCTTAATTAATGAATATTCACTTTTAGTAATCTTGATGAAGGCATAACAATTTTTATATTGACATTCAACTATATGTATATATGAAGTTGCAACAAAATATGATATAAGTAACAACGAACTTCATTAACCATTTTCTCAAAAACTACAAACCAACTTTTGTTGAAATTTGGCAAGTAAATTTATAATATATGAATGCCTTTATGATCCAAAAATCAGACTGTTTTGATGCATGGATCATGAGATATAAACAAAATAACTGTAGCTGAGAGTGCATGATTTCCGAAATTTTATGAACCAATTTATCTTGAAATTATCTGGGTTTGTATTAATGATACGTCTGTGTTTTCCAAAAATCACAAGAATTGAGTTCATAGTTTTAAAAATATTATGGAAATCAATTTCTACATTGAAATTGTATGCCTTAAATGAGAAAGAAAATAGAAAACATCCATCATGCGTAGCAATTCCTCCCCCTCTCTGAAAAATTAGCATGCCCTCATGCGATGCTAGAAAACAAATAGAGGTGGTTGCTACCAGCTGTTGAATTCTATGCTTGGTGTAAAACAACATGGAATAAGGGAAGTGTTGAGAATGAATAAGAATAGCAATGGATGATAAAGAATATGAATGGCATAGTCATAAGAAAGAAATGAATGAAAGCAACACTCCCCCAAACTGAAAGATGATATGCCGCTGAAAAAGGGGAAGTGGTAAAGATGTGGAATGAAGGATGATAAATAATGCTCAAAATGGATTTTAGTAAATTCTCCTAAATTTGTAATAAATCAGAAAATTATGCTATTTTACCTCAAGTTTTACCTCCAAAAAGAAAAATGTGGATGACATATATGGACTGGCATTTGTTGAAGCTGATGTAGGCAGAGTTGGTGCTGAAAGTGATACAAAAGGTGGAATCCAGGTAAGCATATCATGTCTGAAGAATTGTTCACGTGCGCGAGCCTCTTCTATTAAGTGCAATAGTGTGGTCATGCTATGAATAGAATTCTGCCCATACTTGTTGTTTTCCTGCAAACAAAGCACTATTTGGCATACAATGTTCTTGAACCCATAGTGTAAGCAATAGATAAGATACATGCAAAAATTTCAATCAGAAAAACTTATGTATACATGCAATACTAATATTTTGGTAAATCAAAAAGTGATGGCAGAGTGCAGTAATCATATCGCATGCATTCCCATAATGCATACATTCCCCCCTCCAATTGGAAAAGAAATTCCATGACCATAAAGCATATGAGAGGTGTGGTGCTGATGGCAAGGCAAGGGAATGAACAATATAGCAGTGAATGAAGCAGAGTACACATATCAATGATAGGATAGCGGGAGTTATGGTTATAATGAGAGCAAAGTGTGTAAAGATAGTTATGAATAAAAGATAGGATGCTTTGGATTGATGATAAGTTATGAAAAAGAGAAAAATGACAGCAATATGCCAAAAAAATGCTTTACTGATAGTATTCTAACTGAAAATGATGCGATTGATCATAAAAAAATTTCTCATGCATAAAGTTTCAAAACAGGGAAAATTAAGGAAATAACTTCTCTGATAGAAAGAAAAAAAAATAAGAAAAAGGGTATTATAGTAATAATCGACGATAAGATATAACTTCAATACCATAAGCAGAGCCTCTGCTGCCAGCAGGCGTCCATAGCCTCGGCAGGGTTGCTTTTTAACCCATATGAGCCAGAATCCTGAATTTATAACTAGAGAGTTACATTGTTGTTCTACAGAAGAGATGAGTGTGCTGGCGTGGTAACCAGATAACCACACTGCCATTCACTGGGATGTAGCAAAAGTGATCAGGCCGGCTCGTGATGAGACCTCCTGTTCCAAGGATAATTGGGCTATCCAATGGATCATAACCCTGGTGTGGTGACCATAATGGGAATGTCACTTTGTTATAGCCTTATGAACATGGTAGGCTGGCTCGTACTGAGACCCCCTATCCTCCATCTGCGAACAAAATTTTGTTATTATTACACATTTTTATGATAAAAAGAGGGAGGCTCGGTACTCCTTAAGAGCAGGGATGGTGGAAGAAGTTGAACATGTCAATAGAAAAATATACCCATAATCTCATTTATTACAGACAGAGAAGATTATAATCTAGAAGGGTGGAACCAGCATGGTATTAAGATGATCAATCAATATCATGTTCAACAGAAAACAATGCAGTAAAGTAGTATATAAATAAGTGTGTCCCTTTTGAAAATAATCTATCATCAAGGAGCTGTCCTGTTAAAGATCATAACGTGAATGATATTAACTCGCTTCAATAGAATCCATAATTCTTGTCCTTATAAAAATAGTGTACTTCATGCCATGAAGGGGAATCAGTAAAATGTGGTTGAGATGAACTAGGAATAGTCCCACAAGAGGAAGGAAGGGTTGCTCTCGAAAATAATCCTAAAGTGTTGCTCTTTTGAATGAACAACAAAAACACTCAAAAAGTGGTGTTCCGTGTAGGGAACAGCAAAGGAAATGCACACCAAAAAGCAAAAATACACATAAAAAAATGTGAAAATGCAAATGTCGTTCCTTTGGAAAAAGGAACAGCAAAAACTAAAAGTGTCGTTCCTTTGGAAAAGGAACAGCAGAAACGCAAGTGCCGTTCCTTTGGAAAAGGAACAACAAAAATGAAAAGTGCAGAAGTGTTGTTCCATTCGAAAAGGAACAACAAAACGTGAAAGTGCAGAAGTGCTGTTCCATTTGGAAAGGAACAGCAAAATGGACAATCATAAAATGCAAACATGCAAAAAAACAAATTCGTTGTTCACAGCATTGATGCTGAGGATGAGTTACACTTTGAATGAAGCAACACCTGAAACACAAAATATAAGAGAAATTAGAAAAGAAACAACATTTTATTTAAAAACAATATGTAAATTAAGTTACAACGGCTATGATATTATGTAAAAAAAATGATCTTTTTGAAGAATGTTTTGGCAGCAGTGACAAGACATGAATCTTCAAATCGAAATCAATTCTTCATTTCTTCTATTATGAATCCGTTGGGTAATGACTTAGATGAAATTCCTTTGTTTCGTTAAAATTTTTTTCAAGAATCACTCGTCCATAAATTGACCTTCTTTATTTTCCCAGGACCTGCAAAAAAGCGAGTGTCTACCTGCGATAAAATATTAAATCATGGAGAAAGAGAGGTGATCGGGCTCCCCTAATCCAAGAATGATGCAAAAAACAACAAGTAGTTACTCTATATAACAAATCCATTGAGAAAATAACAAAGTAAAATTTATTTGTCACCTGCGGGAGAGCAGTGGTCGACCATACTATCCAGCAGTGTTTTAATCACAACTTCTTTGTTTTTCATCAAAATTGAGTGATTCCAAAGCCAAATGAGAGCTAATTCAAACTTTTATCTCCAGTAGCAACAGGTTCTAGAAATTCAATGATATGATATGTCAATTTTAGTTAGAACAACCTGCATAACATAGTCATTTTCAATTGCCCAGCTCAGATCAACAGTTAATGTTTTAAGCGTAAATTTTTCGTTTGATGTCGGATTCGAATGATTAAAATTGAAAATTAAATTAGATTCATTTAGTTATTTCCAATAGAAACAGGTTTTGAAGACAAGAAGAATTGATAGGTCAAATACTGTAAGGAACAGCCGTAAAGACATAGTTTTAAGGGTGCTGATTTACGATAGACAGTCAGTATTTTGATCATAAATTCCCCATACGATATCGAAAATGAGTGATTCCAATTGAATTGTAAACTATATTCATAGGGGAATCTACCATAGTAACATGTTTTAAAAATTCAAACATTTAGGCCTCCAAAAACTGACTGTACCAACTCTGTTCCTGAGCTGTCCACTAGACATCCGGTCAATGTTTTGGTTCTAACTTTTTCGTTTCAAATCCAAATTGACCGATTCAAATTGGGTTAGAAAGTAGAAATCAAGGGCTACCTAGGGTATAAACAGGTTTTAAAAATATTCACTTTTGGTCCCTCAAAACATGACTATCCCGACTGTTTTTCCAGAAAGTTCATCAAGCCCGCAAGCCAAAAAAATGATATTCAAGCATTTTTTCAAATTGGTGATAAAAATGAAAAATGAGTGTTTGTAGAACTTATTATTTCTATTATGATTCATCTACATACACAAATAAATTGAAATATTTATCACCGATGTTGATTTCGATAGCGTGTTGCAACAAAAAAACAACTATTTTTACAAAAAAAAACAAAATGCATTTATTTATGTTCTTATTTTATTTATTTTATTTTTTCACTAACCTACTTTGATTGAAATATGAATATGACTATGTATAGGAGTACTTCCAATGGAACCATTTTTGAAATAAGGCTTCAAATATGTACATACCCAAATTTGAAAAATGCATGTTGATAAAAATTAGGGTATGAGAAGCCAACTTCCCTTGAAAAGATGGTATCAAAAATTGTTGAAGTATGGAGTGATGATGCAAACACGTGATGGAGTGAAACCAATCTTCAATATATCCGTTACTTTCTTGATTTCCCATAGCCATCATATCATGAAGTTCTTGAGCTTTTAAAATGACTTGTTGATGCATACTAAAAGAAACCTCATTTTCTTCCATAGCTTCTACAATTTTTTAATTTGAAACATTCTGAATCTCATTGTAAGTTTTCTCCATTGGTGCATGTGAGATAGAATGGGTGGGAAGGATAGGTAAATTTTGCAGTTCAACATTGTAAGCATGTTGTAATGGTTTATTGTGGTGAGGGTGTGGAATTAGTTGAGCAGGAAATTGTGTATGGAATGGAGCATTGTGATGATGTGGTTGGTTGGGTTGAGTGGATAAATTTGATATGCAAGCAGGATGTTGTGAAAGAGCCGGTGGAGAATATGGAGAATGTGCTTGTGCTACAAGATGAGGGAGAGTAGTCATGCAATCAGAAGGTGAACCATGCCAAACTTGTAGATAAGATTGGTGGTTATATTGAAATTGACATGGCTGCCCTAGAACATGAGTATTCCATAATGGATATTGCAAGTAAGAGAATGGAGAAGAAGTGTTTTGAACCATACCTGTAGGCCATGATTTCCATGGTTTTGACCTTGTTGCAGCTTCCTCACCTCTTTGATATGATACTTCCATCCTAGATAAGGAAAAGTAACCATCTATGGGCTGCTCCTTTCGGTCATGAGGGAAAAACACTTCATCAAATTCTTCATTTTTATGAACCTGCAAAACGTCCAATTTTGAGCTTAGAGAGCTAATAAAATCAACTTTAAAATTTTCAAATAAATCATTGATTTCAGCTCTTATGTCTCCTATTCTTGTAGCAGATTTGGAAAAGAAAGAACAAACATCTCTAGAATTCTTACCGGCCTTGGAGATTCCTCTTGAATACCTTATGCACAACTCACAAACATCATCATATGATAACTGAAAAACATCACCTTTTCCTATCAGATTTAAGAGTTCTAAAAATTCATCTTTGATTCCTTTAAGAAGGAGTGTTTTTAAGATCTCTTTTTCCAAATGCTTATGCTTTGATTTTTGAAGGTTATAATGAAATTGATCTACATAGTCCTCCAAACTTTCATCTTCCCCTTGTATCATACCGAAAATATCTTCATTGGATTTGCAATAGTCTTGGTACTTCTTCAAGAATATGTTCTTCATGTCCTCCCATGATTGGATGCAATTCCCACCTAGGCTCATGAACCATCAGAGAGCTGCTCCTTTTAGAGTAAAAGGAAACACTTTCAATCTTTGATCATTAGTACAATAATCATATCCTCTACAAAGTATTTCGAACTCAAATAAGAATGTATCCGGATCTTCATTTGCTAAACCATGAAAATTTGGTAAAGATGGGGGAATTATGTGCATTTGTGTCACTCCTCCTAGATCTTTGATAGGAAATTCAAAAGTAGAAATGTGAGCCATTTCTTACCATAATATAAGATGTTTTTCATGTGTTTCTTCGAGGCTCCTTCTTCAAATGTTCCTGTCAATTAGTTAGTGAAATGGGTGGTGCTTACATCACCACTTGAGTGAAATCATGTGATTCGTTTTTTTAAAAATTTCTATATTTTTTCTAGTCATTCACACAAAAATTCAAACATCTATTTCTACACAAAAAATTAACAAATCTGCCGGAAAGTGGGTGGGGGAGCAGGGCTGTTACATGCTCCGTACGCAGGTTCTTACCTTCCGTTTTTAATACCCAATTCTCTCCTAGCAGGCACTCATCAGATTCACACTACTCTTTAGAAATGGCTACACTCTCCCCGGCAACGGCGCCAAAATGTGAAGCGATAAAAAGGTGTCTTTTTAACTCCTAATTACCTTCACATTAATTGTCAACCCAGGGACGACTTTTTATTTCAAGAGTGTACTCAGTCTGAGGCGGCTATTTACTCAAG
This sequence comes from Pinus albicaulis, assembly GCA_034641835.2. Lineage (NCBI taxonomy): Eukaryota > Viridiplantae > Streptophyta > Pinopsida > Pinales > Pinaceae > Pinus > Pinus albicaulis. The sequence goes on from JAXQQM020093273.1 coordinate 57,188, forward strand.
AGTAATGTTTTGCAGTATGGTGCTTAAAATCCAAAAGTAAATGAAAGCTGGAAACAAAATCTAATTGGAACAGCAAGAAACTGAAATGTTCTAAACTAAATCATTCACTCAAACAACCATTAATCGAGGATACAGTAGCAATAACTCATTCCTCTGGATATTGATGCAATTGAAATCAAACCGGAACAAGACAATCAATTTGGGAACGAGGAAGCAATAACCAATGTTCTCTACAGTTGAGAGTCCTGCTTTAAAGCAATTAAAAGGAAATCGAAATTGAACTAAAGCTGTTATTGAAAGTAAACTAGGAAAACTCTTTAAAAGCACTCTTGCAATGAGTCAACAGAAATGAACAGCAAAGCTTCATCTAACAAAAAAGATTTATTAATGGAAAGGAATAGCAATGCTAAAATACTAGAATTAAACAACAATCTTAAATGGAACCGAACAGCAAAACTAAGTCATTAGAAAGACACGGAAACTATAAATGTAATTGAATCAGCAACCTATCAGCATGAACATTAATCACAGTTATTGAAGCAACAACAATCGTAGTTATAATTGAATAGTAACTTAATTGAACAACCATTGCAATTATAACTGAGCAGTAATTAAATGAACCATAGTCTTAATTAGATAGTGCAGCATTAGATCAGAATTATCAGCAGGACATTTCAAGTTATAATTAATAATTCTATCACTCACGCAATCCAATTATGATTTCAATATAACAAAGCAATTCTGTGAAATGTTCATAAACAAAAGATTACTGAACAAAACCATTTAAAGAAATGAAAAGGAAATCAAACCATCACACGGCAGCAATTGTGAAGATATGATACATAGCAGCAGCGTACTCCACTAGAGGCTGGGCCCTTAGCCACCAGCGGACGCTGCTGGGTTACTTCAGAATGAAAAGAATGAACAGCAACTCCCAAATCATGTATTAATCAACAAATTGTGGAATCATTACAACATCAAGGGCTTGAGAATTACAACATGAAACAATCCCTATCCTATCATGAATAATCCACCATCATTCTTCATCATTTTTCCATCATTTTTCATCCCCAAATCATCCCCCAAATTATCCTCAAATCATCCCATCTCTGATCTCTGTTTTCATTTTAATAAAGAGAGATCAGAGAGAAGTTACAATAAAGATAAGTATAACATGATTTCTATTACAAAATTGGATTTTTTCCAACCAATTGATAAACAAGAAGATATATTTCCATCCAGGGTTCAACAAGAGCAAGACGAATTTGGCTTTGCAGCTGAGATTTGGAGGACGGCCGCAACAATGAATCTCAGAAAATTGTGCTCAAAGAACCCTGCGTTTCTCTCAGTAAAAGCCGAATTTGGGCAAACCGTTCTTGGATAAAGTTAATTGGGTCTGTTCTGGACAAAACCCATGTTCCGGATTTTCCAGATTCTGCTTCATTTGCTCGAAATCTCAACCGCAAAACCGTCACTTCTTATTCCAGCGAATTTCTGAGTTGGCACTTTTAATGATCAAATCTTCAATTTGGAAATTATCTTGGAGGCTAAAAATGGTGAATAATGTTACAACTGATTTATTAAAACTATCATTGATAAAATCATGCATAATCATCAATTTATTAGAAATAAAGGAGAATAAATAATATTCATCCATAGAAGCATAGATCATCATAAAATGGATTTATATAATAAATTATAATAAATGACATGATGAAGAATAGTAGAAATGGGTGGAATAAGTGTTCAAAAGTGATAATAATAATGGCATATTAATGGCCCAACATCCATCACCATGAGGACCAGGCTTAGTCTTGGATAAATCCAATTTGGAGCGAGGAGCATTAGGAAAATATTTGTGAAGGACCCCAGACTGAGAATATATCAATTCCAGTCGCTGGGCCCTAAAAATGGCCTGCTCCTCGGAAAATAACCCGGACAGGGATAAATCCTTAGAAATTTCTGACTGTAGATATTTCAGAAACCATTCCAAAAGGAATTCTCCTGGAATATGAGCTTTAATAAGCCTCTTCCTTCTTCGCCATTCCTGGATATGATCAGAAATGTGGGTTGCGTCGTCCTGCTTAAAATTAGCTAGGAGTTCAGCGTCATAACGGATGGGCAACTGGAAATGATTTAGAAATGTAACAGCCAGATCTCCAAATGTATCAAAACTTCCCCCAGTTAACTCAATATACCATTTGGCATCGTTTCCAGTTAAGGTGCGTTGAAACAATCTCAACCTAATCAAATCATCGATCAGGGAGTTAGAAGAACACCATAAATGGAAGGTGGTGATATGCTCGGCCGGGTCCTCTCCATTCTTGCCTTCAAAATTTGGAATGTGTAAAGGTAGTTTGGTAGGAATCGAAGGCCACCCCAGACTGTTCTGGATCAGATCGTTCGTCAATTTTGATAGATCTGGAAAGTTTAACGTCGCCAGAAAAGGTAAACGAGGCAGAGCCTGAGGATTCCATCCTTGATGGGATGAATTCCCTACATTCTGAAAATAATACCCTAGATTTGATGAGGCAATAGGTTGCCAAAAAGAACTCGTAGAAAATGTTGGGCCAAATGATCCAACATTTGGAGAAGGACCCCCTCCCAACGTAGAGTTACCAAATACCGGACCAGTTCCCGTCCTCGAAGTAATGACCAAAGAATAAAGCCCCTGATAGGGGTTCCATGCATTAGAAAGAGGGAAAAAATTCTGATAAGCACTTGACGAAGGGAAAGAAGCATTCCCTTGGTGACCAGTGTAAAACTAATTCCCTGCCCCTGCTATAGTGAATACAGGGTTCCAACCTGTAAAAGTAGTCAAATTCTGTCCTCCAGACCAAGGGTTAAAACTATGAGTCTGAGAAGTAAACGGAAAATACCCTAAAGAAGGATTTGAATTAGGAATATGCCTAGTTCTGAAGGGGAACCCTTGAAAAAAAGCTGATCCACTAGCCATGGAAGACATGGGTGTAGATGCAACTGCAGCAGCGGAAAAGGAAAAAGGAGGAATCCAACTAGTGGGCATTCCAAAACAAAAGGGACCACATTCAGAAGCATGTGCTTGGGTGAAACCAGAGCCAAACACAGTAGTACTAGAAGCAATCGAAGATATAGCAATAGTGCCTCCTCCTTCAACTGAAGCAGGAGTCTGAATGCCTGTAGCACTCACAGTAGAAGTCGCGTTCGCAGTCGTGGCCATCGAAAGGTATGAATAATACAGACGATATTCTGGTCTTGCAGACTCAGGTCTGATGTACTCAACAATGAATGGATAATCAGGAGGAAAAGGAGATGGAAGTGACTCAGAGGGTTGAGATACTTCCTCTACTTCTACTTCTTCTTCCTGCAGAAATAGGACTCTCGAGGTGAGCGGAACTCTTCTCTCCGAACCAACACCGGAGCCAATTCCAAAACCTTCAGACCCTTGTGGAGATCTCTCTCCACTGCGTCAGATGCCATAGGGTGATATACACCTACTATGTTACTCCTATGCATTCTTGAAGAAGGCTCTGCACTCTCGGGAGATAACCCCCGGATTCTCCTCGATCGACGAGGCGCTTGATCAGCCACTTTAAAAAATTTTAATTAGACTCAAAAAAGTATAAAGCTAAGCAAGATAGGAGTAGAGAGCACTCACTACAAAAATCCCTAAGATACAGCCAAGCAAGCAGCCTTCAGGTATTTTCCACTCCAGGTGATTAGGACCGGACACCAAAATACGGGAAAGCGAAAAATAGGACCTCCCAAAAGTAATCTGGGATAATTACAGCCAGGCCTACTAGCGAAGGTAACAGAAACATTTATGCCAACCTCCTAACAACAGCCTTTGCCAGCACAAGTACCCAAGCTTCACAAGGGCACCCCCCAGAAGTACCGCTGGAAGTGATACGACATCTGCCTCAGGTACCACGGGTATTCCCCCCTGCAGTCACCTGTGTTGAACCTAGGAATGGAAACTATGGGCACCAATCCATATTAGAAGCCGGGCAGAACGGTCTTAAGGCAACATCCAACAAATCAGAGAGGGGGTATCTCTCTTTTCGGCCTTCACTTCCCCTCGTGCTTGACTCTATGGAGGAGAGCTTTCCCGGTCCACCTAACAGAGTTGGATTTCGCTCAATTAATAAACTTCTATGTTTTAGTTTGAGCGGTCTTGGAGAGTTAACTCTCCACTCACCTAATCCAAGGCCCTACAACCTAGCTAGTTGGTGTATGACACTTAATAAAAAACTTGCTAGTTGTTTTTAAATTATAGCACTTATTTTAATTGGCTGTTATATTAGGTCAATGGGATATGGAAATGAAACTCATGGTGTTTTGTAATGCAAAAAATAAATTAATGAAAACCAAACTACATGCAAATGCAGTAATTGCCTTTCGATGAAAAGAAATTTCTACAGAGGTTCTACAAGACTAAATATTTTTTCTTTTCAAATAACAAACTTCACACTCACAAAAACTATGAAAAAGACTAAATGCTTAAGTGCACCTGATCCAAACAACTAAGAGCATGCAAATTCTAAGATGCAAAATCTACTAAAGCATAGAGAAATTTCCCAAAGATCTTTCAGTTTTATCTCTTTTTGGTTGTCCACAAAGCTAGTTCCCAAAATTAGAAACTCTCAGTATAAAGACACCAAAATATGTTTGAAACAAGAGGAAGAAACCAAAGACAATTCCTTTCCAAAATCAAGTCAAAAACCAAAGGCAATAAATCTCAAAAAAGCTTCAGAAGATGTAAGGAAACGAAAAAAAAAATGCAAAATAAAAGCAAATGACAAAACACAATGTTTTTTGAGCTTTTGAATTTTATAAAAAGGAAGAGCTCGAAGAGACCAAGAAAAATATCAAATCCCAAGCCAAACAACTCTGAATTTCAAGAAAAACTTCAAAAAAGCTCCAAATCTTATAGGGCTACTTAGTAGCAAGATTTATATGAGAAAAAGAAGATAAGAAACTTAGTAACTCAGCCTAGAAGAATAGTACAACCTTGCTGCAAACAAAAATTTCAAAGAACCAAGAAAGACTCTTCAAAAAATTGCGACAAGACCTATTCAAATGAACTCAAGAAAACCAAACAAAAATAGGCAAAAATCGAAGCGCAAAGCAAGAAACAAAGCTAGGAAAGAGTAAATGAGCATAGGCTCTCTGTCCTGATGAAGCAGAACAACCAAGAATCCCCAGAAAGATATCTTGGTACTCGAACCAGAAATGCAAGCACTAAAAACAAGATTTGCCTAATAAGCCAGTCTTCGACCAATCAAGAGAGAAAAAGACCAATAACCACTATCAACCCAATCCAGAGACTCTAAAGACACTACAGGAACAGGTCTCCACAGGCAGACAAGACTAAAAAGTCAAGAAATCAAAAATTTCAAAATTTGCCCAGGCATATGCTACTTATCAGCTTTTCAACAAGCATGCATACTCGCCTGTGTCAAAGGAAACCTGCGTATATGCCGATTCCTTTAACAAAAACTGCATGTATATGCATCTATGTATAGAAAAACTCACGTATAGAAAGGTAAATAATGAAAAAAAAAATGATCAAGCCTGGATAAAGAACCAGGTCTTCAGTTTGACTGGGAAAAAGTTAACTGGACTAGAAATAATAGTTAAAACTGTTCGAAACCTTTCAAAAGCTGAAACCACCCAACAGGGTAATCACAAGAATGCAATCCCCAGTGGAGTCACCAGTTCTGTTTCGTGAAATAACTCCCTAGAGGTTTTTTGGGTCAAAACCTCCACAAATCAGGGCATGCTACTCAAGAAGGACTCACACAACCACGCTTGTATGCTAAAAACTAGATAACATCAATAGTAGAACTCACCCATAATCCTATGTTTGATGTAGATCCCGCGGGTTCCAAACCCCCAGCAACCCTTCTTCCTCCTTAACCTGAAAACCAAGAAGAAACGTGCACGGAAATCTAGTTGTACAGCATATATTTATCCTAAATGTCAGTGAAATCCATGTGAAACGTCATATAAAGAATAATAAATGCTTAAATGATAATCTTTTCACATATACAAGTAGATATTAACATGTGAATTCAACAACAATATGGTTCTTCTTCATTACGAATAGCATGTATAGTACTAAAATGTGGAGAGATCACCTGAATCCTCCCACGATCTTCGAACAGACCGTCATCCGGATCCGTCCCACGATCTTCGAACAGACCGTCGTCCGGATCCGTCCCACGATCTTCGAACAGACCGTCGTCCGGATCCGTCCCACCCTTGCCTCACTAAGATACCTTCAGGACTTGTGCACACGAGATGACATATAAATGGATGAACATCTCCAGGAAACAAGGGTATCCTGTAAAAATCTGGGAAAGTGCAGGAGGCACGGGAAATCAAACTTGAATTGGAATTCCAACAGAGTATAATGTCTATAAAATTCTCCCTCCCTTAGTTCATGCACATGAGGGGATTTTATACTCCCTTAAAGTAGTTTCAATTAGTTGGAAACATTTGGCCACGTGTTGGGGTGGTTGAACTACTGGAGTAACCATCAACCCGGTCCAAAAATACAGAATTTTTATATATTTTTTAATGATTTTAATGGCATATGTGTAGAAGTGTGTATGGAATCACGTATACACACGGAAAAGTCTGGGCATACCCACGTATGGTATTTTTAACACTTTTTTTTATGAATTTTGTTCAAGTCTGTGGGAATGGGTGCCCAAGGCCATAGAGACAATCATGAATCACATGAGGGTGAAAAACGATGCAATAACACTAAAGTAGCTAAAGAAACATCTACCAGCATGGCTAATGTACAAACATAGAAGGAAGTCACAGGAACTAATCTTGTTGTGCAGAAAGAAAACACTAGCAACAAACCTGATGTGCAAAAAGAGAATACTAATGGTAAAATCAATGTACATATTGATCGGTAATTTACATCCCAGACAGAAAAGGAAAGCACAGGTACTGAGACCAATGTGCACACTGAGAAAGGAGACATAGGTAGTAAGCCTATTGTGCAAGCAATAAAAAGAGATATGAGTAATAATCCAGATTCACAACTTGGAAGAGAAGAAACTACTAAAAAAGTAGTGGAATCTTCTGAAATTATAATTTCTCCTCATTTTCTAAGCCAATATGAGCAATTTGCCTAGCAAATAGGACAACAAAATAATCCCCAAGTTAACGTTCTAGAAGATCAAGATATGGAAGTTATTCCTGAACATCCTACAGGTGAAATTATGTTGAAAGTAGAAGAAATTTCTCCTCTAGACATATTTTATAGCCTTAAGCATAGGGTTGTTGTTAGAAAATAGGGGAAGAGTATAAGGACTGACCAGGACCCAGTTTGAACATCATAAGTGTAATTTTTTGAATATTTTTTATAAAAATGCTGAGGTGAATCCATCGGAGTATCTCACCTAATTATTTCCATATGTAGGTGCTTATACTGCTTCTATTATAGAGAAAGCTTTTGAAGTCTCCCAGTTGATGAAACAAAAAGACTTACAGAAATCTATGTTAGAGGAACAATCCACAGAGAATCAGCAAAAGATTGTTCAGCTAGAAAAACAATTGCAAGATAAGGAGCTCAGATCTAAATAGTTGGAAGAACAGCTTAGCATTGAAAAGAATAAGATTAATGAAAAAGGCTTGAAAAAATAGCAACAGTTGAGTCAAGGGGTAGAAAATTTACAAAATCTTCTGCAAACTGAGAAAAATGCAAAGATTGAACAAGATAAAATACTCCAATCAGCATTGGACAAGTTCAAGGATTACACTAAATTAGATCATTTCAAGACTGAAGCTCTTGAAAAAAAAAAACTGCTATCTCAGCAGTTAAATGAATTTTGTCTAAAGTTGGCACAAGCTAAGCCCTTGTGCGAAATAACATCATTTTTGATAGATGAAGTAGTCACTCTCAAGCAAGAAATTGATGATGCTGATGACAAAATTTATGAATTCCTTTCATGGCAGGATATAGTGCAGGGAAGAAAACCTAATGTTCCTAGAATTGAAGAGAAACAGAAGGAAATTTTATTTGTGGAATGGGAACAACATATGATGAAATTAGAAAGATCCATATCAAGAGCTAAAAGTATGATGAATAATATTACACAACTAGTTAATGACATCTTCTACACCACTAATTTGATCTGAAATTGTATCCCAGGAAAGTTACCACAAATAAAAGAAGTTGATTCTAGGTGGAAAGAAGAGATAATTAATAAGAATCAACAGATTAGTAAACTACAAGAAATTTCATGGGATATCATGTGGACTTATCTAATCAAGCCACATAGTCAACAAATCGCATTTCAAATGCTATTCATTATATCATTCCTAAATTCTCTGATGCTACGTATACTAGGCAGCTACATTCAAGGCTAAGTCATCCAAAATAAGTGAAAGATATGCTCAAAATCTACCATCTGGGCACACTAAACGCAGGAGATAATCATTGAATCAGTTTCAATTCAAGATCGCAATTTTGTTTCTAGATTTCTGATTAGATAGATTGTAGCAGTGGTTTTAGTTATTTTGTTTTATTTTAAAGTTCCTATTTAAACCCCTTTCATGCATTTATAAAAGGGTTCTGAATTTGTAATATTTTGATTTGGATGTTACATTCTTGTACTCCATTGACTGTTATATTTTTATAAAGGATCACATCTGGTGATTTCATGGAAAATTGTCTTTAAGAATTGCATTTCTGTATCTTGGAGTCTGTTTTACATTGAATTTCTGGATTTGGATATTGAATTGCATCGAGAAAAGTATCAATATGGATATGGTATTTGTATCTATTCACTGTTAATTTTGTTATGTTATGAGACATTCTCTATAAAAATTGCTATCATTTATATGTATTTTTTTTACAATATTTCTTTATACATATCATTTCTGAGTGTGTAGAAATATTCATCTCTTTAAGTATATGAAAATGATATATATAATAATGAATACAATGTGCTATTATAACTCCGTTTAATTTCTTAAATAGAGTTATATTTATTTGTTACTGCATATTTCAATTAAACTATAATACATTTTCATGGTTATTGTTTTAGTTGAAATAATTTTAAAGTTGTATTCATATTTGGTACCCGGGTTTGATTCTAGATTTATTTATAAGTTATAGATTAGATTAGATAGTTTATTTTATTCATTTAGTCCCATTTTCCATTCATCCAATCATTCCATCACCAACCCATTTAAGTTATTAGGAAACTTGTCCTATCAATCCTTCTAGTGCCAAAAATGTTGAAGCCTCAAAAATTGTTGCTTTAAACATTGGGGGAAAAACCACCGAGTCGGGACCTTAGTACAGTGTAAATACGAATTTTTAAGGAGATGATTACAGTTTTAGATAAGTTTAAAATAAAATGTTAAACATTGAAAATTTGTTCAAAAAGTTTACATGATCTTTTAAAACCTTGAAGAAAATATAAATCATTATAATTTTATTGAGCAGAGAAAGGTTATCTATAAAAGTAAAGACTTTTTCAAGCTTTGGCACTCAAAAAACTCTAAAAATTTTCATCCATTGATTCTTAAGGATAAAACTATTTAACCCCATCCATTTAGGTTATGATTTTTTAGAATGTAATTCTAAGAAATTATATGGAAAAATTTAAGAGATAAGAGGTTTCATCACGAGCCTGCTTACCATGATCATAAGAAGTAATAAAATTGACATTACCAACACTGCATAACAAAACAGGGTAATGGCTTATAGATACAAGACAGGGGGTCTCATCATGAGCCAACTTGTTCAGTTTAATTAGAACTAATGAATGACATTGTTATTTACTGGCTACCAAACCAGAACAATGGCTCTTAAACTAAAAAATAATTAAAAGACAAAAACATGATATAATATGTATTATGAATTTGTTTTTAAGGAGTCATAATCTTAGTTGTATGGGACAATGAATGGTTGATGGTTAAAAGGTAACCCTGTCAAGACTATGAACGTTTGTAGGAAATAGAGGAAATGCCTATGAAAATAGAGTATATTACAAAAGCTAAACTTGGGAAGTCCCCTTAATTCATTATTATCCACCAATCAAGGCTTGAGAAAGCCAAAAAATGTTTTTATCTTTGAGGAATTAGAAAGAAATTGTAAGTGATTTTTATTCTTTTTTAGAGTTAGATTTTATTTAAAATTTCTCTAAGATGATGGATTGTAGATCTCTGTGGTGTAGATTTTCAGAATCAGAGCTCGGAATCTCCACAGTTCATTTTTCAGTCTACGTTTCGGGTCTAAAGCAAGACCCATCATCAGGACAAATGATAGGTCTTGCTTTAGACCTGAAACATAGAATGAAAAATGAGAACAGTGGAGATTCCGAGCTCTAATTCTGAGATTCTCTAAGATGGTTTTAATTATCTTTAGAAATTTTCATTTACTAGAAATATAGTATTCATTTTATTTTTCCAGAGATACCTATTTCTTCCAGTGAATCACCAATTGTTGTATGGTACAAAAACCCTCCCCATTTCTAAATTTTAGAATAAATTTCATTTTGAAATAGGTCCCCTTTTTCTTTAGATAAGAATAAAAACTTAGAGGAAATTTGATCATTTCTGAATAAAACAACAAAGTTTCATTGATCAAAGGGCATATATTTCATATCTTTAATAGAAAGTGTATATAAACAAATGCAACATTGAAAAATTTATGATCTGATGAGATATAAAGACTTTATCACATTAACATAATACATGGAAGTATGCAGTTGGAACAAAGTCCGATGTGATATAGTAATCGCAGTCGCAAATCGCAGATATCCTTAAGTTGTATATTTGTTTTTGAAAAACTCCGATGCGATTGAACCAATCGCAATTTAAAAATGCAAAATTTTTAAGTTTTCACATTTGATCTATAAAAAGTTGATGCGATGTGATTGATCGCAATTGCATTTCGGAAGAGCAATGTAATAAGCACTTGTATTATAATCTCCGATGTGAAGGACCACATCGCAATTCACAAATCGCAAAATGAAAATGCAAACTCTTTGAACGGTCAATTGAAAAAACTCCGATGCGATGCAACTGATCGTAATCACATTTCAGAGGATCAAATATTATAGACACTCATGTTACAAAAACTCCGATGTGATACACCATCATCGTAATCAGAAATCAGAGAGGATCATGAGATCTTATTTTTTGTCCCTTTTGAAAATCCCCGATGCCATTAATACTTAATCTTTATGTTTTACATTGTGCATATGATATTTATTTATCGCAATCTCATGATTCAAAGGGAAAGTTTTAAGTTTTCATTTCAGAACTGCTGATCTCTGATTGTACATTTACTATTAATAGAAAATCAAAAGAATGATGGTTATGAATTCTATTTCAAAGAAGTTCGCTATTAAATATAAAATCGAACGATTAATGATAATTGATTTTATTTTTAATGCATGAGTGTGACTCTTTAGAGGGCATTTAAGTTTTAATATGGAGTTAATAAATGGAAATCAATGAATAGTTCTTTCATATCGTTGTTCTGAAAGATTTTTCTCCATTGCAGAACAACATAACATCTAATCCTTTCATTCACCGAGCAAGAGAACGTTACTAGACAACAAAATGTCTACGAGATCAAGGAAGGCAAAGGCCACTGTCGCTGCAAATACCCCTATGCTCACCATGGTACCTAAAGAGAAACCATCCATAATTAAGCTGGTTACAGACACATCGTCTCAAGATCTTAGAAAACTATCTTGGGAAGAGGTATATAACCTCATAGAAAGGGAAAAACCTCACTGTGGCGAAGGCAACTATTCCTGACGAATATGACTTAGAGTCAGATTCAGAAACTTCTCTTCAAGCACTTTAGAATTCATTCCTGCACTGAACTGTAGCTCGGGAAAAAATTTTCTAGTACTATGATTGGATCCGGTGGGTGATAGATAATGTCACCATCCAGAATAGGACATTTTTTTCAGCTGCAAGGGCAACATTTGGTTCATTTAAAGCAGAGAATATTAAAGCAATGTACCACCTTCTGGACCCGCAGAAAATCTACAACAAAGCCATCATCAAGGAAATTTCTGCAAATAATGAAAATCATTCGAAGCCAATCATAGAGTGGAGAAGATCTCGAGAGAAGCAAAAAAATGAGGCATCAGGTATGTACTCTGTGGAGTCCCTTTCACCTCCATACTTGTTGTGTAACCAGCTCCAAAGAGAGAAGAAAAGAGATATTCACGCCTTATAAATGAGCCACTTCGAGGGGGAAACCTCCAATACATTACATGAATGAACAATTCTTGGATGATACAAATGAACAAAACCTCCTTCTATGTATAGGAGTCCATGGGGCCATAATATAATCCTAGTGGGGCCACAATGTAATCCTAGCCGACCTAACAATAATAATGTAAGGGCACAATAATAACAATATGGGGTTACAGGGGTACAATAATAACAATAAGGGGGGCTACACTAACATAATAAGGGGCTACACTATTAATATAGGGACTTAACATGCCCCTCTCCTTCAAAAAAGTGTTGTCCTCAATGCTTGAGTAGCTCTGGGTGCTTCTGTATAAAATTCTCATCCTCCCATGTAGAATCTTCAGTGGGTAAGTTCTTCCACTTGATGAGATACTCTGAAATTGATCGATTCCGTAGTTGTCGAGTTCTTGTTTCCGTGACCGCTTTCGGTTCCAATATGATTTTTCCTTCCTCATCAAGTTCTGGCAATATTGTTTGAACTGGAAGATTTTCACCTATAACCTTCTTTAAGCATGAAACATGGAAAATCGGATGCACTCGTGAAGAAGCAGGAAGCTCCAATTTGTATGCCATAGTACCAATCTTTTGCAACACCTTGTAAGGACCATAGTACTTTGGCGATAATTTATTATCCTTCTTAGCTTGCTTGAGGGACATTTGTTTGTATGGTTGTAGCCGTAAAATACCCAATCTCCTACATCAAAACTTCTCTCGCTGCGATGTTGATCTGCCTGTTGTTTCATTCGATTTTGTGCCAAATTCAGGTTATCCTTTAAGAGTTGGAGAACTTCTTGCTGATGCTCGATGTGATCTTCCACCGCTTGAACCTTCGAATTTTCCCTTAAAGATGATGTGATGGATGGTGGATGATATCCATAAAGTGCCATAAATGGGGTCATTTTTGCCGCAGTATGGAAGGAAGTGTTATACCACCATTCAGCAAGAGGTAACCACTTGACCCATTGTGTTTGTTTATCAGATACAAAACAACGAAGATATCCTTCCAAAAATTTATTTACTATCTCAGTTTGACCATCAGATTGAGGATGATAAGATGATCTATGAGCTAATTTAGTACCCAAAGAAGAAAATAACTCTGTCCAAAAATTTCCCGTAAAAATGGGATCTCTGTCGCTCACAATAACCCTTGGGCTTCCATGTAGGTTTTGAATTCTGTCCACAAATGTAGTAGCAACTGTACTTGCTTTAAATGGATGAGATAATGCACAAAAGTGTGCATACTTGGTAAGTCTATCAACTACCACCATGATGACATTCTTTCCTTCAGACTTAGGTAAAACTGTGATAAAATCCATTGAAATCTCCTCCCAACGCTGACTTGGAATGGATAAAGGTTGTAGAAGTCCCGGGGTCTTAATTGTCTCCACTTTATTCTGCTGGCAAACCAAACATTCCGCCACAAACTTTTGAATATCAGATTTAAGGCCATCTCAAAAAAATTCTTTCTTCACCCTGTGGTAAGTTTTTAAAAATCCTGAGTGTCCTCCTAAAGGAGAAGTGTGCAATTCCAGAAGAATCTTTTGTTTTAGTTGGGAATTCTTACAAAGATATAAGCCATCTTTGTACCATAAGGAATCATTTTTCCAACTAAATGTATCAGATGTACTAGGATCTTGCTGCAACTTTTGAATGAGTGTCCATACATCTTTGTCCTTCTTCCATTCATCTTTTGCTTCGATTATCCAATCTGGTTGGATAATAGAAATGGCACAAAGCAATGCTTCCACCTCTTCATTCTTTCTTGAGAGTGCATCTGCAACAACATTAAGCTTTCCTTTTTTGTAGATTATTTCAAAGTCATAACCCAACATCTTTGTGACCCATTTTTGCCGCTCTTCTGATGATAGTCTTTGTTCCAAAAAGTGTTTAAGACTATCATGATCAGTTTTTACCTTGAAGTGTCTTCCCATTAGGTAAGTTCGCCATTTCTTTAGTGCATGCAGTATTGCTAACATTTCCTTCTCATAAATAGGTTTATGTAAATACTTTCCTTTGATTGGACGACTTTCAAAAGCAATGGGTCTTCCTTCCCGCATTAAAACCGCACCAATTCCATTTCCTGAGGCATCACATTCCACAATAAATGTTTTTGTGAAGTCTGGCGTAGCTAAGACCGGTGCTAGGCACATTGCCTCTTTAAGATGTTCAAAGGGCTTAGTTGCTTCAGGAGTCCATGAAAATGCATCTTTCTTCAATAATGTTGTTAGAGGTGCTGCTATTCTCCCATAATTCTTAACAAAATTGCGATAATACCCCGTTGACCCGAGAAATCCTCGCAACTGCTTTATGGTTGTGGGGACTTTCCATTCCTTAATGGCTTTAATTTTGTTAGGGTCTACTTTAACACCCTCGTGAGATACAATATGACCCAGATATTCCACCTCTTGTACTCCAAAGAAACATTTGGATTTTTTGCATATAATTGTTTCTCCTGCAATAGTTTGAGCACCCCGTCAACATGTTCAACATGATCCTTCCAAGACCTATTGTAGATTAGTATATCATCAAAAAATACTAGCACAAATTTTCTAAGGAAGGGTTTGAAAATGGAATTCATCAACCCTTGAAATGTAGAAGGTGCATTGGTAAGGCCAAAGGCATGACCAAAAATTCATAGTGACCCTCATGAGTTCGAAACACTGTTTTTGGAATATCTTCAGTCTTCATTCTAATTTGATGATATCCTGAACGAAGATCCAACTTGGTAAAATAAATTGCTCCATGTAATTCATCCAATAATTCATCAATAATAGGAATGGGAAATTTATCTTTAATGGTGAGCTTATTGAGCTCCCTATAATCCGGACACATTCGCCATGATCCATCCTTCTTGTGTACCAATACTACAGGAGCACAGAAAGAACTTTGACTAGGTTGAATTATACCCGCCTCTAACATTTCTGCAATCATACGTTCAATTTCGCTCTTTTGGAAGTAAGGATATCTATAAGGCCTGATGTTTGGAGGAACACTTCCTGGAATCAAATGAATAGCATGATCATGATCATGAATAGGTGGGAGTCCTTGGGAGTTTCAAACACCTTGGAATGATTGTCCAAGACTTGCTGGAGATCTGCAGAAATAGATGATTTTGATGTCGGAACTTCTAGTGAGCATAATTGTGCAATTACGCCTCGTTGTTCTTTCTTTAGAAGCTTTGTCATGACATTAGAGCTTATTATCCTTCCTGGCTTTCCTTCAATACCCCGTAATTCGACTTCCTTTCCTTCTGAAAAAAATTTCAAGAAAATTTCTTGAAAATTAAAAGCTACCGTCCCCAAAGATTGTAACCATTGTACTCCTAGTACAACATCAGCACCTCCCATAGGAATGGAAAGCTTTGGACTAGTCAACACATATTCCCCCATGGTTAGCTTGATGTTATTGCATTTTCCAGAGCAATTTATAGTTCCTCCATTTGCAACCATCACTTGACATTCTCGTGCTGGGTATAGGAAACAATTTAATTCCTTGGCTACCTTACAATGAATAAAATTATGGGTGCTACCTGAATCAATCAACACTATTACCTTTTTCTTCTTGATTTGTCCTTGTATCTTGAGAGTTTGAGGAGTGGTAATTCCCGCCAGTGCATTACACGATATGGTCGGATTCATTTCTTCCTCTTCTAGGGTTGGTTCCCGGTGTATATCCTCTTCTTGTTCGTTTTCTTCTTCCTCTTCACAATCTATGTAAAATAATTTCTTCTCAGCACACTTATGACCTTTAGTGTATTTGCTATCACAACTGTAGTAAAGCCCTTTTGCTCTTTTTTCTTCCAATTGTTGTGGTGTCAACCTTGTAGGTTGTGGAAATCTAGATGTAGCCACACTTCCTTCTTTATAGAATTGAGTAGTAGACTTCCTTGTTGCCATAATTTTACATTCAACTTTTCTTGCCAACCCGAATGCCTTCTCTAATGAATCAGGTTCCAGAACACGAACTTCATGTTGAATGTTATCCTTTAAACTGCCTAAGAAGAGATCAATCCTGTGGTCCTCTGAAATATCAGTTACCCTTATACTCAATTTTTGGAAGTCCTCAATGTGCTGCCCCACTAAACCCTTTTGTTTGAGATTTATCAATTGGGCAAAGAAGGTGTTGCTCTTTGTATCCTCATAATGTGCTATCATTTCCTCCGTAAAAATTGACCAAGTGACAATTTTTTTACGGGAGCAAAGCCATCGATACCATACAAATATATTTTGTTCTAAATGTAAAGTTGCAATGCGTACCTTTTGTGTGTTTTGCACGTTATGGAGATCAAAATATTGCTCCATCTGTAGTATCCATGTTACAAGATCCTTTCCATCAAATTTCCTCATATCCATTTTTGGAATATGGTGGTTCTTCCCGCCAACATTAGAGTTTATGAAATCACGATTAACATTTATTTTGTTCTCATCATGAGGTTCTTCTACTATATTTCCGCCATTAGGAATCATTTCTTTTTTTAAGCTTGTCATCAAGCCTTCCATGTATGCTTTTAGATCATTCTTCATGTTTTCCATGTTGTCTTTCATGTCATCCATCTTAGCTTCCATGCCCACTTCCATGCCATCCATCTTAGCTTCCAAACCATTCATCTTAGCTTCCACGCCTTTCTTCAAACCATCCATCTTAGTTTCCACGCCTTTCTTCAAAACTTCAATTTCATTTTTTGTTGTTCTTTGCGAGAGCGAAATTTGTTGCACTTGCTCTTGTAATTTTGATATGTCATGTTGCCATTCTTCATCTTCATGAGTCATAGTAGAGCCTTCTAAAGGCTTAATGGGTGTTGAATTCTTTTTTGGGGCCATTTTAGAATCCAATACTGATATCTATTCTACAATATGCCCTTGGAATCAATTCAACTTGATTCTTCAAACAAGACTTATGCAATTCGGAAAAAAAATACACACCTTTTACTAGCTTTTAGGAGCTCGATATTGATATTGATATCTATTCTACAAGATGCCCTTGGAATCAATTCAACTTGATTCTTCAAATAAGACTTGTGCAATTAGGAAAAAAATACACACCTTTTACTAGCTTTAGGGCTCGATATTGAAATTGAATTATCTCTGTAATTGAAAATCTTCGATATTTGACATTCAGCCCTGTAATGTCCCTACGAAAGCTTCTTTCAATGCCACGAGTCTGACCTGATTTGGATTCTTCAAGACAAAGTTGTGTCCAATATCCCACAATGACCTAATTATGGACTAGTTCAGTAGAGCGAACTTGTACGACTTTCCACGTGTCACTGTTTTATCCTTTGTCTCTGAAATTGATAGCAAATAAACTACAGTCTGTGTACTTGCGACCACTTTTTACGGCACTCCAATCCGATGCCCAGAGAGAGAGTTATTGAACTTTTCCCACGATCACCTCTTTGCGATGCAATTCAGGAGCCTGAAAAAACTACCTTCCACAGATCATATGTCCAAAAATATTGCGAACCAAGGTCTGAAATTTTTTGATGAATTTCCTCAGGATTTCATCTTCGCACCATATGAATTTCCAATTCTGAACCTTCGTAGAAAACAATTTATAGCGCAGATTCCACAATGACCTGTTTAGGAGCCTGAAAAAATACCTGACTTCCACAGATCATATCTCCCAAATTATTGCGAACCAAACTCTAAAATTTTTATACAAGCTTCCTCAGCATTTTTTCTTCGCACCCTAAAAATTTCAGCTTCTGAAACTTTGTAGAAAAAACATTATAGCGAAAATTCCACGATGACCTGTTTGGAGCAGCGAAACCCTAGAATCCAAAGCTCTGATACCAAATGTTGTGTAACCAGCTCCAAAAATAGAAGAAAAGAGATATCAACGCCTTAGAAATAAGCCACTTCGATGGGGAAACCTCCAATACATTACATAAATGAACAATTCTTGGATGATACAATTCACAAAACCTCCTTTCTATATATAGGAGTCCATGGGGCCATAATGTAATCCTAGTGGGCCACAATGTAATCCTAGCCGACTTAACAATAATCATTTAAGGCCACAATAATAACAAAATGGGGGTTACAAGGGTACAATAATAACAATAAGGGGTTTACACTAACAATAATAAGGGGCTATACTAGTGATATAGGGACCTAACAAATTTCTGGCTTACTATTAACTGAAAGTAGCTTTTCCATGTACATTAATGAAAAATGTTGTGTACTGGATATATGTTTTACTGCAATTTTAAAATTTTATGATTGTTTGACACATCTATGAACACCTAGAATTTTATGATTGTTTTTAGATATATACATAGATATGTATTGTACTTCAATCATTTTTACATATATTCAATTGTACTTCAATAATTTTTGCATATATGAAAACATGTACTTCAATAATTTTTACATATATTTATGAACTTAAATATGTAAAACCATCTATGATTGTTTTAAATGACATGTATGACCATGCAAAATGTAACTAAATATCACCTAAATAATAGACATCCTAAAATTATATAAAATTCACACATGTTCAAATGCATATGATGTACCAATGTATGTGTTAAATGTAATTTGAAATTTCCATCTAGATTCATTTTATATTTAACAAATAAAATGACAACTTGAGTTTTAAAAAAAAAAGCAGATGCCAAATGTAGTTAAAATATCCAAAATATACACACATCTTGTAATTTGAAATCTCCATCAAGATTCATTTTATATTTAACAAATAAAATAACAACTTTAGTTTTTAAAACAAAACATTATATCACAACATGTGATCACATCCCAAATGTAGTTCAAATATCAAAAATATACACGTGTTTCATAATTTGATATTTCCATCTAGATTCATTTTATATTTAACAAATAAAATGACAACTTGAGTTTTTAAAACAAAACATTATATCATAACATGTGATGGCATGCCAAATGTAGTTCAAGTATCCAAAATATACATGTGTTTTGTAATTTGAAATTTCCATCTAGATTCATTTTATATTTAACAAATAAAATGACAGCTTGAGTTTTAAAAACAAAACATTATATCACAACATGTCATCACATGCCAAATGTAGTTCAACTATCCAAAATATACACAAATGTTTTGTAATTTGAAATTTCCATCTAGATTCATTTTATATTTAACAAATAACATGAAAACTTGAGTTTTAAAAACAAAACATTATATCACAACATGTTATCACATGCCAAATGTAGTTCAACTATCCAAAATATACACATGTGTTTTGTAATTTGAAATTTGCATCTAGATTCATTTTATATTCAACAAATAAAATGACAACTTGAGTTTTAAAAACAGAACATTATATCATAACATGTCATCACATGCCAAATGTAGTTCAACTATCCAAAATATACATGTTTCTTAATTTGAAATTTCCATCTAGATTCATTTTATATTTAACAAATAAAATGACAACTTGAGTTTTAAAAATAAAACATTATATCACAACATGTGATCACATGCTGAATGTAGTTCAACTATCCAAAATATACACGTGTTTTGTAATTTGAAATTTCCGTCTCAATTCATTTTATATTTAGCAAATAAAATGACAACTTGAGTTTTAAAAAGAAAACATTATATCACAACATGTGATCACATGCTAAATGTAGTTCAACTATCCAAAATATACACGTGTTTTGTAATTTGAAATTTCCATCTATATTCATTTTATATTTAACAGATAAAATGACAACTTGAGTTTTAAAAATAAAACATTATATCACAACATGTGATCACATGCCAAATGTATTTCAAATATGAAAAATATACATGTGTTTTGTAATTTGAAATTTCCATCTAGATTCATTTTATATTTAACAAACAAAATGACAACCTGAGTTTTAAAAAGAAAACATTATACCACAACATGTGATCACATGCCAAATATAGTTCAACTATCCAAAATATACATGTTCCCAAAAACACTAGAAAATGCCTTAAAGTTTATGTGAGAAATTACATGTACGTGGTTTCCAAAAAGACTAGCATTTTCCTTAAAAATATATTAAATGAACATTTATTGCAAATGTCTTAAATTTTATTGGAAATGCCTTAAAGTTTATGGGATAAACGGCATGTCCATTCTTTTCTTTAAAGTTTATGGGAGAAATGTTATGTACATGTTTCCCAAAAACACTATCAAATTCCAAGTTTATGGGAGAAATGACATGTACATGGTTTCCAAAAACACTAGAAACTACCTTAAATTTTATGGGAGAAATGGCATGTACATGGTTTCCAAAAACACTAGAATTTTCGTTAAAAATATATTAAATGAACATTTATTGCAAATGACTTAAATTTTATTGCAAATGCCTTAAATTTTATGGGAGAAATGGCATGTATATGGTTTTTCTTAAAGTTTATTGCAGAAATGACATGTACATGGTTCCCAAAAACACTAGAAAATTCCAAGTTTATGTGAGAAATGACATGTAAATGGTTTCCAAAAACACTAGAAGTTTCTTTAAAAATAATTAAATTAAAGTGTATGGGACAAATAACATGTACATGATTTCCCAAAACACTAGCATTTTCCTTAAAAATATATTAAATTAAAGTTTATAGGAGAAATGACATGTACATGGTTTGCCTTAAAGTTTATGGGAGAAATGACATGTACATGGTTTGCCTTATATTTTATGTGAGAAATGATATGTACATGGTTTGCCTTAAATTTTATGGGAGAAATGACATGTACATGGTTTTCCTTAAAGTTTATGGGAGAAATAACATTTACATGGTTTGCCTTAAACTTCATGGGAGAAATGACATGTACATGTTTCCCAAAAACACTACCAAATGGCAGAAATGACATTGTATGATTTCAAAAAACACTAGCATTTTCCTTATAAATATATTAAATTAAAGTTTATTGGGAAAATGACATGTACATGGTTTGCCTTAAAATTTATAGGAGAAATAACATGTACATGGTTTGCCTTAAATTTTATGGGAGAAATGACATGTACATGGCTTTCCTTGAAGTTTATGGGAGGAATGACATGTACATGGTTTGTCTTAAAGTTTATGGGAGAAATAACATGTACCTAGTTTGCCTTAAAATTTATGGGAGAAGTGACATGTACATGGTTTTCCTTATATTTTATGGGAGAAATGACATAGAAATGACATGTACATGGTTCCCAAAAACACTAGAAAATGGGAGAATTGACATTATATTCTTTCAAAAAACAATAGCATTTTCCTTGTAAATATATTAAATTAAAGTTATGGGAGAAATGACATGTACATGGTATGCCCTAAAGTTTTCCTTAAGTTTATGGCAGAAATGACATGTACATGGTTTTCCTTAATGTTTTCCTTAAAGTTTATGGGATTAATTACATAGAAATGGCCTGTACATGGTTTCCAAAACACTAGAAAATGCCTTAAAGTTTATGGGAGAAAAGACATTTATATGGTTTCCAAATACACTAGCATTTTCATTAAAAATATATTAAATTAAATTTAATGGGAGAAATGACATGTACATGGTTTGCCTTAAATTTTATGGGAGAAATAGCATGTACATGGTTTGCCTTAAATTTTTCCTTCAGTTTATGGGAGAAGTGAATTATACATGGTTTGAATTAAAGTTTTCCTTCAATTTTATGGGAGAAATGACATGAACATGGTCCCCAAAACAATAGAAAATGCCTTAAGTTTATGGGAGAAATGACATGTACATGGTTTCCAAAAACGCTATCATTTTCCTTAAAAATATATTAAATTAAAGTTTATGGGATAAATGACATGAAATGACATGTACATGGTTCCCAAAACACTAGCAACTGCCTTAAATTTTATGAGATAAATGACATGTACATGGTTTCGAAAAACAATAGAATTTTCCTTTAAAATATATTAAATTAAAGTTTATGGGGGAAATGACATGTACATTTTTTACCTTAAAGTTTATGGGAGAAATGACATGTACATGGTTAGCCTTAAATTTTTCCTTAATTCTGTGGGAGAAATGACATGTAAATGGTTTGCCTTAAATTTTATGGGAGAAATGAAATAGAAATTACATGTAAATGGTTCCCAAAACACTAGCAAATGCCTTTAAGTTTATGGGAGAAATGACATGTAAATGGTTTCCAAAAACACTAGCATTTTCCTTAAAAATATATTAAATTAAAGTTTATGGAAGAAATGACATGTACATGGTTTTCCTTAAAGTTTATTGGAGAAATTACATATATATGGTTTGCCTTAAGTTTATGGGAGAAATGACATGTAAATGGTTTTCCTTAAATTTTTCCTTATATTTTATGGGAGAAATGACATAGTAATTACATGTACATGGTTCCTAAAACACTAGAAAATGTCTTCAACTTTATGGGAGAAATAACATGTACATGGTTTCCAAAAACATTAGCATTTTCCTTAAACATATATTAAATTAAATTTTATGGGAGAAATGACATGTACATGGTTTCCCTTAAATTTTATGGGAGAAATGACATGTACATGGTTTGCCTTAAATTTTATGGGAGATATGACATGTACATGGGTTGCCTTAATGTTTGCCTTAATTTTATGGGAGAAATGGCATATACATGGTTTGCCTTAAATTTTATGGTAGAAATGACATGTACATGGTTCCCATAACAGTGAGGGCCAATGTCCCACCTACAGGGTTGGAGAGTATCTGGTGTTCAGGCCTCATCTTGAGTCTCCATAATATAAGGTCTATGGTGTTAAAAATACAAAATAGAAATGGTCATTCGATGTAATATAAAATAAAATGTTGTTATATTCCAAAAATTATGGTCAATTAGATATATTTAAACAATATATTAGCACATTAGCTCATGTTTTTGGTGTCAATGGTATTGGAAAAATGGCTTTTTTGCCACACGTTTTGGGTTGATAGTGATAATTTTCCAAACCCATCCATATAACTCATAAAACTGGATTCAATATCTGCAATGTTCAATAGTGATGCAAATACTTGCATACAAAAGGAGATTGTTGCAACTGTATATGCTCTACACTCTATATTCTATTGTGTATCTATTGGAGTACACAATGGTGGTGGGTAACAATAGGAAAGATTTAAACAATATGAATTACTAATTAAGGTGGATGGAGTGTTAGGTGAACATTTATAAATCTAAAGTATAAGAGAATAGAATACAATATAGGCAAAGTCTTATAGACATTACAACACTAATACTGACAGTTGTTCTTTCAGTGTATTTTTGTTCTTCTTATGTTGTTTGCATTCAAAATTTTATGAATAATATGAAAAGAAGATGCACTGAAATTTCAATGGAGTGTGTAGTGATATAATAGTTGGAAAAAGTGGGGTTCAGTCTAATGTATATATGCATCTCCACAGTTTCCTTCCAACGCACAATAGCCATGATCTCAGTTTATTTTTTTCTTTGAAAAACATAAAGATGTGATCAATAATGCAGTAACATATAGAGGTAATAAGAGTAAACAAGCTCAATTAATATGTAACTAATAAATAGTGAAATAAACATAGATAAAAATAACATGAAACTGAGGCAGCTACCCACTTAAAGAGATATCATTGTATCTAATTGTATTGTATATAGGGCTTGATCCTTTTTCCAGAAATTAGTGAAAAACTATATGCACCATGCTTAAAACCAAGAGAATATGCAAACAAGATTAGGCAAACAACAAATTTATGAAATTACTATCCAAACACTCCCAGTCAAGGGCTGCCCCAGGGAGTGGAATAGGCTAATGCCATTCAAATAATTGTTTCCTTCCAAGGCACAATAGCCATGATCTAAGTTTATTGTTTGTTTTGAAGAACATAAAGGTGTCATCAATAATGCAGTAAGATATAGAGGTAATAAGAGTAAGCAAGATGAGTTAAGATGTAACTAATAAATTATGAGATAAACATAGAGAGAAATGTTGGCAATATGGTGTAATGTGTTGTCCTTGATGGCAACCTACTTGATGAAGTTGTCCTTGATGGAAAATTACTTGATGAGTTGCCTATGATAAGCAACCTATGTGTTAAAGATGTAAGAATGATGTAGCTACAGATTAGTTCAGATGTGACAGAGAAAAGAATTCTAGTAAGTGCCAGAGAAATGATAAATATAATATGTCACAATGTATACGCTACTTTTGTTAAGGTAACCCGCATATGGATACAATGTATACACTACTTTTGTGAAGGCAACTTGCATATACATTCAGGGTTAGCATATACACAGTTTTTATGAAGATAATTTGTGTATACATGCCGAAAAAAACGCTCCAAGTCGTGTATTCCTTTTGCACTCTAAAATTATGATACCAAGGGGCATTACCATGGTATTAGCCCATAGTATGGAGCATTGCATTGTCTATTTGATTCCGTCTAAGAATACCATCGGAATTTGAGTGGTTTTGACTCATGGTATTGGTAAAAGCTAAATCTATTTAAGCAGAAGAAGATCATAGTGCAAGTTGTGCATGATAAAGTGTTGTTAATGAATGAGACATTCTCTAAGGAATATTTGCATGGATGAATTTTGTTTCTAATTAATAGATCTGAATCTACGATGCACCCATGGATATAATGATGGTTTAAGATCTCTAGATCTCAAGATGATGAATCTCTAGTATGATCTATTGAAGAAATGATGAAGAACTGGCATAAGTCTGCTAAAGAAAATGAAGAAATGTAGGTAAGTGTTATAGATCTAGTCTGTTCTGCAAAATTTACATTTACAGATCTATACGCTATTTGGTCTCAGTAAAAGCACGTATGTACGCGAGTTCGCTTCATTAAAAGCACGTATGGTAGGTAGGGTTTTGTAAAGAATACACAGAACTATACGCAGGTTGGTGTGCAGAAAAGCACATATGTACGCGGCTTCAGTGAAGCAAAGTACCGTATTCTATTTGAATTAATGATTGCTCAGGGTTGAGTTTGTATCTGCATATCTATTCTAAAGTTTGGGTATTGAATGAATACTTCACTCTAAATTATATCTACATGAAATGGGTTGCAGTTTATTGATAGATCTGAATTAATACTACACCTATGAATAATATGATGGATCAGGATCTCTAGACCTGAAATGACTATATATCTTCTAGATCCATTTAGATCTGAGATGTGGCGAATGTTTTCTAAAGTAAAGGGTAATATATGAGTTGTTTATCTATTCTGAAGAGTTGTGCAGTTGTGCAATGTTTGCAAATCTATACGCAGGTTCGTCGCAGAGAAAGTACATATATACGCGGGTCAGTTTTAGAAAAAGCGCGTATGGAATCAAAGGTCAGTCTTGAAATAGTTGCAAATATATTCACAGGTTTGTCTCTGTGAAAGCGCGTATATACGCGGGTTCAGTGAAGTAAAAGCACGTATGGAATCTTGGATTTTGTTGAAGTATGTAGAAGGAAATCTCTAATTTGTTTTGCTGTATTACAGTTGTCTGTCAAGATGTCTTCATACATATCTTAGTTGTTTGAATATTGATTATGTTGCTAGTTGATTATGATTAAAGATCAGCTGTTGTTTGATTGGTTGATGATTCAATGAATGAAATGATGGAGTTATAAGTTTCAGTTTGATTTTCTCTGAGCTTAAATGTGTGGAGTGGTTCCAGTCTGAAAATCTGATAAAAAGATGCCTACAAGGTGTGTTGTGTTGAAGTTGTCGGATACAGTATGAAAATTGATGAAATGTGGTCCATGGTGGTGCTGAGGGTCAAAGCCTTCAGTGAGGTGGTTGTAGCTCCCTTCTAGTGGTAGCTGGTAAATGAGATCAGGGGGTAGTAGCTCCCTTCCAGTGGTAGCTGGTAAATGAGATTAGGGGGTAGTAGATCCCTTCAAGGAGTGGCTGGTAAAAGAGATCAGGGGCTAGTAGCTTCCTTCTAGGAGTGGCTAGTAAACGAGATCAGGGGGTTGAAGCTCCCTTCCAGTAGTAACTGGAGAATGAGAGAAGGTTGCAGCCTTCTGCAGGTGGGTGCCTGCATTTTGGTATTAGTCTGCGCCAGTACATGATTGTAAGCAGATTTCTTTATAATAAATATCGAAGATAGAGATGGCAGCAGCAGTGGTTTTCTCCTGAATTGGGTTTCCACCTTAAATCCTATTGTTCATGTGTGTTGCTTATGTGTGATGATTTATTCTGTTCTTACTGCACATGCTTACTACTTACTAAACATCTGATAAATGAATGATGCACTGATCTAAGTAAAGAATTATATGCATAATAAGATCTCTAGGAATACAAAATTTTTCTTAAGGTTATCCACGTGTATACGTGATTTGGGTTCATTAAAGTCACATATGGAATTTAGTAAGGAAAAAGTAAAAGTTTTGAGTAAACTCTAAAACACTGACTCACCCCCCCTCTCAGTATTTTTCCCAAAAATTGGTATGAACACAGGTTCTTCTGAAGGAGATTGATCGTTTGAAGAATATCTGTCACAATGGGAAGGAAGTAAAAGAAGAAGGCTACTCAAAGAAAGAAGATATCTCAAAAAACATGTACAGAAAATGAAGAATATGAAACAGGTATTGATTGTTGTTATTCTGATTCACTTTCTTGTGCATGCAATGGTGAAGATAGTGAAAACCAAGGTGAAAGTAATGTTATGGATTTAGAAACAGTAATTGGAAATATCAAGATTAAAGTTGAAGATCAACAAAGATTCTTTAATGAGATGGAATCTATCTACAAGGATATGATCTCTAGAATGAATGGACATATAAACAAGTATCAAAGGTTGTAGGATGAAGTAACCAATCATAGTGAAGGACTTGAAACAGAAATCATCTCTCTTAAAACAGATCTAGAAAAATCAAATAAGAAGAATGAAGAACTTCTACAAACATGTGAAGAAAAAGAAAGTGAGTTTAAAGAAGAAATTCTAACTTTGAATAAGCAATTAGAAGAAGGAAAGAGGATAGAAGAAAGTATGAAGAAGAAGTGCCAAAATTTGGAGGTTGAGGTAAACATTTTAAAAGGTAAATTACAAGAAAAGGATAAATTCTTGAGGTTTCAAGATACTACTGAGATTCTGGATAATATTCTTAGTAGTCAAAGGTCTCCCTCTATTAAATTTGGTCTTGGTTTTAATGAAACTGTGAAAGGAGAATCTAGTTCACAAGGCAAAGCTAAAGATTCAAAGGATATCAATGCAAAACCTGAAGTGTTTAAAGAGACAACAAGGCGATCGAAAATCATGAATTCTCAAAGGAAATCATTCACTCCTAAATATAGAAGTATCAATAATTTTGAATGCTTTATATGTCATAATTATGGACAGTTGCAACCAAGTGCAGAAGTAAATTGTTTCAGTCAAAGATAGATAGACACTACACAAAAAGACAGTCAGCTCCCAGGTACTCAAGTTTCTTTAAGGGATATTGTTTTTCATCTAGCAATTTTGGTCATAAAGCAGTTGATTGCAATAATAGAAATATTAGAAAAACATATTATGATACCTATGCTCCCTTTTCTGGCCACATAAGATGTTATGCTTGTAACAAGTATGGGCATGTAGAAAAATAATGCAGATTAAGTATGATGAACAGATCTGAGAAATTGGAGAATTTTCAGCAAAGCTTGAAAAAGAAGAAACTTTAGTAAAAAACATAGGCAATGTTGACCCTACTGTAGTCATCCACTTGTAAATATTACTTCTCATAATCATTGCAGGAGTGATGTGAGATACATTATAGGAATCAGTAATGTATCATCACAGGGGGAGCAATATATGGTGATTCTCATGGTTGGTTTGATAATTCTAGTTGTGTTTATTTCTAACAGTGCATCTGATGTGACAAGATAAGACAGGTACATGTGATACAAATACAGGGGAGATGAAATTGTAAATTTTTTCTGTATTTCACTTTCTATATGCGAGTTTCACGAACTAAAGCTTCCTATACACGCAAGTTCCAATGGTGACAGTTGCGTATGTTTTTTTTTTAAGAAAAACAGTGAATAAGACTCAAAAATAGTTTCTGATATGCTGCTAACGGTAATAAATTTCTTGATATGATGCGATGGTTATATCTGCAGATATGATTTTTAGTTTTGATTATCCACTTGGTAAATATGCTTTGATGAATTGGTTGGTGAAGATGTTCAGGATGCTTAGGCTTAGGGGGAGAATTCAGCCTTGTTGTGAATAATGCATTGTTGGCATTATGATGGTTTTGAAATATGATCTCTCTCTTGAGGTCTTTTGGTCTTAAAAAGTCATATATGTAATTTGAAGATTCAAATCAAATATTCACCTCCCATATCCATTATGTGTGATAATAAAAGTGCCATCAGTATCTCAAAGAATCCTATTATGCATTACAAGACCAAGCACACCCCTATCAAGTATCACTTCTTACGTAAACAGGTGCTTGAACAAAAGGTGAAATTGGAGTATGTTCCCTCCAAAGAAAAAGTTGTTGATATATTTACTAAACCTCTTCCCAGGGAAGCCTTTGAATATATTAGACAAAAGATGGGAATTGTCTCTGTCACTTAGAAGATTAGATCTTCTTAAATTCAGAAGATTAAATTGGATATGCGGGTTTCATAAAGGACAGTTGCGTATATCCGAGAGTTTATATACAGAAAGCCACGTATGGGTTTTTGCTGGAATAATTTTCTGGGTCAGCATTTTTAGAACAGTCGCGGTGTTGTTGGGTATCTCTGGTCATGTTCCAGTTCTTACATTTATTTTTCATTCTCTAATATATTATCGATGAAGATGCCTTGATGAATTGCTGTTGAAAGTGTTCAGGATGCACAAGCTAAGGGGGAGCACCTGTCTTGTGGGAAAGGATGCATTGTTGGCATTCTAAGTGTTTGTTGTGGTCTAATCTCATGATTGAGATTCATTGGTCTTGTTTATAAAAAATTATTTGATGAAAAGGTCATGTTGAGACCTATGCTGCAAAATTTTTATATTCGCTCATGTAAGGACTTGGTCAAATTTGTAAACCCACTTGGTTGGGTAGTTCAGTCAAATATGTAATTCCACTTGGTTGGATCATTAATGTAAGTATGAGTCCTTGGTGATAGGAATGGTCATACTTGGTTGAGTTATAGAGTCATGTAATTCATTGAAAAATATGTCTAAAGATTCAGTATGAACTCAGGGGGAGCATGGTAAATTCAGTGCACTTCAGATTTACAGAGCTCATCTCTCTACAAGGGAAGAGAAACCCTGTTTTGGTTTTGATCTGTCCTTTGCCCTTGATGTCAAAGGGGGAGAGTATCATGGTGTTTGAATAATGGTTATGATTAATGTATCTATCTGTTGTGGTGATCAAACACCATTGTGGTTTCCATCAAGTCCAAAGGGGGAGATTGTTGGCAATATGATGTGATGTGTTGTCCTTGATGGAAACCTACTTGATGAAGTTGTCCTCAATGGAAAACTACTTCATGAGTTTCCTATGATAAGAAACCTATGTGTTAAAGATGTAAGAATGATGTAGCTACAGATTAGTTCAGATGTGACAGAGAAAAGAATTCCAATAAGTGCCAGAGAAATGATAAATATAATATGTCACAATGTATACACTACTTTTGTGAAGGCAACCCGCATATGGATGCAATGTATATGCTAATTTTGTGAAGGAAACCCGCGTATACATTCAGGGTTAGCATATACATAGTTTTTATGAAGATAAGTTGGATATACACACAGAAACGAACGCTCCAAGTCGCGTATGCCTTTTGCGCTCTAAAATTATGATACCAAGGGGTATTACCATGGTATTAACCCATAGTATTGATCATTTAATTGTCTATTTGATTCCGTCTAAGAATACCATCGGAATTTGAGTGGTTTTGACTCGTGGTATTGGTAAAAGCTAAATCTATTTAAGGAGAAGAAGATCATAGTGTAAGGTGTGCATGAAAAAGGGTTATTAATGAATGAAACATTCTCTAAGGAATATTTGCATGGATGAATTATGTTTCTAATTGATAGATCTGAATCTATGATGCACCCATGGATATAATGATGGTTTAAGATCTCTAGATATGAAGATGATGAATCTCTAGTATGCTCTACTGAAGAAATGATGAAGAACTGTTGCAAGTCTGCTGAAGAAAATGAAGAAATCTGGGTAATTTTTATAGATCTTATTTGTTCTGAAAATTTTACATTTACAGATCTATATTCTAGTTGGTCTTAGTAAAAGCGCGTATGTACACGAGTTCGCTTCATTAAAAGTGTGTATGGCAATTAGGGTTTTATGAAGAATACACAAAAGTATATGTAGGTTGGTGTGCAGAAAAGCGCGTATGTACGTAGCTTCAGTGAAGCAAAGTTGCGTATTATATTTGAATTAATGATTGTTCAGGGTTGAGTTTGTATCTGCAAATCTATTCTGAAGTATGGGTATTGAATGAATACTTCACACTGAGGTATATCTACATGAAATGGGTTGTAGTTTATTGATAGATCTGAATTAATAATGCACCTGTGAATAAAATGATGAATCAGGATCTCGAGACTTGAAATAAATATATCTCTTCTAGATATGTTTAGATCTGAGATGTGGCGAACGTGTTATGAAGTAAAGGGTAAGATCTGAGCTGTTTATCTATTTTGAAGAGTTTCGTAACCCTGCAATGTTTGCAGATCGATACGCAAGTTCGTCGCAGTGAAAGCGCGTATATACACAGGTTAGTTTTAGCAAAAGCGCATATGGAATCAAAGGTCAGTCTTAAAATAGTTGCAGATATATACGCAGGTTTGTCTCTGTGAAAGCACGTATATACACGGGTTCAGTGAAGTAAAAGCGGGTATAGAATCTAGGGTTTTTTTGAAGTATGCAAAAGGAAATCTCTCATATTTTTTGTTGTATTACTGTTTTTTGTCAAGATGTCTTCATACAAATCTGATTTGTTTGAATACTGATTATGCTGCTAGTTTATTATGATTAAAGATCCGTTGTTGGTTTATTGGTTGATGATTCAATGAATGAGTTGATGGAGTTATAAGTTTCAGTTTGATTTTCTTTGAGCTTAAATGTGTGGAGTGGGTCCAGTCTGAAAATCTGATGAAAAGAGACCTACAACGTGTGTTGTGTGGAAGTTGTTGGATCCAATATGAAAATTGATGAAACATGGTCCGTGGTGGTGCTGAGGGTCGAAGCCCTCAGTGAGGGGGTTGTAGCTCCCTTCCAATGGTAGCTGCTAAACGCGATCAAGGGGTAGTAGCTCCCTTCCATGAGTGGCTAGTAAACGAGATCAGGGGGTTGAAGCTCCCTTCCAGTAGTAACTGGAGAATGAGAGAAGGTTGTAGCCTTCTGCAGGTGGGTGCCTGCGTGTTAGTATGAGTCTGTGCCAGTACATGATTGTAAGCAGTTTTATTTATAATAAATATTGAAGACAAAGATGAAAATAGTGGTAGTTTTCTCTTGAATTGGGTTTCCACCTTAAATCCTGGTGTTCATGTGTGTTTCTTATGTGTGATGATTCATTATGTTCTTACTGCACATGCTTACTTTTCACTAAACATCTGATGAATGAATGATGCACTGATCTAAGTAAAGAATTATATGCATAATAATATCTCTGGGAATACACAAGTTTGCTTAAGGATATCCGCATGTATACGCAAGTTGGGTTCATTAAAGTTGCGTATGGAATTTAGTAAGGAAAAATTAAAAGTTTTGAGTAAGCTCTAAAACATTGATTCACCCCCCTCCCCCTCCCCCTCCCTCCCCCTCTCAGTATTTTTCCCAACAAGAAACAACATGAAACTCATGCAGCTACCCACTTAAAGCGATCTGATTGTATCTAATTGTATTGTATATAGGGCTTTCTCCTTTATCCATAAATCAGTGAAAAAATCTATGCACCATGCTTAAAATGAAGATCATATGCAAACAAGGTTTGGAAAACAACAAATTTATGAAATTACTATCCAAATAGTCTCAATCGAGGGCTACCCCAGGAAATGGAATAGTCTAAAACCATTCAAATATGAATACTTTAGGCCCAACTAATTTTCTGATTGTAATCAATAAGCATTCCCTACCTTGTGGTACTCTCTGGGGATGTTGTTTTGATGGAATAGAAAAAAAACTCTATATATTTGGAAGTGTAAGGAGGAAGATGTAAAAACTAAGCTTTGCAAGCTAAAGTAGTCAGGGTGCTAGAATAGCCCAGAGTTCGGCAGGGGGGGCACCTTATCCTTCCATGGGAAATATAATTAGATTAGGCACATTGCAATGGAACTGTTGAAATATTTCAATATCAAAATGAGACACGTACAGGTCATATTTTTATATTTTCATAAATTGCAGCAATTTATCCCTAGGATTATAATATTATTATCTTTGATCTTGCACCGTACTAGACACCAACCCCATATTCAAACACTAAACATTGTTGTGTCTTTACACGTCGGTGCTCATCTTGTTTTTTTCCAGCCCCTATTGCATACTTTCATACCATAATGTTTGTGTACAACCTTACTCTATATATGGTTATGGGATTATTTCAAACTAGTTTTCATTTTCTATGAAGAAGCCTTAATATTAAGAGGGAGCATATTTGCTGAAATGTTTATTGTACAACGACAAAAGTGTGTACTGAATATAAAATTGTGTATATTTGTCTTCAGTTAAATGTTGGCTTGTATGGCTGCAGTCTTGTAATATTGCTACTTTCATTTAAGTAAGTAGGTTTAATAGAAAATAATGTGTCATTTTTATTTCATTATGAAAAATTGGGAATTTTGTGGTCATTTTGGATGCATTTAGTTTTATTTTCTTCTCCTTCTATAAAATTATTACTACAGTCCTTTACTAGAATTTCATGAATAATTGGAGTTTATTACACAACGTCTAGACAACATATTTTTTGAGAAATACCTCGAAATTTAGCACACACTGAGGAGGTAGGAGACAACGAGATCATGCATGGTGAGCAGGCTGAGAAGACGATGAGGTCGCAGATCAGAACCTAGAAAAAAGTTGCGCACACAAAAAATTAGATTTAAAAAAAAAATAAACCATAAACAAAAAAATTAACAGAGCATAAACCATAAACCATAAAACTTACCTTCTCACATTCGCTTACTCCCCTCCTCACCCTGCAACAACGCAACAGAAACAGAGAAAGAAAACAACAAAGCAGCAAGACAATAACAGAGCAGCGAGACAAAAACATAGAAACGCAATGGTCTTGCAACAACACAACACAAACAAATAAGGACAACAATAGAGCAGTGAGAGAGCAACACAGCAGCGAGACAGAAAGAGAGCAGTGCAATGGTAACAAGCTAACTAACCAAAAACTTGTTCAGGGTTGGTGGCCGGTATATTTATAACAAAAATTTTGGTCGAACTATTATTTCGGCCGAACAAAAAATTGTTTATAAATGTCATCAATACGCCGTCAATGTTAACGGAAGAATTAGTCTCAATGAACTATTGGGAAAATGAGATTTCTGAATGGGTGTCTCATGAAATTGTAACCCACCTTCACACACACACACACACACACACACACACACACACATATATATCTATGTGTGTGTGTGTGTTTTCCTTCACACACACACACACACATATATATATGTCCAAATTAAAAAAATAAAAGATAAAGATAATTTGGACATTTTTCTCCATCATCTTAACAGCCAATCTCACTCCATATAGTTTACTATGGAACACAAAGTGGATGGTAGCTTACATTTTCATGATGTTCTTACCACAAGAAAGGATGACGGTTCTTTCTCCCACCTAGTCTACCGAAAGAGAAGAGACACTCAGAAATATCTACATGTAAGTTTGCATCATTTCACTGCTCAAAAGCAAGGTGTTCTTAGCACCTTAGCTACTAAAGCATTTATAATTTCGGATAGATTGCACTTTGATGAAGAGAAATCCTCTTAACTGTGTTCAATAAGAACGGTTATGAAAATTTCCAATGCCTCAAAGATTTTCAGGTCTTAGAATAAAAAACTATTCCAAATATTGGGTTTCTATAGTGCGTCTTAGGTTCATTCAAGGAACCATGGAAAATATTTTGAAGGTCCTTAAGAAACATAATGTTTCCTCAACTTTCAAGCCCCTTAGCCTTATTCGAAGCTCTTTAAGATCTATGAAGGACCCAGTAAACCCTAGATATGTTATATTATATTATGTTAATTAAATGAAGTTATATTATCTTTAAGATCTCATCTAATTATATAATAAAATAATAATCCAGAATAGTTGTTATATTCCATAATACCAAAATATATATTGATCAATTAGATTATGTTAACAATTCTAAAATATCTAATCATTCTTATCAAATGAGTATTTTTAGCCACAAATCAAACAAATATTTACATTAACAATCAATCAATTAACAACACATCAATTTATATATATTTTGAGTAATGTTGCACTTTTAAATAAGGCGAGCCTTATTTCCTAGGCTATAGGTTATTAAATGCCGTGAGATATATTTAAATCTAACTATGAGCAATATATGTCCACCAACATTTAATAACTTATAACCCAGAAAATAAATTTTACCTTCAAATAATAATTAAATAATAATTATTAATGAGTGTCCGTACTACTGGTTGATTTGACAAATAAGTTTTTATAGATCATAACTAATGATTAATTGCTATCCCTTACTAACTGATCTTCAATTAAATTGTGATAGATTTTTCCTAACTAATTAAATTTTGATTACCAAAATACTTCTGCAAAGTATCCCTTCTCTTCTCTTCTCTTTCCTGTCCTGTCCCGTCCCGTCTCGTCCCGTCCTTGATTCATACTCAGATGATCACTCTATTTTTCCCTAGTTGATTCATACTTGTGCAGGGGACCACTTTTTTTCCATGCATATTTTATTTAACGATGAGTTCGAGGTCCCCGCAGCTTCCAAGAAAGGAAAAGACAAATTTAAGCATCTCGAGTCTATGGATCACTTCTTTTCCCATGCATAGTTTATTAGCGATGAGTTCCAGGTCCCCTCAGCTTCCAAGAAAGGAAAAGACAAATTTAGGCATCTCAAGTCTGTGGAGAGTTGAGTTGTGTGTACAGTAAATCTATAAAGGTTGAAACAGTTTTCAACCACTGTACCAAGCTTTGTTTTAGGTGGCAGAAATAATGCTAATATAATTATTAATAGTGATTTGCAACAACTTAACATTTCATATAACTGAGCAGCTTGTGGTGGCCTAATTGGGAAAATGACGATGCCTTTGTCATTATTGTCATTCCATTTTCCTATTCCTACTAGACTGACTGCACCTCATCTAACCACAAACAGAAACAGGAGGAGAAGCAGAAGCGGTCTCACCAAAGAGAGAATGTTCATGATGTTCAACGTACGTAGTGGTAGGCATAGGCATATAATTTGAAGTTTCAACTCGACTTCTTATTGCTATATTTGAATATTAAGAGTAGCGGACGAGAAGCTTGTAGAGTCATTAATATGGGAGATTAGAGGTATGGGCCATGGGGAAACGAGTCCCTCTGCTTATGACACTGCTTGGGTAGCCAGGATTCCGGCACTTGATGGTTCTGACCACCCTCACTTTCCTCAAACACTCCAATCAGTTGGAAGATGGTTCTTGGGGCGAAGTGAAGCATTTCTTAACATATGACAGACTACTCGCTACTCTTGCGTGCGTTATTACTCTCACCCTATGGCGGACTGGCCACCCACAAGTGCACAAAGGTTTGCCAGCTGTATTTTATTTAACAATAAAACTATGGCGGACTATGTTTCATATTATAAGTGTTTTTGGAATCTTATTATTTTGATTTGTGAAAATTTTATTATATTTAATAATAATAAAATTATGGCTGAAATGTTTTCAGAATCTTATTTTGTTTTTTGGGTTGATTGGTTTTTTGGTAAGTTTTATTATTTTGTATTTACATAGTGGAATTAGAAAAACATTTCATTTTGGAATGTGATCTTTTAAGGTAATATGGTAGCATCAATTCCTTGGTATTGTCTTTTTAATGAAAGAACTGTTAAAAAGTTAAGTAAGCTCATCATCAATTTGAGTAAGAAAAAAATTGAATTACAGAATATAGAACACAACCAAGCTCGTAATCCCATAAACTATTTTTAATCCAGTAAACATTAAAATATCATTCATTCATTCATATTTAAACCAAAAAATTAATAATAAAAACTTGATTGGTAAACTCTGTTATATTAATCATGGTGCAGTGTCATTCATATTTTAGTGCATTGGAATATTATTATATTTAATAATAAAGCTATGTTTTACTCTCTTTTACATTTTAGTGTGTTAGAATATTGTTTTGATTTTTTGTAATGTATTTATTTTAATAATAATTTATATATAGATAATTACTAAATAATTTGAGGCTATTAAGTGATAAACAAAATTAATTTCACATATATAATAAAATATAAATTGATATTATTAAATAATGAAATGAATAAAGTAATTTATTTATTTTATTTAGATAAGGCTAATATTTGTATTGTTGTTTTTGGTTTATTAATATTTTATAATAATTAGTATATTAATTATGAATTTATGTTTGTTTAATTTTAATTGGGTTAATTTTAATATTTACTATGATTTTATTTATTAATTTTATTATTACCGTCATCATCATCATTTTATTTTTACTTTATTTATTTATTTTTTTTAATTATTTCTATATTGGTTTTGACTATGTTTATTAATTTTTATTTTCTTAATGTTCATTTTCATTAAGTTTTGGTTTTAGTTTTCATATTAATAGTTGCATATGTGTGTTATTTATATTGAATGATCTAAATGAACAATATAATTAATGTTCTGATGATGAATTACAATGAATAGATAGAAACTTTTGGACTTGATTTTCCAAATAAAATAGATATAAATCACAAAATTATATATATATATATATATAATACTTTCACTAATATTATAATATATATTTTTTAATAATACATATTTTCTTGCAATTTATCTTTTTATTAATAGTGAATGAATTCTCTATATGAAATACAATTCCATCTTCATAAATTAACCAACATTTTTATTACTTTTGCATTTATATTGATACTTTTTGTGATAAGAGTGGATTATGTATGTGAAATACAATTCCTCCCTCATATTAACAAACAACTTTATCAATTTTTTTTAAATCACTTTTACAACTATTACATAGAAAAATGAGTTTTTTTCTCCAATGTTATCCTACAAAGTGTTGATATTTAAATATAAATTAAATGTATAAAGTAAATAAAATCAATTTTTTTTTTAATAGAATATGTTTTTTTTCAAATTCTTTATTCTAAATGCTAAATAAAAATATATTTTAAACTTTCAGTAAATTGAATTACATATAAAAATAATTTATATTTTCTTCAAATTCTTTATTCTGAAAGCCATATAAAATATGTATTAAAATATTTTTTAAACCTTAAATAAATTGAATTACATATAAAAATAATTTATTTTTTATTTGAATTTATCAAATGTAAATTTGTAAATATTTTATTTAAACATTTTATTTATTATATCTAATCTCCACTCTAAGATGATTAAGTAAATTAAACTACATATAAAAATAATTTATTTTTTATTTGAATTTATGAAATACCAACTACTAAATATTCTATTTAAACATTTGATTTATTTTATCAATATCAGTAATTAAAATGAAAATTCCAAAAATTTAGCCATATTTCCATTCATATTTATAATTTTAAATAAATCATAAATATCGTGTAGCAGGTATTGAATTCTTAAAGACCCACATTGGAATGATGGAGGATGAAGCCAACAATGACTGGCCAAGTGGATTTGAAATTGTGTTTCCTGCAATGCTAAATGAAGCTAAAACCCTATGCTTGGATTTTCCTTATGAATTGCCACCAATCAAGCAAATGATTCAGAAGCGGTTTTAGTCATCAGTGTTTTTCACTTGTTGATGATGACTAGTTTTTAAAGCCAATTTTTCTAGAAGCTGATCTCCAATTTGTCAAATTTGTCAGCTAGAAAACACCCTTAAACGTTTTGTCCTCCTACCTTTTCAAATCAGCCTATGATGAGAAAAAACCTAGTTGTCAAGCCCTATCTAGTCTTAGTCATATAAGCTTGTCCATTAGTTGTCATAAGCTAAAGTCATCTACTGTCATTCACCCTCATCCCCAGGTCATTCATTAACCAACTGTTGATAATAATGTCAGCCACCCTACCTCTGGTCATATGTCATCTTAAGATCTGGTCATACTAAAGAGAATACTCCAAATTTGTCAAAGATCTCCCCTAAGTTAGGTAGTGGCGCTTTAGGAAATCCTCCCTTGGCAAACTATCCTAAGCCAAAAGAACCTATGTCTAATACCAACTAGTCATAGATGGCCTTCCTATTATGCAAAAAAAGTTTGATACACCCTTAGGTCGTGCCACTAACAAGTCTTGGTGTCTCAGCAGTGCGTGTTTCAAAAGCCAAACTCATATTGTATTGATCTATAGTGTTTCAGTGTCTTTTTCAAAGAAGAAATGAACCAGTGTTCCAGAAGACATTATTAAACTAAACATGAGAAGACAACTTATTCTCATGTTGTTTTGAGCTCGAGATGAAAGTACTAGTCAGAGAGGTAATTCAATGAACCTCTGCAAACACAGTAAAAAAGGTTAGTGACTTATGACTAGAAATTAATACTCTATAGATACAAGTCATGTTGCTCTTAGGGTCAGAAGATGCACAAGATTATTCTATCAACATGATACACATATCAGAGCATGCCCCTCATGGCATATTGTCAATTTTTCACTTTTATTACTTACTGTGATATACCAGGCAGAGATATGCATTACAAGGAAAGATGACATAGTTTGAGAAAGGGATGAAATTTCACTTGTTGTTAACCTCCTCCAAGCATGAGCAGATGGTTGGGTGACTGTGTAAAACCTCCTCCAAACATGAGCAGATGTTTGGGTGACTATGTAAAACCTCCTCCAAGCATGAGCAGATGGTTAAGTCATTGGTTGTAAACCTCCTTCATTTAAAAGCAGATGGTTTGGAAATGTGATAAGGACCTCCTTCATTTAACAAGTAGAGGGTCAGGAACAGAGGTATAACTTCATTCAAAGAGCACAAGGCTAACAATGCTGAAAATGGCCTAAAAAATTTGTTTACACCTTTTCTCCATGGAGGAAACCACTGATACAACAGTGATGTTTCAAGGGATGCTTACATAGTTTCATTGTTGAAAGACAGAATTGAAATGCAGTG
Source organism: Pinus albicaulis (assembly GCA_034641835.2). Lineage (NCBI taxonomy): Eukaryota > Viridiplantae > Streptophyta > Pinopsida > Pinales > Pinaceae > Pinus > Pinus albicaulis. The sequence goes on from JAXQQM020093273.1 coordinate 96,611, forward strand.
GGAAAAAATTGAATGATCATTAGTATAAAATGGTGTTAAATAGAGGACAAGCAGTGGTACTATGATGAATTAGGAAGCTTTGTTTGTCATGTCTACAAAAGCCTCCTTCGAAGAGTAAAAAAAGGCTAGAATTCCCAAGCTTACAACAACCTCATAAAAATGACAAAGAAGATAGTCTAAGCCTTGCTTCTGAAAGAGACTTTTGCAAATGAACACATAGATACAGTATGTGTGAGGAAAGGGTATGACAAATGTTTTAAATTCAGAGACAACACTCAAATAAATGAAACATAATAATGTCATAAAGAAATACCTTTTTATGAAACATGTGAAAAAACCTTGCTGTTGCATATGATTGCATGAAGGGTCTTTAAAGGATTTTCGTTTTGATAAACAGATGTTTTTCAAGCCTAGGTAAGTACATATGAGGTTCTTTCCGTAGTCAAGGAAAATTTCGAAAGAATTGTTGGCATAAAATGCTATAACCATGTTTTATGTTGATTAAAAAGAAAAAGCCTTTTTCAAAAAAAGCATACACCCTCCAAAGCATGTTATGAATACATTTGAATTTTTTCAAATAAAAGGCGAAGAGACCATTTGAAAGTCCCATTTGCAAGTTCAAGAAACCAAGGAAAATGCTCCCCTATCTGTTCACTGAATAAATGAGGATTTCAGGAAAAAATTTCAAATTTTCAGGCCTCCAAGCCTACACGGTGCGCCTGTAGGAGTGTGCGGCCTACCTTTGTGCCCCCAAGCAAAGAGATTTAATGGTTTCATGGCGTACGGTGCGCCTATGTGCCCTTTCACTCACCGCCCGAATGCCGACCCGACAGCCTTCATTGTGCGGTGCCCTCTTGCAGTAAACGTGCTGCTCCTCTTCTAACTTCCATAAATGCCTTCAAAGACTCCTTGGATCTTCTCAATCAATCAACCAAGGTCCATAAGTGTTATTCAAGGTATTTTCCATTACCTCTTGGAAAATTTCAAATTCTAAAGGGGATATTGATGCTGTGTTTTCCAAGGAAGAAACAATGTTAAAGAGGGTACGGTTTTTGGTCAAAATCAAAGTTGTTTATTGTTGTGGGTGTCAAAGATCATTACAGTGATAGAGGAAAGTGTTTTAACGGTCTTAAAAAAGACCTAATTTCCTTTCAAATACAATGATGGCAGAGGAGTAGGGTTTTAAGGGAAATAAGTTTGTTCCAAGACAAAGGGGGATCTCTCTTCAAACAAAAACCACCAACACACCCTGTATAAGTCTTTTTGCTCAAACACAGTGATCAAAGGAGATAGGTGGTTCATCAAAATTGAAAAGAATCTCCTTAGTCATGACTAGCAAATGATAAAATAGTGAATGAAAAAGGGATGTTTATTATGCCAATTTAAAAGCTCTTTTTATGTTATAGAAAGCTAAGACTACCCACAGTTATTGGAAAAGAAATATAGAGTTGTAAAGGTCTCAAGTTGGCTGGAAAGAGTCCTAACAGTGTTAAAACAAGAACAAACCTTGTCTGCAAAATCAAAGGGGAAAACAATGATTATAAGGTGAAGGCTTGGTCATTTTAAAAGGTCCTCTCCATATTGTGAAATAGAAAACTTTGTGTAGCCTCCAGAATTCAAAAAACAGAGTATGTTGTGAAGGTCTTTTAAGTCAGTTGAAGGATGTTTTGTCTAGCTTTGTGAAGAGCAGTGAACACCAAAAGGGCAGTGCTTGAGGGTAGGATCTTTTGTGCCAAACAAAAGAGTTCTTTCTTCAACAAGCAAACACAAACACATATTTTTCAAAATCCTTTCTCAAGCACAGTGATGAATTGATTTTGTTTTTCATTTGACAAATACTTGTTTGATTGACATCAAAGAGGCACACTGACTTATAAGGAGGACAAAGTGTGGTGTTGGGAAACCATTTGAGATAGTTTGTCTTAGTCAACTAGAAAAGAGTATCCAAAACAAAAATTCCTCCCAAGCAAGACAGCAGAAGTGGCCCTCGCGGGAGGTTTGACCTATTTCAACTGAAGAGGTAAATGCTCATCCATCAGTCCTGTTTAACTTTCATGAAGTTGGATGTATAGAGTTTTTTCAAAGGGTTCAGGAGGTGAAAAGTTATCTCCCCTTAACACATCTATGTGCTTTGAGATTGCAAGGGAAACACTTTCAGCTGGAAGGCTTGGATTTCAAGTTCTACCCTAGATCCATTTCGAGAGAAACATGATGAAGAAGAGCATCACAGTGAGGAAAGGCAGCAAAGTGAAGAAAAACAAAGTGATGATATGCGGCACAATGATGAAGAAAAGTGCCATGAAAAAGAGAAAAACAGTGAGGAGGGAAATTATGAGGAAATTGAACAATTTGATGACTATATTGGTAGCCCTCACAGTAGAAAAATGATGAAGATGAAGCCCAAAACATTGAGGAGACAGAGCCTCAAATTCCTAAAGAAAGAAAGGACAAGAGTAAAGATGACAGCCCTCAAAAAGACATGCAAGATGACAGTCAAAGCATTCATGAAGAAACTCAAAACAGTGGCAAGGATGATGAGGGAAGTAGCAAGGGCAAAGACAAAATAGAGCATGTGGTAGATGCCTCTCCTAGGCAAGGGGCCATGATTTCTTCTCCAAAAGTGGCAAAGCCCTAGACATCAAGGAAAAGAGTGCCTAAAACTATAACTCCAAATGTTACTAGGGCCCTCCAAAGCAAGGGGAAGTTGCCCAAGCAACCCATTGTGGAATTACCCAAGAGGAGGAAGACAAACAAGGCCACCCAAAGCAAGGGAAAGGAGAAAGAAGAAAGCAGCCATGGGAAGGAGAGGGACTTTGACATAATTCAGATCCAAAGTGATGATAGCGACAATGAGGCCCGAATCCTAGAGTCTCTCTTAATCAATAGAGAAGAAAAAATAGGTGCTTTGAAGGCAGATCTAGATAGGTCTAAAAACTTCATTCACTTTTGGAAAACACAAAATAAACAGATGAGTATCCACATGGCGGTATATGAGACATGGGCCATCAAATATAAAAAAGAGGCCTGCAGGGCGCAAGTTAAGTTGGAAGAACTCTTGGGTGAGTTCAATGATAGCGAAGATGAAGATCAGCCAAGACGAAAAAGGCCAAGGACCATGGGACTCAGAAGAGCCTTAGGGATACAAAAGGAGGAAGAAGATGCCCTTTTCCAATCTTTTCCTATCACTACTTTGTTCACACAAGAGATAGAAAACAATTGGGAAGCATGGCTTGAGACGGTGAATGATCACTTGGAGAAGAAGTTGGAAAAGGCCAATAGATATTTTGACCTTCAAAGGAGGATGACTGTGCACTATAAGAATCTTAATCAGTTTTCCCAACAGAAATTGAAGGCCACGCAGGAAAAACTCAAGGAAGCTCAAAAGAGCCGCTCGACACCAAAAATGAAGAAAGGCACCTCAAAGCTCCAAATTTTGTCCTCAACTTCTCAACATGTTTCTGAAAACCCTTGAGACTCATGCTCACCAAAATTGGGTGAAATTCAACAAGTTTTGGTTTTTTGTCATTTTTGGGCCTTTGGCTAAAAATCATGGGCATCGCCATTTCTGTTTAGGACATCCTCAAAGGATGAAAATGGTATCATTAGATGCCATAATTTCAGGAGCATCTACTCAACAATTTTTAGATCAATTGAAGATGATTTGGTCCCCCAAAATGACGAAAAACACTCACTTTTTCTACGCTCTGCCCCGTTTATTAGCAAAGTCTATTTTTTGGGTTTTTACACACAGGTCATTTTTTGACAAACTTCCAATGATAAGTTTGGAAAAAACTAAGAATTTTCAGAAAATAAACATTCATAGCTTTCCAACGAGCCGTCACGGACCTCATTTCGACATCGGGAATGCTTCCAAAGGTTGCACACAAGACAGAAGACATTCTACTGATATTTTTCTGAAGTATTTTTGTGAAAAATGTACTTTTCTGAAGTGACTTTTCCTCATGTGCATTTAGCTATTTTTTGCCATGGTTAGTTAGGAAAATTCAATTTATTTATTTTTTTTAGCATTTTTGAGATATTTTATTAGATATTCTGTGCCTTGGGCTTTGCAAAGCCTCAAGGACAAAATCAGATATTTTTGATGGGCCAATGAGATTGCAAGTTGCACTAGGAGGTTTTCTCTCATCTTGGCCTATATATTCCAAGAGAATTCATTGTAAAGAAGGTTGAACTTGATGATATAGAGCAATATATGGTTATACAAGCTTGGAAGAAACACTTGTCTCATGCATTGGATAGTTTCTTGAATGTTTTTGGATGATGAAAGAGGATTGTTGTTGGATTCCTTGACTTGATAAAATGGTATAGTGTCTCTCTCTGTTATGCTTCTTATTTTTCATTCATATTCCATGTTTTTTCTTGCTATAAGATAGTAGAGAATATATTTGAGACATTTCCTTGGAGGCACTTCAAATTTCCTGTTTCTTTATAGCTTCTATGTTTTCTTCCTTCTTATTCATATCAAAGAATCCTTGATTTCTCTTTGATAACTGAAGAAATTGTTTTCTTGTTTCATTTATGGTTTTATGCATGCTAAGTATGATTCACAGTATGCCCTTCTTACTCATGGCTAGTCATAGCTCCACCTCTGAAACCTTTATTTGATTGTTTGATTGGCTTAGTTGAACCAAGGAGGTATTGTACTGATCTTGCCCTTTGCCTTAAACTATGCAATCTTGCTTCAAAGTGCCCAATAGCTTGAAACACTATGCTTAGGCATTTCCTCACAGTGATTTGAGTTATTTGTTTTTATTAATTGTCTTTCCCCAAAGTCTGATAGAAATTTCCTAAAGTTAGAGAGTCATATATCTCTATGTATTGCTTGAATGTTTATTTCTATTCATTGATCAGTTTATAGTTACATTTATCATGATTAATGGCTAGCCCTACGATGTTTATGTGAGCTATTAAAATATTTATGTTTGAAATCCTTTGTTCTTCACAAATTTAGTGTCCATCTGACTCCATTTTACCCAAAGATCCATTTTACCTCGATCGGATCGGCCCTTCAACAACCTTGTATCACCATCTAAAAGCTTTCTTGACCTTTTCGACCCCATAGCTCAGTTAATCTGACAATATTTTTATTTATCTTATTCTTTGATTAGTTCGTCCCTCACAAACCCAAAAGCGAAACCAAAAACCTACTTCATTACTAGCCTAAAATCAGAAACACAAAAATCAAACACACAGATGTCCCTTACACAAATAGAGAGAACCCTCTCTGAATTCAAGAAGGCTAGGTCCTTGGGCTCCAAAGATTGGTTTGATGTTACCCTGTCACTTGGCTTGCCAATCAGCCAAATCACGAGACACTAACATAATGGCGATCACGGTGGGACTCTGAGTTAGTGAAAATATAAGTACACCTTAGGACTTCAGAAATCCATTATCATCAAGAATACCTACCAATTTAGCCACCTCATCGCCACCCTAACATAATGGCGATCACAATGGGACTCTGAGTTAGTGACAATCTAAGTACACCTTAGGACTCCATAAATCCCTTATCTTCAAGAATACCTACCAATTTAGCCACCTCATCGCCACCCTAACATAATGGCGATCACGGTGGGACTCTGAGTAACAAACAAACTTAGATTCCCTAAACATTTCAGCAGCCTTAAGAATACTATCTGATGGACTTATCCCACCGCTCCCTAACATAATGGCGATCACGGTGGGACTAACTGAGTACATAATAGTCTAGCAAACTCTTGTAGATTCATTATTCTTTCAAAATTTAAACAGGCAAGCAGTCCATAGAATCATTTAGAGTAAACTCTTTTTGTTTTCACCACCCTATAAAAGAGATGAATCAGGTTTAGAACACTCTAATAAACCATAGGTTGCACATAAAAACTCATAAAAACCCCAAAACATCACCAGATTCGCTTTTCCTAGTTATTGGTGGTGGACCATAGCTATATCTCTATAAAAAAAACCAATTTCCACCTGGCGACTCCACTAGCCTCCAGTAGGCCTAAAAACTCCATAAAAAACCAAAAATTCATAAACCATACCTTTCTGTTGACTTATCCTTTCCACAAACTTAAAATTCATGGTGCAAACTCTGTAATCAGTGACAAACTAAGTATAACTTAGTGATTCAGAAACTTCACCTAAACATAGGAGATAAATAGAAATAAACTTGGAAATAAAACCATTAGCTTGTCCAAACAGCCTAGCAAACTATTGAAACCAGATGATCACTCTTCCTTGCAAGTCTTCATCTCAAAGCTTGGTAGAAGACTTTTTCCCGAAAGCATCTTTGATAATATTGGTGGTGGACCATAGATCTCAACGAAATCCACCTGGCGACTCCACCAGCCTTCATTTTTGTTTTGACCATCCTTCACATTAACAAAACCCCTAGAAAGGCCATCCATCCAAAACAATCACAAATTCCATCCTCTCTAAACTCTGAATTTGAAATCTGGCTTCACAAAGAATCTATATCAGATCTCATCCGGACCCAAATCCCCCTATCATAAAAAATGACCCAGAGAAGATTATGTGGCAAGCTTTCGAAACTAGCTACTTAGTTACCGATAGGTCCATTCGTAAAGCAAGATCAGTACCTGAACATCTCACATCCTTGCAGGATTCCCCATTTGACTTAAAAGCAGCAAAAACCCTTTTTAGAAGCAAGTCACAAAGTAAAGTAAACTTTGACGATCTTGAGCCCCTAGATTTTCCACAGAGTCCTAGTAGAGAAGCCTCATCTACTACACCTCCCTACTTTCAGCTTCTCCATCACTTTGGCTCCTACCACCCCAGATCTACTCAAAATCAGGTCACTAGCCCAAGTACATCTGCCACACCCATCCAAACCACTACTGTTCAAATCACCTCAGCTCATCCTACAAGCCCTCATATTGTAAATCATCCATTAGCTCCCACCATGGTAGCTTGGTATTCACATTGGTGTTACTGCACCCTTTGGCTCCTTTACAAAATGACTATCAATCCAAAATCCCGCACTTTACTGGAGTTGAGGCTGCTACCGCTCAACAACATGTAGATAGAATTAGAAATGCCTTTGAATACATGGAAATAGAGGACAAGACCATAAGAATGAGGATGTTTGCCCAAAGCCTGGGTGGAGAACCCAAAAAATGGTTTAAGAGCTTAACTCAAACAGCATACACGATCTCCCAGAACTCTACCAAACCTTCATAAATAAGTGGGAAATTAGAAAGAACCCCATTCAAATACTGTCGGAATATAACAATCTAAAAAGAGAAAATGGGGAATGTGTCCAGGAATACTGCACCTGGTTCAACAGTGTGTATAACGCCCTCCCACCACACTTCAAACCTCCACTTGGCTCAGCCTTAGCAAAGTTCCCTGAAGGTTTCGACCTCGACATGACTTATCAATTAAGAGACAAGGACCACCCAACCTTAGAGGAAATGCACATAAGTATGACCATTTTTGTCATCAATCCATTAATGCTGACAATTCACATATCAGATAACATCTACCTACCCCAAGTAAAAATTGCTTTCACTATGTGTGATAACTAATTTACCACATTTATTAGGTTGTTTATGGTCAAAACAGGAAACCCCAAAAGGAAATATTAAACAAACCCATTTTGTTTAATTTTCCTCATGGAATAATTAATTAAACCATAATTTAATTATTATTCCTAGTCATGTTTAACCCAAAAACAAAGAAATTAATTAGATAAACCTTTATTTATCTTATTATTTAGAATAATTATTTAAATCTTATTTAAATAATATTCCTTGTTAAATATGACTAAATCACCCACAAATAATTAAATAACTCATTATTTATTTGATTATCATTCAACCACTTCCTTAAAATGATAAATAAATCATTTATTTATTTATTATTTACAAATAAAGGGATTTGACCCAAGTCAAATACCTTTTCCCCCCAACAAATATAATAAAATATTCCATAAAAGGTGGATCTAGATTTGGTTAACGTTATTTTAATCATGCACCAAGATCTAGAATGACCCAATATTTTTTTATAAATAGGAGGGTTTTTCCTACCATTCTTCACCTTTTGTTGCCTATTAGATCACTCTGGATCTATACACTTGGCTTTTCACCATCATGTGAGCCCTTGAGTTCCATTGCCTGCAGGTTTTCTACACCAACAAGAGAGAGAAATCTTAGATTTGAAGTGCCGAGGACTTCCAAGAACCCATCCCACTGAGGAGAATTGGATACGCCTTCTTGTTTTCCTCCCAGGTGCCCAATTAATATAAAAATTCTTTCAAAAAATTGTTCTTGTCTTGTCTATTGGTATATGGAGCAAACCCTTATTTTTTCTGCTTAATGTCTTTCCATGCATAGATCTGGTTTTTGCAGCTCTTTTATGTTCAACTAACTGCAGATCTGAAGATATTGGCAGCCACTTTTGTTGTTAGGGCTATTAGTTATGCGTAGCTAAAGTGGTCCTTTTTCGTACACTTCGACAAAGGATTCATACTAACAAATGACGACTCCACACGGGTTTTAAATTATGACCGCTGTCGTTTTTCATATTCCTGCATATCCAGCTACTTCAGACCCTAGGGTTTCTTTTCAGCTGTTTATTTTTCCTATTTTTATGTTGTTTTTCTCACATAAAACCCTAAAACATTAAAATTTCTAACTTTCGTGTGTTTCTGGCCCTATTGCGTAGGTAAGCGACACCACTGTGAAGAGCCGCAATCGAGACGACAACTTTTTCGAAATCGCCGCCGAGAAAACCTAATGGGGGTCGC
>JAXQQM020069325.1:0-10891 GCA_034641835.2 Pinus albicaulis
TAGTGTTGTGGATGATTTTGTCACCCTCCTAGAGACAGTCTAGAGTTGCCATAGACCAGTGCCTAGGACATCTTAATATAGCAAGGAGCCCTTTATAGTTTGGGTTGTCAGTCCAAGAACTCACTTACTATCTCTTGTTTTAACAAGGAAATTGAAATAGATTGAATTGGTCCCAATTCTCTTTCAGTAGCTGATACACAGATAGGAATAGGGTAAAGACATCAGGTAAAACTTCAGCATGATGGTATCAGACAGTTAAGAGACCGCTTTACTGTAAAGAGGGCCGATTCAAATAATATATTACAGAAATCATATATCAAGAAGAGCGGGCAGGAAGGAAACATAAGAAGATATTACTGACAAAAGGGCGCATCAATTTACGAATCCTCAAGCCACTAATATAGCAGAAATTATGAAAGAGTGAACATGGAACAACATATCACTTCTAGGCCTATTTAAAGCGCTTGACCAATTCCAGAAAGGGCACCATTTAAGATGAATCCTTACTGCAAATTAGTGAGCCACTCGCATTCTAGAACATGATACAAGAAGAAAGTTTGCATGAAAAGGATGATATATTAACACATGAGAGAAATTACATACTGCAATATACCAAAGACCAGAATCCTCAATACAATCATAACCCCTCCTCACTGAGACCCAACGGGCTCTGAAACCTCATACAGAAATGCCACAAGATGTATACAATAGTCTTCTCGCTGCACAGCTTGCTTACAAAAATTTGGAACCTTTACAATGTCTTCTATTTTGATATTTATAGAGGAGACCGAAACTTCTAGAGGAGGGGGAAGATGGTATACAATTAATGAATTAGATAAAATGGCGGAAAACAATTGCGCCTTTTTCATGAATGACTGACCATAAATGAATATACCTAACATTCTGTCTAAAGAAATAAATGCTGGAGATAAAAATCTCCTTATGTACAGGGCAAAAACAATAAAATATACACATCGGGATGCTTCTGACTGAGGGCAAATCTGCTACCATGAGAGTTCTGAGAAAATCTTCCTTTCAGTACTGTACGCTTAGCTTTTGATTCTGAACTGGAGCCCCGAGCCTTAAATGTGAGATGAACTTTTCTGGAGGGTTCCGAGCATTTGTATCTGTGCTTTCTTTAATAATGGTCATTTCTTGGACCTACCCTCCGCTTCTTCATTAAACTTTATTCACAGAAAACGCCCTTTATGGGCCCTCGACATTTGTAACAGCGGCAATTTAAAATATCTTCCTGCAATTCCGTAACCTGCAAAACCCTCAAAATTATTAGAGAAATGGACACATACGAAGGCGTGAATGATGGAGGTGGAAAATGGGGAAGATGAGAAGGATGCGAACGGAGGAAGAAGACACTCAGGGTAGTGGAACGGAGACGATGGAGATTTTCGTGAATGAGCGAAATGTGACACAGTATGGTCGTGGAAGAAGAATAGCGGTGGATTATGAGTTAGACATATAGAAACACACGCATATCTATATATATCGGCACGAGGACATAATATGGATGTACGGGGGAGAGACACATAGGTACATGGGAGACTAGCGGGGGAGACGACGTGGCGGGTAAGTTGATGGGCGGAGGCATGAAACAGTGACACGGTGGCGGACTGTGGGACGTGGCGGGAGATAGCAATGGACGGACGTGTTAATTACATCTCCACCGTCGGATGGAGATCTAGAGATCCGACGGTCTGCGTGGACCCCGCTGACCGGCCATCGTCGGAAGTTTAACGCGCGGGGGACGGGCGATTTCCTGCCCGTACCAAGGACACGTGGCATTGCTCGTGTGGGATCGCTGGCCCCGCGGTAAATACCGCCAGCCGACAAGAGTGGTGCGGGGGAGAACCGCCGGTTTTGCTGTGCGCCGGGGCCAGAGGTAGGGCCCTCACTCCTGACGATCTCTGCGCCGTTGGTTGAACTTTGATCGGACGGCTGTGACGGCGCCCAGGACTTAAATGATAAGCCCCCTCTTTTCCCAGCCCGTGGTCCTGTAGCTCGGGTCACATGAAAATCAAGGCGGGAGGGGCTAAGGTTTAAGGGGCTTCGGCCCGATATATGAAATATACATTTTAAAACGTTATAAAGCAGATTTTCGGGCAGAGATGATAGAATTAAACGGGGCCCAGGGGTTTTGGCTCTCAAAAACATTAGAAATGGATTTTAGAGAAGGTGGTGGCCGAATTTTAAATGGGGAAGGGGATATGTACAACACTGGCTCCATCTGGGGACGACAGGCTCGTCCTCGGGCATGTCGAGAACACGCAGACCATTCAAAATTTCCATTCCGCTGTTCAATTTCTGCTACGCTTTCTTTTCAGGTAACTATCAGCATCCCCCTTTTTCCCTTATAGAAATTAGAAACCAAAAATAGCTTATGTACAATATATACAGTGGGGCGTTTCCAACCTGGGTCAGAATTGAAAATACGGCTTGAGGAATTGGCCATTCACGGGGGCATCCAACAATTCACCTTGCAGATTTTCTAAATAGAAAGTGTTGTTTCCTCCCGGCTTAACTATTTTGAACGGCCCGAACCATAATGGATCGAATTTAGCATGCTTGCCCTTTTCTGCTCTGCGAACATCCCATCTAAGAACCAGGTCTCCAATTTGGAAATTTCTGTCCTTCGCGTGCTGATCAAAGACCTTCTTCATTTTTTCCTGGTATTCTATTAGTCTCTGGTCTACCTGATTCCTCGTCTCATCCAATTCTACCAACTGATGAATTCTTCTAATCATCTCATCCGGTTCTTCTTGGTTTTCCTGTATAAAACGTGCCACTGGCAATGCCAGTTGCGCAGGAAATACTGCAGCCCGCCCATACACCAGCTCATATGGAGACTTGCCTGTTGCTCTTTTGCTGGTTATCCTGTTTGCCCACAGAGCAAACTTCAACTGAGAGTCCCAGTTCTTCTGATTTTCAGCTATTGTTTTCTTGAGGGCCCTTACCAGGGTTTTATTGGATGATTCTGCTAAACCGTTCCCCTGTGGATAATACGCTGTGGAATGAGTTAATACAATATTATATCTTTGGCAGAAATTTACAAATCTGGCAGAATTAAAAGCTTGGGCATTATCAGTTACAATTCTTGCAGGACAGCCAAACCTAGATATGATATTGTCTTCTAAAAAATTCATGATTACAACATCTGTAGCCCTTCTTGTAGGTATGGCTTCCACCCATTTCGTAAAATAGTCTGTAGCTGTGAGTATCCATTTATGTTGGCCGCTTGATGGGGGGTGTATTTCTCCTATGAAGTCTAATCCCCATTTCTGGAAGGGTTCATTTACATGAACCGGAATTAAGGGCAGAGATGCTAATTTCTGTCTTTCTGCAAATCTTTGGCATTTGTCACATGTTCTGACCCAAGCAAAGGTATCTGAATATAATTTTGGCCAGTAAAAACCAGCCTTCAAGATTTTATTGGTAGTAGCCCTCCAGCTGTAGTGTCCTCCACATATTCCTTCATGGAATTCTGTCATTATATTCTGCACTTCATTTTTTGTGAGACATAACAGCAATATACCCAAAGGGTCTCTCCAATAGAGCTGTCCATTGGCAATGACATACTTCTGGGATCTCATCCTTACAGCTCTGTAGTTTGCCTTGTCACATCCTGGAGGACAACTAAGTGTCAACAGGTATTCAACTATTTGCTTATACCATGGACTAGTCAGGTACTTCACATGCACTTTTTGTGTGGCCATTTCTAGTCCATGTTGCTCCTCTTCTTTTTCTGATTCTTCATTTGCCATTATGGATAAATTAATGCCCAGAGCTTGATGATTAGATTCAGATAACATCTTGGCAAGTCCCTGTCCTTTGATCAATTTAGTAGGCTTTATATCTAGATCATATTCCTGGATTTTTGCAATCCATCTTCCCCTTCTGCCTTCACTGTCCCCCTGAACTAGAATGTCTTTTACAGATGCTGTGGGAACATAAGCAGTAATATGGGATTGCAAAATATAAACTCTAAAAGCTTTAAGGGACTTTACCAGGGCATATGCCTGCTTCTCCAGTATATTGTATTTTAGTTCAGCATCATACAATACCTGACTGAAGAAAGCTATGGGCTGTTCGTATCCTTCTTCATTCTTCTGCAATAACACTCCAGCAATTGTATGAGGTGAAGCAAATGAAAATACTATAAATGGCTTGCTATAATCCGGTCCTGCTAGCACGGGAGCTTCGGCAAATGCTTGTTTAATTCTTGTAAATGCATCCCTAGACTCCTGGGACCACTTAACTTCATTGTCCTTTTTCAACATATTGGTAATGTGCCTAACTATCTCTGCATAGTTAGGAATGAATCTCCTTAAAAAGTTTATTCGACCCAAGAACACCTGTACTTCTTTCTTATTTCTTGGCAGAGAAATGCTATTTATTACTTCAACTCTCTTAGGATCAATTTTTACACCATCCTTAGTCACAATATGTCCTAAGAGTTTCCCTTCGTCTAAAGCAAACAGAGATTTTTGAGGATTAAGAGAAAGGCCGTACCTTCTGCATTTTTCAAAAGTTCTTCTTAAATGCACAATATGCTCATCATCATTCTTTGAGAACACCGTGATATCATCGAGATATACTACTAGGAACTTGTCCTGTTCTCCCACAAAGGCTATATCCATTGCCCTTTGAAAAGTAGCACCTGCATTAATCAGTCAAAATGGCATCCTTGCATACATAAAGGTTCCCCATGGCGTGGTGAACGCAGTCTTCTTCTGATCTTCTGGGAAAACAGCTACCTGATTGTAGCCTGAAAATCCATCCATCATTGACATTCTGGATGCTCCCACCACCTTCTGCAGGATATAATCCATTTTAGGCAGTGGATAGTTGTCTTTGAGAGATGCTCTGTTCAAATTTCTGAAGTCTACACATATCCTGATTTCTCCATTCTTCTTTCGGACAGGAACAAGATTCGCTATCCATTCTGAGTACCTCAAGGGCACAATTATTTTGGCCTTCAACAATTTTCTAATTTCTTTCTCAATTGAGGGAAGAAGCAGAGGGTTAATTTGCCTGAGCTTCTGTTTGTATGGCTTTGCATCTTCCCTGAGTGGGATCTTGTGCTGTATGATATTTACATCAAAAGTTTTTAGGTCCTCATAGGACCAAGCAAAAACATCTTTGTAAGACTGAAATAACTTCAAATACTTTTCTTTATATTCTTCTGAGATTCTTTTAGATAATCTAACAATCTTGGGATCAGTAGCGGTACCCAAATTTAAATCTCTCATTTGATCTTCTTCTACTACTTTGTTTGGCTGCATGGGGACATCATTCTTGTTGAATAGTCTTTCTAGAGGTACTAGTCCTCTAGGGATGACATTTCCTTTTAACTGCAATACTCTGTTTCCTGCTATATTCTCTTCCCATTTACCTTCAGCAATATTTTCAGGTTCTTCCTCCTCATCATCATCAATTTCCATACCTGTGAATTCTCCCACTGTCTCCATGAATCTCTTCATCTGCTCGTCATCTTCAAAGACCTGCCAATGCTTTATATTGTCTGGGATAGATGGTCTGTAACGTACCTCTACTTCATATCTTAACAATGGGTTCTGAGGAGGTCGGAACGTACTGGCAGCCACAGCAAGAGAGTCTGCTATTCTGTTATGCTCCCGGGGCATGAACTGTATATTAAATGCTAAGAATAAATTTTCTATCATGTCCCATACTTCATTTCTATATGCTCTGAGCTGAGGATGCTTAGTTTGGCATTCATTCTTAATCTGTCTCACTACTAGCTCAGAGTCTCCAAACACTTTCAGACATTGGATGCCCATGTTTCTAGCTGTCTGTAGACCCAATAACAAAGCTTCGTACTCAGCCACATTGTTTGTAGCTTCATACTCTAATTTGAAAGACAGCGGCACCCATTTTCCTATGGGGGAGATTAACAATACCCCGGCCCCATTACCTTCTCTGGAATTTGCTCCATCGAAATGCAAAGTCCATACTTCTGATTTCTGGCCTTTCTTGGATTGCTCGGCTTGGAATTGACCAGAGGGGGACTCATGTGCATAGTCTTGACTCTCTTCTAACACAAAACATGAGAAGTCACCCTCTTTATTATAAACTGGAGAATTGTCTGAGCAATCAGCAGTGGTCACCATTTTAACAAATCTGGTCTCCCTATAAAGCCTCCTCTCCTGACCACCAAAGACTGGGACAGTGGCATATGTCAAGTCCAGTTTAATCGATCCCCCAATTTTAGTACCCCAGGACCTTGACAACAGCATGCCAAAGCGAGCTGGGATATCAGCGACCACAATGTCCATGACCACACTTTTTGCCGGGATTTGAGCTAGATTGACCACTAAATCTTTAATCATTCCCAAGCATTTAACCCTTTTCGAATCAAATGAATATAAATATTTATATGGCCTTGTAATCTGCAGCCCCAGTTGCTCCATGACAGACAAAGGCATAAGATTATGGGATGCCCCAGAATCTAGCATACAATTGTGAAGTAGCAGGTCATGAATGACTAGGGACACATAAAAGGGGGGAGTAGAAGGGTCTATCTCCTCGACGTGTGGGCCAAAGACTACCATGGGTCTTTCTTCTTGAAGATTTAGACTATCAGGTGCAATTGGTAGTTCAGGAAGAGGTATGAAAGAGGTAACCTGAGACTGATATACAAGCTGTTTTAACAATTCAGTTAGAGGAACAGGAATCTTAATCTTTTCAAGCTCTCTTTGCAAATTAAAAGCAGATGTGGACTTTTCTATCATTACTTCTTTTGAATCCTTATTCTCAACTGAGGACTTGACTTCTTTTGACACTGGCTCAGCATTAGAAGGACCGGCTATTTTAGAGGAAGAAGGAAACTGATCAGTTGACTGCAAGGGGATATTCAGGAGATTCTTACCTTTTTCTATGCATTTCTTTGTTGCTGATTCCTTCTGAGCAGATGCTTCTTTCTGAGGTGGATCTTCCTCTTGCTCCTGAGTTCGGGTCCTCTTCCTCGAGGATCTGAGATCATATTTGACATTGAATTGGGCTTCCATGAAATCATTAAATTGCTTGCAATAATGGTCAATATCTGCTTCTTCATCTTCTTCTTGCAGGGGACAGTCCATATCATCATTGTTTGAAAAAGCCAGATTGGAATCTTCTAATCCATAGGCTGCCTCTCCAGTGGAGTCATCTGCTGGTCCTTCCAGGTACAAAGGATGAGGTACCTGATCTTGCTGCTCCCTTGTTTCTCTTGGCAATATTTGGAGAGGTGGCCTCTTATACTGGGGATTGTACCCTCTGTTCGGAGCATTGTAATAGTTCTTGGGAGCTGCATTTTTAGCTTCTAGTTCCATCTTGACCATCTTCTTTATCATTTTACCTATTTCATCCATTTTATCTGAATCTTTATCTTGATTAGAGGTAGAAACCTCTTCTTTGCCTTTCCTCCTGGCATCTGGTTCAATTTTCCCTTTTAACTTTCCTGTAGAGGCAAAGTTTGCTTCTAGTTCCAGAGCATCTGATTGTGCATCATCAAGTGTGGCAGGTTTTCTTTCCCTTAAGGAGAATCCAAAGTCAAAATCAAAGGCTGCTATAAAAATTATCTTGGCAGCAGCTTCATTTGGCTTCATTTCCGGAGGCAAGCTTAGATACAACTTGTTGAATCTTTTGATGAATTCTGATACCCCTTCATTCTGTTTCTTCTTGATAGTATTAAACTCAGTAAGGCACATTCCATAATCCTTCTTTTCTCCCCATTTCCTGAGAAAAACGTTTTCCATCTGATCCCAGGTTGTCACAGAACGATTACCCAATGTTTTAAACCATTTTCTAGCTTCTCCTTCTAGAGACTGCACAAATAATCTCAAAACCACATCCAGGTGTTCAACATTCAAATTTTCTGCAAAGGAGCAGAAGGTCTCGAGATGTTTCTGAGCATCCATATCATTTTCACCATTGAACCTTGGCAGAATCTTCAGATAATCCTGTGGCATATCATTCAACACTTGGGGTAAGGCCAGAGGAGCATATTTGTTCAGGAGAAAAGCAGGAACATTGGCCATTGGAGGCGGTGGGGGTTGCACAACAATCTGAGAGACAAAAGAAGGGAGAGGGGTAGGGGGAAGCGGAGTGTGAATGACAATGGGAATATATTGAACTGAGGTCTGAGGTGTGGATGGGAATAGTTCTCGGTTAACGGGAGCTACTTCAGTGACCTCTTTAATTTCCTCAGCCTCGAAAACAGGATAAGGTTCTTCCCCAAATAAAGTATTTCCCCTACGTGGGGTTTCTAGATAAACTTCGGGATTTTCTGTTCTAACTTCTTGAGAAGAAGAGGGCGGATAATCTTCAACAGAACACTCAGGATTTTCAGCACGGGCTGACTTCCTCTCCTTCCAGACTCTTTTATGAATAATTTTCTCCGGGTCAGACACGTAGGGTGTTTTCGGTTGGGCTGTATCTGACCTCAAATGCGGCCTACGAGGAGCCAGGACTACCAATAAGATTTATCAAATAAGGACCAGTGGAGTCGCCAAGGTGAGAAATCTGCAACTCTTCACCTCTCTGTGCTCACCTGACTAGAGAGTGAAATAAAAGGTCGAAAACCCAGGGAAACTGATATTCTTGAATTCGTTCCCCGGCAACGGCGCCAGAAAGATGTTGTGGATGATTTTGTCACCCTCCTAGAGACAGCCTAGAGTTGCCATAGACCAGTGCCTAGGACATCTTAATATAGCAAGGAGTCCTTTATAGTTTGGGTTGTCAGTCCAAGGGACTCACTTACTATCTCTTGTTTTAAACAAGGAAATTGAAATAGATTGAATTGGTCCCAATTCTCTTTCAGTGGCTGATACACAGATAGGAATAAAGTAAAGACATCAGGTAAAACTTCAGCATGATAGTATCAGACAGCTAAGAGACCGCTTTACTGTAAAGAGGGCCGATTCAAATAATATATTACAGAAATCAGATATCAAGGAGTGCGGGCAGGAAGGAAACATGAGAAGATATTATTGACAAAAGGGCGCATCAATTTACGAATCCTTAAGCCATTAATATAGCAGAAGTTATGGAAGGAGTGAACATGGAACAGCATATCACTTCTAGGCCTATTTAAAGCGCTTGACCAATTCCAGGAAGGGCACCATTTAAGATGAATCCTTACTGCAAATTAGTGAGCCACTCGCATTCTAGAACATGATACAAGAAGAAAGTTTGCATGAAAAGGATGATATATTAACACATGAGAGAAATTACATACTGCAATATACCAAAGACCAGAATCCTCAATACAATCATAACCCCTCCTCACTGAGACCCAACGGGCTCTGAAACCTCATACAGAAATGCCACAAGATGTATACAATAGTCTTCTCGCTGCACAGCTTGCTTACAGAAATATGGAACCTCAAAAATGTCTTGCTTTTCAGTATTTATAGAAAAAAGAGAAACTTCTAGAGGAGGGGGAAGATGATGTTCAATTAATGACTTCGATAAAAATTGGCGGAAAACATTTGCGCCTTTTTATGAATGACTGACCATAAATGAATATACCTAACATTCTGTCTAAAGAAATAAATGTTGGAGATAAAAATCTCCTCCTGTACAGGGTGGAAACAATAAAATATACACATCGGGATGCTTCCGGCTGAAGGCAAATCTGCTACCATGAGAGCTCTGAGAAAATCTTCCTTTCAGTACTGTACGCTTAGCTTTTGATTCTGAACTGGAGTCCCGAGCCTTAAATGTGAGATGAACTTTTCTGGAGGGTTCCGAGCCTTTGTATCTGTATTTTCTTTAATCATGGTCACTTCTTGGACCTACCCTCCGCTTCTTCATTAAACTTCATCCACAAAAAACGTCCTTTATGGGCCCTCGACATTTGTAACAGCGGCAGTTTAAAATATCTTCCTGCAATTCCGTAACCTGCAAAACCCTCAAAATTATTAGAGAAATGGACACATACGAAGGCGTGAATGATGGAGGTGAAAAATGGGGAAGATGAGAAGGATGCGAACGGAGGAAGAAGACACTCAGGGTAGTGGAATGGAGACGATGGAGATTTTCGTGAATGAGCGAAATGTGACACAGTATGGTCGTGGAAGAAGAATAGCGGTGGATTATGAGTTAAACATATAGAAACACACGTATATCTATATATATCGGCACGAGGACATAATATGGATGTACGGGGGAGAGACACATAGGTACATGGGAGACTAGCGGGGGAGACGACGCGGCGGGTAAGTTGATGGGCGGAGGCATGAAACAGTGACACGGTGGCTGACTGTGGGACGTGGCGGGAGATAGCAATGGACGGACGTTTTAATTACATCTCCGCCGTCGGATGGAGATCTAGAGATCCGACGGTCTGCGTGGACCCCGCTGACTGGCCATCGTTGGAAGTTTAACGCGCGGGGGACGGGCGGTTTCCTGCCCGTACCGAGGACACGTGGCATTGCTCGTGTGGGATCGTTGGCCCCGCGGTAAATACCGCCAGTCGACAAGAGTGGTGCGGGGGAGAACCGCCGGTTTTGCTGTGCGTCGGGGCCAGAGGTAGGGCCCTCACTCCTGACGATCTCTGCACCGTTGATTGAACTTTGATCGGACGGCTGTGACGGCGCCCGGGACTTAAATGATAAGCCCCCTTTTCTCCCAGCCCGTGGTCCTGTAGCTCGGGTCACATGAAAATCAAGGCGGGAGGGGCCAAGGTTTAAGGGGCTTCGGCCCGATATATGAAATATACATTTCAAAACGTTCTAAAGCAGATTTTCGGGCGGAGATGATAGAATTAAACGGGGCCCAGGGGTTTTGGCTCTCAAAAACATTAGAAATGGATTTTAGAGAAGGTGGTGGCCGAATTTTAAATGGGGAAGGGGATATGTACAACACATGAACCAGG
>JAXQQM020090674.1:0-37262 GCA_034641835.2 Pinus albicaulis
ATGTGCTAGATCTGACTAAATTATTAAGGTTTGGGATCTTGCTAATCTCTTTGGCTTCTTTTTCGGGTACATCTTTCAATAGTGATCATCATCATGACCTTCCTTTTTGCAGTGAGTGCAATAAGGCTTTTCTCCTTTGTCTTTTTTGGTTGATGTCGTCTTCTTTTCCTTTCCCTTTCCTTTTCCTTTCGATTTTCTATTTGAAGGTTTGAAAGGTGGTTTCTTTGAATGATCATCTCTCTCATTTTTGCCCCTGTTTTAAAGATGAATGACCTTCACACTGGCCAAATCAATCGTAGTAGGCTCAGACAATAATAATGAATGTTGTATGTAACTATGTAACGAATCGATATACTCAGTTACAACTTCGGGTGACTCTAGTGAAATGCCCAAATTCAATGTTTGTTTTCTAAATTCTTCAGTGAAGCTTTGCACATTTTGGCCATTGCTTTTCCTTAAATACTACCATTCCATTAAGGCTTTTTGCTTATAACCCAAAGGATAGAATTGATCTTTTAGTGCAGAAATAAAATTGGACCATGAAGAAAGGAGATTACCCAAATTCATACTGCCTCACAATTTGCTCTCCCACCAAACAAGAGCGGTGCCATTCAGACAAAGAGAAGCCAACTGGATCTTTGCCTCTTCTTCCTTGATCTGTTGAATCCTGCAGTAGACTTCAATCTGCCTAATCCAGTTGTTGAGTTTTTCTGCATTACTTTCACCATTATATATTGGAAGATCAAATTTAACATCTAATTTAAAGAATGGTTTCTTAGATGCATTTCTTGGACCTCTACGAGAATGATGAGGAGATAAAGAAGAACTTTCACTTCTGGAAGGAGAAGGAGGGGGTTCTTCTCCACCACCACCATGCACTGAACATTGTTCTTCCGAGCCATTCTCCTCTGCTTTCACAGTCTTCTCGAGTCTCGAAAACAACTGGTCAACCTTATCTGCCATTGTATACAAGGCCTTGCGGTATTTTTTCTCCTCTTCATGACGAGCATCGTCATCTGCCATGTTCCTCCTTCGACATGCATGCCCTGCTTCAAGATCGAAGGACTTAAGCTTCCCTTCGCCTCTTTGGAGCCTGTTTCTGGTTAGCATACAATCATGCAATTCACATCTAACAAAGACTAGCTCTGATACCACTTGATCCAAGACCTTTTACTTGCAGATGTATAAAGAATTACATGAAACATGACATGTTAACCTTAACAACTTAAAGTGCACATGAAAGAAGAGAGGAAGAACATGAAAGCATGAAAAGATGACAACAAGAGTTGATAACGAAGTTTGTCAAATTTGGACTACGTCTTTGGGCCCTGCTCAACAGTGGGGAGGCCTTCATTCATTAAGTGGCAAGAAGAAGAAGAAGAAGTACAAGTAAAATTACATACAACACCCTTATACCTCCAAGCTGGAAAGTGGCCGTAAAATGGAGATGTCTGATGTAGAAACAGACGTCACCATTGAGTTCCTATCGCCGAGAGGTGTAAAAACAACATAAAATTTGTCCCAAACGAACACTGGCAAGTTCTACACCCCGGGGAATCTTTTTAATGCCCCTCAAGATTCCCTCAACATGGTTCTACCCCTCTTCTCGCTTGTGGTTCCACTCCGCTGCTCAGCTCTGCCTGGGTGCACTATGGAAATGAGAGGTTTTATAACATTTTGAGGGCGGAGCCACCAACGCTGAGCCCCATGGCTCAACGGTGGCAGAGTTTTCTGGCAAGGCGAAGATCATGGTTCGAATCCCACCCGCTCCCAACATAGCATATCGTTTGGTTTATTTTGGATTTTATATTCGTTATGGTGGTGTCGTCCGCTTGGGGGCCAGCCACATGTGTTAAGGAACACTCCAAACCCGTGACTTCTCCGCTCCGGTGGAAAACAACTACCGCAATGTTAAATTTTACTATATGTTTGAAATGGGTTATTGGTCCCCCGGTGGGGACCCGCCCCCACCGTGGTTGTTGTGGTAACTTCCATCGGGTGGCGGGGTGATAGCGCCTGGGCTCATACTTAAGCCTTGTTA
This sequence comes from Pinus albicaulis, assembly GCA_034641835.2. Lineage (NCBI taxonomy): Eukaryota > Viridiplantae > Streptophyta > Pinopsida > Pinales > Pinaceae > Pinus > Pinus albicaulis. The sequence goes on from JAXQQM020090674.1 coordinate 2,042, forward strand.
TATGGGTGGCGGTGGTTGTGGCCCACTAATTCTGTAGTATATATATATATATATATATATATATATATATATATATATATATATATATATATATATATATATATATATATATATATATATATATATATATATATATAACTATGTCTTTTTTTAAAAATTTCTCAAACATTAGAGTTATTGGGAAAATTAATCATCCCACGAATTCACCCAGTTCTTAGATGCTAGGTTCCCTGCTGGTTGATGATGAAATTGTAGGATACTTAAACCTGGCCATTTCACCACTTTGACTGAAACTTTGACTTGTTCTAACTTCTCCATACGTGCTCAAATTGGAGATTTGTTCACACTGTTGAAATCAGGGCAACGATTACTTGAATCTCAGCCTGGTTCGAGAGCAATCTAACCACTTTGAATTTTGACCCATTCCTAATGCCACTCGTACTTGTACTTGAGAGATCCTCCTAAATAACTTACCAAGGGATGAAATTCCTAATATGGGGGTTCCAATGGAACTTGGAAGGTGTGTGATTACATGGAAGGGGGTGACCGGATTTCTCGAGGGATTGTATAGCAAATAAGGGAAGGCTCGAGATGGATTTGGTTGGTCATTAGCATTGTCAGATGGAATCAGATGCACATTGGGAGTGTGCCATGGAACAATGAGATGAAAATTTTTCACTGAGGGTAAAATATTGAAAGATTGTAGTGATGGACATTGGATAGCGAATTTGACTTTGGGAGTGGATTCTGGACTTCCCAGGAAGGAGGTGAATACTTGTATTACTTTGAGGGTGGAGGTGTGAGCCTCTGGATTCCCTTGTTGCTGATATGAGCATCATATCCTTATATTTTTTGGTTTATAAAATGTGTATATGTGTATATCATTGTAAATAATGTATCAACCTAGATTTATAAAGCTCCATAGATAGTATGATTATTCACAGGTTGAGGAAAATGTGTATAAGTCTGTATGTGGTTGTTATTGTAAAATATCGTAACAAGATATGTTATAAAGCTTCAGTAGATGATATGTTTGTCATGTTTTAGCAGTGGTCATTACAAATACTGCCACGAGCTATCTTATAAATCTCCATAGGCAGTACATTTTGTTTTTAGTGGTTTAGTGGTTTGTAGGTTTCATTGAACACCAAGGACGGTGTTCCCCAAAGGAGTGTTCTGTAACATCCCTGGTTAAAAAATCATGTAAATATATATAATACCACAATGATAGCACATGTATTCCAAGATGAATGTTGGGAAAAACATCATAGCGGGTGTTCATTCGATCTATTATGGCTAAAGGAAATTGGCAAAGGCATGAGGCATTAATTGGAATTTTATTTATGAAAATAAAGGAAATTTGGAAAAAATGAAGGGGAAAGCTCACAAGTTACATGTGAGGAGGAAAATGAAGGAAAATAATGGAAAATTGAAGAAAATAGATGCATAATTAATATAAAGGGATATGAGAATCGGTTAGTAAGCGTTTTCTCAAGCTTTTGCTCACATTTACGACTCTCATTATATTCTCTCTCTCTCTCTCTCTCTCTCTCTCTCTCATGCTCTTCTATACTTAGATTTTTCTTGGAATACTCTTGGAGGAGTGTGGCATACTTTGGATTTGGAGTAAGAAGGCTAAGGAAAGGCAAGAAAGTGCAAGAGGACATCGGGATCAACAACTACAACTGGATTTCTTTGCAGGTATCGAGTTGCATTTACGGTTTCCTTACTAGTTTTGCAATGCATGGCACATGCATGTGGTTTCTTGGTTATGATATGTCATTGGCATGGAGGATTGCCTGAATTGACGTGGGATTTGTATAGCCTTTTCATTTCTTTATAGCCATGGTGTTGTGGTTTCATTTCATTGTTTGTTTTCTGGTTGGTTCTCATGTGCCTTTAGCTATGGGTTAAGTTATTAGTTTCTAGAAGCCTTGGTTTTAAAAACTCTACAGAAGCCTGGCGAAAAATTGTGGGTTGAGTTAGTAGTCCTAGAAACCTTGGTTGGAAAAACACTGTGGAAGCCCTAGGTGGGTTGAGTTACTAGTCTTAGAAGCCCTGGTTGGAAAAATTCTCTGGAAGCCCTGTAAAAAATGGCATTGAGTTACTAGTCGTGGAAGCCCTAGTTGGAAGAAACACTCTGGAGCCTTGGAACATCTTGGGTAGAGACCAATCCATGATGGTTGTGATGTCCGACTGTGAGGTGGAATCACTAGTTGAGGGTTGAGGTAGTTTGGCCTCTTGAAGCCCTCAATTTGCTTTGATTGATGTGTTTGATGAGATCCAACATTCATGCTTGGAATATGGCACGAGGGTGATTAGTTGAAGAGAGATTTCGGTCAGCCAATCTATGGTCAAGTTGAACATGGAAGTCCCATCTATGGTTGGTTTTTACACTCATTAATGAAGAGCTCATTCTTTTGCCATTTTATGTATAAATTTACTAGTTTATATGTGGATTCTATTGTTTTTGTATCCATGATATTTTTGTTGTTATTGTGTTGGTTATGATCATGTATTTTGACAGTAGAGATGTATGGCTCTCTCCATATTTTTATTTGTAAATTAATGCAAATGTATCTATGGTAAAATATATTGTATTGCATCTAGTGATGTAAGGGAGCAATGCTTCTTAGCGATTCACAAATAAGTATGAGACCCGTATGCTCATATATATTGTTTACACCTATAGTTTCAATGTTTGCGACATGTTTAACAAAACATCTATGATGGCTAGGAGGGGTCCATATGAGTTCTTGTTGATATTATTTATTTCTTATTGTTTTCATGTTGTTATTTATCATCTTTGAACATTTAATGAAGTTCTAGGAAGAGCACTACGTTTTCGGCCTTAAAAGGTGGCTCAAATCTCGGGCATGTTAGCACAAAACTGAGGAATTGAGGCCCTAGACACTGGCATGCAGTGTTATTCCTGTGTCTATAGCCTCCTAGATATTGGCTTGCAAGACTGTGCCTGCCTCTATGGCTCAAAGAGGTCAAAAGGTCAGTGTGACCCAGGTGTAAGAATCACGAATTGTTGGGTTACCTCCCGGGGGTTTAGTTGTTGATGTACCAAGTCTGTATGTTTTGTTTCTGTCGGTTCCACTTCTTTAAGGTCACCTAGGAGGTTGAATCTCATTATATTAGCCTCTCATCACAGGTGTACCCCGGTTGGCCAGTTACTTGGGTAGATGTGGGAAGAGGGTGTTACAAAATCAACCGATGTTTTGGATGGATTGAAAATTAAAATAAAGGTTCACAATCTAAAACGTAAAATTTCTCCATGATAAAAGTATATCCAAATAATTGTATTTATAGGTGCATTGTATAGCCTAGTAAGGATTAAAAGTTCTATTAGTGTGTGTAATGGTTATACAAGTCATATTCTCATATTTAAAGAAAATAATATACTTTGATAGTAACCAACCTAAAACCATCTTAACCTTAGATCTACCAAGCGCCAAGAGGGACAAATAATGAAATAAGTCAAGGTACAAACCATTCCTCAATTTTTTTCCCCACGTTGGATTTAATAGCTCTCGAGTCTAGGTTCTCGATAGATATGAGGTTAAGATGAATGTAGGATGTTATATGAACAATAACATATTCATTGTTGTAGAACAACAATATGGCCACCACCAACGATATTTCTCATTTCTTTTAGCCTATAGTATACTCAATGAGAATATATGGCCACCACCATGTTTTTTCTATTTTTTCTTAAAGGTTATGATTTTTTCACGATTTCTTTCATGGCCTAAATATGTCCTCACTTCTCCCACATGCATTATCCAACAACCAATCAATTCTCCCATTACTACTTCCTGGGTAGCCTCCAAACTACTATAACCAACTATAAGTTGTCAAACTTATTCGCACATTTCAAGTAAAGTTGGATGTGAAACCCAAACATGCATTGGTTATGTTAATAGGTGATTGGATTTATTTTTCAAGTGATACTAGTGGCTACATTAGTAGCTACCTGTTTTTATTGCATATAATGCCCAATGCACATTTACTATTCATATTAATAATTAAAGAAAGAATTATATTCAAGAAAACATAAAATAAGGATAAAACATTGCACCAAAGAACACAAGGAATCTATCTCACGTACATGTTGTCAAAATTTGATTCCTTTTACTTTATTTGGATTTTAACAGAGACTCTTCCCATGTCTATGCTTAGATCTCAAGTTCAGGAATAGACTTAACCATATGGGAAGAAAGTCTACTCAATATGTAACATAGCTAGTTTTTCCATTGTTGGGCACATGATTTTCACATTACAAAATTTTTTTCCACTCAATAACTTAACTTTATACTAGTTGAACTCTCTATCCCACTAATAGAATCAACAATATTTTAATGTTGATAGTTCAGCACAGACATATTTATTGTCAAGATTGGTTAAAAGACCAAAGAAAAGAGCATTTGTGCAAATAAACTCATAATAGTGACCCGAGGAAAGAATTGAAATATTAGTTAGGGAGTATTTAAAAACAAAAGATAAGCTATGTGAATGTTTGTATCCATGCTTTAGGTGCCAGGAACATAGCACAAGTTCAGAAATTTGTTTTTTTATGCCAAAACTTTGGGTTCATGACGTAGATATTAGAACACTAAACACAATATCATAAAATTTTTGTTTAATGTAACAAAGTGGAAGGAGCCATTTGTATCTATTAACACTTCTCCGGAAGATTGACATCTAGACTCTATAATAAGAAAATGTACTAGAATAAGGTCATGGCCTTCAACTTCTCAATGATGATTCAAGGCTATGACAGCTCGAACTCCAACTAGCCTCAAGTCAAGGAAGTTTTCCAAACGACTTGCTTTGTCCAAACAATTTTTAATTAGACAAATGAAACAAACAAAATAATCCCTAGTGTGATAGCGAAGATCTCATCCTCCACTGTTATTAAGAAGAAAAAGTATATTTTTCTCTCACAGAGAGAATTTATTTTGCACAAACATGAAATTATGACATGTCAAAGTATCTTTACCCTAAACAACAAAAATCGAATTCTGATAATAACTAGTGTATCAGAATTGGTGAAAAAAAAAACACTTCTTATTTTTTACAGAAGGTTTCCACTTTTGCCCATTTTTTTGACTTATTTTTCAAATCCTTGCTGATTTACTGTTGTACATTATTTTCTAAACATAAAACATAAGTTAATAACCCACTCAATGTCTATCCTAATCAGAAAAAAAACATAAAGTGTGAAAAAAACATATATCTACAAGGTTGGCAACTTACCACAATCCTTACTAATGGTCAAAATGACTCAAGAGACAATCAAAACTTACATATCCTATGCTTATGAGAAGTTTAACTTTGTTCTAATATGACAACAACGCTTGGAGTCACATGAGACATTATCGAAATTATTTCTTGTAAATAAACATTGGTCTAATGTACAATTGAGACATTATCTAAACGTTACCTCCAACAACTTTGAAAATTGCACTTTCATTGATCCATCTCTTATATCTATCTTAATCTCATTATTCTACTTTCGTGTTGGAACAAGAAACCACAACCAAAAAAAATAGTATATGAAATACACTTTTGAAATAATTGTAATTCTGAAGTCTTAGTCTCAGGTATTCTTATTTTTCCATGCTCGCCGATTCCTAAAATATTTTCTAATCTATACCTTTGAAATAGTTGAAAGGTGAGAGGTTTCTTTCAACTATAAGAGGTGAGATGTTTCTTTCAAGTAATCTATAACTTAGGTGAGATGTTTTCTAATCTATAACTTTCAAACTTTGAAATGGTTGAGACGTGAGAGATTTACTTTGCTCGGTGTATAATATTAACAAAGAAAGGGCCCGCGGTTCTAAAGAGAACGGAAAGTGGTGGCTTTAAAGAGAATGAATGCTGGCTTTGCTACTGATAAAAGCCTTTCAGTAGGATATAATGCTTTTTCGGTTATTATTGCTGCTGCTTGTTATATTCATAATCTGTCATAATCTGCTCCTGGTATTCTTTTGGGTATATTCATACTCTCTTCTGGTATACTCTAATTTCATCTGATATGTTGCTTTGATCTCACTTGCTGTTGGACTATGAGTATGTATTAAAGACGGGGGAGAGCTATGTAAAGTTCCTTGTAAATCGCTGTTTGTTCCAGGTGGCAGGGGGTATCATTAGAGTTCACGATGTTGTCCACGACATGGCTATTTATATTGGAGAGAATGAGGAGAATTGCGTTTTGAGGGCAGGTCAAAGTCTTTAACATTTCCCTGACATCCCAAGTTCAGATAATTGCAGGCGAATATCGGTTTTGAGCAATGATATTAAGTCCTTGCCGGCAAAGGAATTGAGAGTCCCAAACTAGTTTTTTTAAGCTTGGCAGCGAATGAGCAGTTGACAGAAATTCCTGAAGCATTTTTACTCAAACTCACCTCTTTGAAGTTATTGCAATTTAATCGCACGGCCCTCCAATCATTGCCAACATCACTGTAGCAATTAAGAGGACTTGAATATCTCCATTTGGGCCACACTGAAATTGAAGATATATCTGAAGAGATAGGTAATCTTTCACATCTTCAGTTCTTGTATCTTAACTGTTGTAAAAAGCTGAAATCGTTGCCTTGTCGAATAGGAGAACTTAAAAATTTGAAGTATCTGAGTCTTTGGGGATGTAATTTGATGGCCATCCCTGATCAGGTCAGAAAGCTTCCGAACTGTGAAATTGTGTTTAAATAAAAGTTTGAAAGTTATTTTTAGGAAATGTACGTCACATATCCCATCAGTAAGGTCTGTTTCTTTTTATTTGTTATTATATAATATAATACGATCATTGCCAACATCCCTTGAGACTCTCTTTGTTTTTTGTATTCGAATTTAAAAATTATCTCATGAAATAGGTAATCTTTGATATCTTTAATTCGTGTATCTAACTTTTGTAAAAAACAAAAATCGTTGTCTTTAAAAATCTGAAGTATCTCAATATTCAATATTTGGAGTTGTAAATTTAATATAATCCCTAAATGCAAATTTCATATAGGTGAGATTAAAAGGCATTTAAATTGTGAGATTGTGCTTTAAAACAAATAATTGAAAGGCCATAAATGGAAACTCAAATAAATGAGAACCTGATTTTGGGCATCCAAAATTATAAATATATCTTTATGAAATGTCTTTGAAATTTTATTTCTAATTAAGCCATAAGATCCTTTGCCTTTTTCATTTAGATTAGACTGACTAATTAATTAACTCACTAAATCTTACTGACTTGTGTTAGATCAAGAATATGTATTTTTTCTTTCTGTTTTAATGATTGTGACTGGTATTTTCTTGTTTCGATCTTACAGAGTCTAATATAAATGTAAAATAGTGAGAAGTACAGATGACCTAGTTGCTATGGTGTGTGTTTATGTCATTAGCTCAAATGTTAGACAATTAAAATGTTTTATGTCATAAAATTCTTTACCTCTTTCATTTAGGCTATGCTAACTAATTAAGTAACTCACTAAACCTTACTAACTTGTACTAGATCAAGAATATGTACTCTTTCTTTTTGTTTTAATGACTGTGACTGATATTTTGTTGCTTCGATCTTGCAGAATCCAATACAAATGCAACACAGTGAGAGGTTAAAGCACTGAAAACGCTCCCTGGACGAATTGGTTGCAACCTACGAAGGAGAACACAACCATTCTCATTCTGTATCTGACAGCACATCCCTGGTACTCGATTCGTGAGACCCACATATAGACAAAATGCATTATTCTAATTTTATATTACGCTACAGAATCTACCATTATTACAGTGCGGGTGGTGACTATTTTTAGCGCAATATCCATGGGCGTTGCATACCCCACTACACTATTTTTGCAGTTTGGTACGAGGCAAGATTAATGCAAAATCCATAGAAAACGAAAGGCAATTCTAAGTAACAAACCATGCAAATTTTTGTAGATTCGACGTATATATCAATTTATTTTCTCTCTACTACTGCATCATTTGCTGTGTATTTTCTGTCAAAATATTCTCTACCTACATGTCAGATCGACCATACGGGTGATGGATTTTGAACGATTAGAATCATATTTTGCGCAAATTTTGATTATGCCTTTGCATTCATATTGAGGAAAACACCTAGAGATAACATATTATATAAAATTATAATTATAATAAAATCTAAATCATATTTGAAATATCTTCCAAGTTTATCACATTGAATGTTTTAGATTTATATCAATTAAATTTATGATTTAATTTTATTGTTTTAGGCTAATAGCTTTAGAAAAAGAATATACGCTGAGGCTCGTGTTGAGAATGCAAATTCAAATGTAAAGTTTAAGGACCATTTTCAGGCCTCTAATAATTAGCCCAGAAATCTCAACGAACCAAGGAGCGTTGGTAGTTGCTTTATTATTACATTTTTTCTACTTTTTATCTTTCGATGTGTTTTGCTTTTCAAGTCCAGAGGCAAAGATTCTTTACTCTATGTATGTTTGGTGTTATAGTAAAATCATATTTATTGATTTTTTTATAAAGAATTGGGTTTTCAACACCTCGTAGCATGAGGTCAGATCGTGCATTGAGTTCGATTTTTTTTCGTATCGTATAGCATGAAATGTTGATTGTTTTCGATTTTAATGGTATATATATAGTACTCCCGTAAAAAACAAATCATTTTACTAATCATTTTGGTTGCATTACACTCATATGATATTAGCTGTAATATATACTAAGCACAACCACATTAGTAAAGACTAATGTGGTTGATATACGCCGATAGACGTATATAAAATAGATTTACAAACACATTTACCAATGTGGTTGATATACGCCGATAGGCCTATATCCACTACCCATCACATTAATTTATATATCAATAAATAAATATTATATATAATAAATTTATTATATTAACTTGAAAAATATATATTATATATTAATAAGAATAATAATATATTAAATATATAAATTATGATTAAAATCACAAAAATTATTTTATAAATATTAATAATATTATAAGAATATTAATAATATATATTAAAAATATTTATTAATATATTAAAAATATTAACTATATACATACTATAAATTAACTTGAAATATATATAATATATATTAATATAAAAAAATATTAATAATATATAATAATTTAATATATCATACATGGCTATATTATTAATAAAGCAAAAGAACTAATAATATATTAATAATATATATTATATCATAGTTGGTTATATTATTAATAATATTATAATATTACAAATAATCATTATTAATAAATATTAGAATATTTATTTATAATGATTATTAGTAACATTATAATCTAATATTTCTTAATAATAATTATTAGTAATATTATAATATTATTTATATTACTAAATAAATATTAAAATATTAAAATATTATGAATATTTATTATTAATAATGAATATTAATAATATTATAATATAACTAATAATCATTATTAATAAATATTTGAATATTTATTTATAATATATAATATTAATAATATTATAATATTACTAATAATCATTATTAATCAATATTTCAATATTTATTTATAATTATAATTAGTAATATTATAATATTATTAATATTACTAAATAAATATTAAAATATTATAATACTATTAATATATATTATTAATAATATATATTAATAATATTATAATATTAGAAATAATCATTATTAATAAATATTTGAATATTTATTTATAATGAATATTAGTAATATTATAATATTATTAACATATACAAAAATATATTATATATATTTTTTATATTATAATAAGTATTAATAATATATATTAAAAATATTTATTAATATATTATTAATATTAACTATATACATACTATAAATTAACTTGAAATATATATAATATATAATAATAATATTTATTAATATAAAAATAATAAAAATAATATTTAATATTTTAATATTTATTTATATATTAATATCATAGATGGTTATATTATTAATAAACCAGAAAACTAATAATATATTAATAATATTATAATAATATTTATTATATATTAATAATATTATTATAATATTATAATATTACTAATAATCATTATTAAACTCAAGAGAGTAATAAACCATATGAAACAAAATTTAAAAACAAAAAACCCAAGAGATTAATAAACCCTAAGAATTAATATTTGAAAGTGAAGATATTAATAAACCCAACGGATAATTAATAATACAAACCCAATGTGATCATAAACCAAAGGTTTAAATATTATAAACCATAGGAATTGGTGAACCCAAGGGATAAATATTATAAACATAAGGGATCAAAATTAAAAACACAAGAGATTAATAAACCGTAAGAATTGATTTTTTAAACTAAAAAACCTAATAAATTAATAATCCACAAGAATGAATATTTTAAACATAAGATATCAATAAACGAACGAGATTATTAACATTATAAACCAAAAGAACTAATCGACCCAAGGGTTTAATATTATAAAGCAAAGGAATCAGCAAACCCAACGGATAAATATCATAAACCTAACGGATGAATATTATAAACAATAAAGATTAATAAATGCTAAGAATTAATATTTTAAACTGAAAAATCTAAGAAATTAACAAACCCCGAGAAATAGTATTTTAAACTCAAGAGAGTAATAAACCGAATGTGTGATTAACATTATAAACCCAAGAGTTTAATACTATAAACCAAATCAATTGGTGAACCCAAGGGAAAACCATTACCCAAAAAATTATAAACCAAAGGAATTGGTGAACCCAAGGGAATTGATTTAAACATTGAGACAATTGTTGTCATAATGCGACGTTGGACCAACTATGACCAGGGTTGGCCATGGGTGATTTTCATATTGAGACAATATTTGTCAGAATGTGACATTTGATCATGGATGACATTGATCGAGTATTCATATTATAAACCAAAAGAACTAATAAACCCAAGGGTTTAATATTATAAACCAAAGGAATTGGTGAACCCAAGGGACAACCATCACCCAACAAATTACAAACCAAAAGAAATTGGTGAACCCAAGGGAATTGATTTAAACATTGAGAGAATTGTTGTCACAATGCGACGTTGGACCAACTATGAGTAGGGTTGGCCATGGGTGACTTTCATATTGAGAAATTTTTTGTCAGAATGTCACATTTGATCATGGATGACATTGATCAATTATTCATATTATAAACCAAAAGAACTAATAAACCCAAGGGTTTAATATTATAAACCAAAGGAATTGGTGAACCCAAGGGACAACCATTACCCAACAAATTATAAACCAAAAAGAATTGGTGAACCCAAGGGAATTGATTTAAACATTGAGACAATTGTTGTCACAATGTGACGTTGGACCAACTATGACCATGGTTGGCCATGGGTGATTTTCATATTGAGACAATGTTTCTCATAATGTGTTATTTGATCATGCATGACATTGATCGATTATTCATATTATAAACCAAAAAAAATAATAAACCCAAGGGTTTAATATTATAAACCAAAGCAAGTGGTGAACCCAAGGGAAAATCATTACCCAAAAAATTATAAACCAAAGTTATTGGTGAACCCAAGGGAATTGATTTAAACATTGAGACAATTGTTGTCACAATGCGACATTGGGCCAAGTATGACCATGGTTGGGCATGGGTGATTTTCATATTGATACAATGTTTGTCAGAATGTGACATTTGATCATGGATGACATTGATCAATTATTCATATTATAAACCAAAAAAACTAATAAACCCAAGGGTTTAATATTATAAACCAAAGCAAGTGGTGAACCCAAGGGAAAATCATTACCCAATAAATTATAAACCAAAGGAATTGGTGAACCCAAAGGAATTGATTTAAACATTGAGACAATTGTTGTCGCAATGCGACGTTGGGCCAAGTATGACCATGGTTGGCCATGGGTGATTTTCATATTGATACAATGTTTGTCAGAATGTGACATTTGATCATGGATGACATTGATCGATTATTGATATTATAAACCAAAAAAACTAATAAACCCAAGGGTTTAATATTATAAACCAAAGGAATTGGTGAACCCAAGGGACAACCATTACCCAAAAAATTATAAACCAAAGTAATTGGTGAACCCAAGGGAATTGATTTAAACATTGGGACAATTGTTGTCACAATCCGACATTGGACCAACTATGACCAGGGTTGGCCATGGGTGATTTTCATATTGAGACAATATTTGTCAGAATGTGACATTTGATCATGGATGACATTGATCGATTATTCATATTATAAACCAAAACAACTAATAAACCCAAGGGTTTAATATTATAAACCTAAGGAATTGGTGAACCCAAGGGACAACCATTACCCAAAAAATTATAAAGAAAAGGAATTGGTGAACTGAGGAATTGATTTAAACATTCGTTGATAGTTTGTCCCGATGCGGCGTTGGACCGAAAAGAGTATGACCATGGTTGGCCATGGGTGATTTTCATATTGAGACAATGTTTCTCAAAATGTATCTGGTGATCATGGATGACATTGATCGATTATTCATATTATAAACCAAAAAAAACTAATAAACCCAAGGGTTTAATATTATAAACCAAAGGAATTGGTGAACCCAAGGGAAAATCATTACCCAAAAAATTATAAATCAAAGGAATTGATGAACCCAAGGGAATTGATTTAAACATTGAGACAATTTTTGTCACAATGCAACGTTGGACCAACTATGACCATGGTTGGCCATGGGTGATTTTCATATCGAGACAATGTTTGTCAGAATGTGACATTTCATCATGGATAACATTGATCAATTATTAATGATTATTAACCAAAGGAATTGGTGAACCCAAGGGACAACCATTACCCAACAAATTATAAACCGAAAGGAATTGGTGAACCCAAGGGAATTGATTTAGACATTGAGACAATGGTTGTCCCAATGCGATGTTGGACCAACTATGACCATGGTTGGCCATTGGTGATTTTCATATTGAGACAATGTTTCTCATAATGTGTCATTTGATCATGGATGACATTGATCGATTATTCATATTATAAACTAAAAAACTAATAAACCCAAGGGTTTAATATTATAAACCAAAGCAAGTGGTGAACCCAACGGAAAATCATTACCCAAAAAATTTTAACCAAAGGAATTGGTGAACCCAAGGGAATTGATTTAAACATTGAGACAATGCGTTGTCATGATCAGCGTTGTTAAATGTTTGCCATGGTTGGCGAGTTATTTAGGTATGATCTGATGTTTTAGAATGTGACATTTGATCATGGATGACATTGATCGATTATTCATATTATAAACCAAAAGAAATAATAAACCCAAGGGTTTAATATTATAAACCAAAGGAATTGGTAGACCCAAGGGAAAATCATTACCCAAAAAATTATAAACCAAAGGAATTGGTGAACCCAAGGGAACTGATTTAAACATTGAGACAATTGTTGTCGCAATGCGACTTTGGACCAAGTATGACCATGGTTGGCCATGGGTGATTTTCATATTGATACAATGTTTGTCGGAATGTGACATTTGATCATGGATGACATTGATCGATTATTCATATTATAAACCAAAAAAACTAATAAACCCAAGGGTTTAATATTATAAACCAAAGCGAGTGAGTGAACCGAGGAAAATCATTACTAATTATAAACCAAGGCAATGAATGAGGAATTGATTTAAACATTGAGACAATTGTTAATACATGATACGACACTGGACCAAGCTATGACCATGGTTGGCCATGGGTGATTTTCATATTGATCTGATGTTTGTCGGAATGTGACATTTGATCATGGATGACATTGATCGATTATTCATATTATAAACCAAAGGAATTGGTGAACCCAAGGGACAACCATTACCCAAAATTGTTGTCGCAATGCGACTTTGGACCAACTATGACCATGGTTGGCCATGGGTGATTTTCATATTGATACAATGTTTGTCAGAATGGGACATTTGATCATGGATGACATTGATCAATTATTCATATTATAAACCAAAAAACTAATAAGCCCAAGGGTTTAATATTATAAACCAAAGGAATTGGTGAACCCAAGGGACAACCATAACCCAAAAAATTATAAACCAAAGGACCAACTATGAACCCAAAAAATTATAAACCCAAGGCTTCAATACTATAAACCAAAGGAATTCATGAACTCAACGGAACATTATTAAAAACATAAGTTATACCAATAGTCCATTCTGTTTATATTAAGTTGAGTAAGTGTTTTTCATAATGTGAAATTGGACAATGCATTAGTATTGAACTCCAGGGCTAATATAAAAACCCCAATATTTGAATTTAATAATGTGAATGAAATATTATTACAAACTGAAAGAATCGGAAAAATCAACGAATCAATGTTATAAACGCAATTGATCAACAAATACAATGAAATATTAACAGTATAATCATAAAACATCAATAAAGCAAAGGGACCATTAATATTATAAAAATTGAAGGACTGAAATTAACATATGTGTTTTGTTGTCTTTACATAAAGAAATCCCACCACAAAAATGGACTCAAAACAGTCCATCAAATGTCATTTATCAAACAACCTCTTCAAGAACACAACCAAACCGACCACAAAAGGAACACCAATTCAAATCAACAGGATAATGATCCTGATACTTAACGCTTTCCAACCAATCCCTTCTTGTTTTTCTCCCAGCCTCCCTCATGTGCACATGCAACAGGTATTTCACATTGATTTTCATTTCATCAAGCACACGAAGGTGCTCATCAATGAAAGTAGGATGGAACCCATGTTTTCTATCTAGCTTGTCCCGAATGTAAGAAACAAGACTGATGAGTCTAGAAATATTCGCCACCGCTTGATTATAGTAGATCCCATCATTATTATCCATACCTGCATTTGAAAGGAAAACGAAAAAATAAAAATTTATACAGAAAGAGATAGAAACATCTAGGTATATATATATATATATAACACCCCGTTTCTATTGTTTTTAAGAAAATGAATCTTAAAAACGCGATGCTATAAACCTCATTAGAAATACATACTGCAGATGAAAAGAGTGATAAAAATAAATGTGTGATATGACCCATATTACAATAATCAACAAGAAAGCACAAAATTCTAAACTCAATGTTTATAATGAAATATTAATAATGTTAGTAATTCAATATTTGTATTTAAATTAATGTCAGTGTATATATTAATTGTAGTCTAATATTATTAACAAATATAAATATCTTGTCATTGAACCAAACCACAACACATTTAGCAAACCACATTGATAAATATTTTTAGTTTCATGTAATAGGGATATGGACTTCAATCTTGAATTTAATGATTGGCCAATATAACTGGCTGTATATGTCTGAATGGTCTACTATAAACAAAAGAACAATAGCGACTAAAAGTTGGAGGTATATTGAACAACACGGAAAACGATGTATGGAATTTCTCATATATTACTATATTTCATCTCATGAATGTATTCATTTAATTAATACATAACACTATATAACACCCCATTTCTATTTTTTTTAAAAACTGAATCTTAAAAACGTGATGCTATAAACCTCATTAGAAATACATACTGCACACATGAAAAGAATGATAAAAATAAATGTGTGATATGACCCATATTACAACAATCAACAAGAAAGCACAAAATTCTAAACTCAATGTTTATAATGAAATTTTAATAATGTTAGTAATTCAATATTTGTATTTAAATTAATTTCAATGTATATATTAATTTTAGTCCAATATTATTAACAAATATAAATATCTTGTCATTGAACCAAACCACAACACATTTAGCAAACGACATTGATAAATATTTTTAATTTCATGTAATAGGGATATGGACTTCAATCTTGAATTTAATGATTGGCTAATAAAACTGGCTATATATGTCTGAATGGTTTACTATAAACAAAAGAACAATAGCGACTAAAAAATGGAGGTATATTGAACAACATGAAAAATGATGTCTGGAATTTCTCATATATTACTATATTGCATCTAATGTGAATGTATTCATTTAATTAATACATCAAAAGAATTCCTATACTAAATGAAAAAAGAGACGATAATAAAAACAATTATAAAACATTCTATAAATATGTCAAAACACTATTAGCTACATGTGACAGTGATATGGAATTCCATATTGATTTTTAATGGCTGGCTCGTGTAACTAGTTTTCTACCTGTGAATGGATCATTGTAAGAAAAATAACAAAAAACGACATTATAAAAACAAGAAAATTAAAGAAAAGGAAAAACGATGTAAACAACAATCCAAAATACTACTATGAATTTGATGAATGTAGACATGTCATTAATATATCAGAAGCATTATTATTATATAAATAGTTGCATATCATAGCGATATGGACTTCAATCTCTCCTCTTCTTTCTTCCTAATTGTAACATACGCACTATTATTCATCTTGGCATACCGCTGATAAGAGAAAGGTGGTGCAATGTGCAAACCATCTATTGATTTCACTCTTGATATGGCTGTGAAGGTCAGCCCTTGTTGTTCTCTATTCCCGATATCAATTGATGCTCGCTCTAAAGTCAAACCTTGTGACTTGTGAATTGTAAGAGCCCATGCCATCTTTAAAGGAATTTGTTTTCGATTTCCTCTTATCACTGGTGTGATAGGCACAATTTTTGGATTGCTTGCATCAAACGGAACACCAACATACTTATCAAAAATAACAGTTGTGAACATTGGAAGCTCAGGTGGCTTAGAGTTGGGCATATAAAATATTTCCTTCACATACCCAAGTGCACCATTCACCAAACCAGCTTCAACCCACAAATTACATGTCAACATAACACGCTGGCCACGGCACAACAAAACTTCACGGTCGAGTTGATCATCTTCGGCACCACTGATTTCTGAACGCCTTGAATTCACAACAATACATCGTGCAATTGGAGAATTTAATGATTTCAACATATGTCTGTTATGGAAGGAGACCAAATTATTTGTTGGAAACATGTGAACTGCTGCATTAAATAAATCCCTTTCTCTAGGATGCACCCTGATATCAGCCCGCGACATAAGAAACTCCCAATCATCAAGAACAGGTTCTGCGTTTCTTATGTTATTGAGGACTCGACGAAAACAAGATTGTTTCTCATCACTCCCCTGTTGGCGAAATATTGTGTCAAGAGTGACAACAGTATTGAATTTTTTCCATAAGACTTTCCCTGCTGTATTACCTGCATACAAAGGCTTATCTCTCACAGGAGGTAGCTGGCCAAGGTCACCCACAAGGATCATCGATCTACCACCAAAAGGACAATTATTTTTATCTGGAAATGCTTCTCGTAATCGAGCATCTATTTGCATGAACAACCTTGATCCTAAAAAGCTCATTTCATCAATCAATATATATCGAATGTGCCTCATTTCCTCTTGGAATAGTGCCAATGATTGACCCTGTAGTGGTTTCATATCTCTAATTGGGATTTTCAAAGCAGAGTGTATTGTTTTTGCATGTATATTGAAAGAAGCTATTCCTGTTGGGGCAAGAAGAAGCAAAGGACTTTTCCCATTACTTGATAGATTAGAAAGAGCCTCAGAAATACAATGGATAAGGAAAGACTTGCCAGTGCCTGCAGTGCCTTGAATAATCATAAGAAGAGCTTCACGAATCTCATATTCAACATAATGCCTTAAAACGATTTCAAAAGCAAGTCGTTGTTTTTCTGCCAATGAATCTGGAGAGACAAATGTTCTATTTGAAAGGTCACCAACATCACCCCTTGATATTTCATTCCTTATAAAATTAATAGCTTCTTCGGCCACATCATCAGAAATAGTTGTACCTTGCCAGTCAAAGGATATATCAAAATCCCTTCGACCAAGGGTGTCAAGATCAGAAACATTGACACTATTTGGTGGAACCAAGCGAGAGAAAAGTTGCCACTCTTGAAAATCATCTTCAAGATTCATTTCCTGGTTAGAAAAATCACCATCTTCTCCATCTTCAATATTTTCATCAATTGATGGATTTCGATCAACATGCCAAGCTTGATATCGAAAATTCCTCCAGTTTTCAACAATAATTTTAGTTGAAAGCCCAATCTCTGTAGAGATGTCACGAAACGGCTTGTACAAGAGCAATTCTGACCAGAAAAACGTTTCAAATTCCTCTGAATCCTCACCAGGAATAGAGTAAAACCGTGGCCACACCCGAACAATTGCATGAGCATCTCTTGGCCTCCATGGATCTTTTTTATGGCTGCTCTCATAGGTCCAAGATCTCGGTGTTTCTATCAAAGATAGATGGTCGAGGAAAGAAGGTCTCTTCTGATAATTTTGAACAAATGTATTCTCAGATGAACAGTGTAGGCCATCCCTTGAAATTTTTTTGAACACCTTTCTCCCAACATTTAAGGAAACAAATTGTCGACTACACACAACAAGAGGCAACTTAAGCAACATATGACATGTTTCTTGTGCCCCAATGTCGCGTTCAACGACTGTTTCTGCAAGAAACCTACTGTAAGCACATAAAGCATGATCCTCAGAGGCAAAAGAATCTGAAATTTTAGTTAACATATCATGATAACTTTCAGACCTTCTCTCTGCTTTTGATGCATACTTAGCAATATATTTCAGGACAGCATGCCGAGAAAGCACTGGTTGGCAATCAACATTTGCACGCCACATTGTTAGAAGGTCAATGTTATGTACATTGAGCCTATCATCATTTCTTGCCGGTTCATATTTTTTTCTTCCTTGATCATCTATGAACAATCTTGATTCCCCAGAAAGATCCCATGGGGCATTGTACCGACAAGCGAGAATAGTGCCCTTTTTGCACAAACAAGAATCTACACTACACTTTGTGTGCCTTTGGACACGGTTCAACAATTCTTCATAATCATTATGAAGATCGCAAGAGAAAATCTGATCAGTATTCAATAGGCAAGGGTCATCATTGAGACTTCTTGGAACCATTATATTGCGATGATGTATTTCACGTGGATTCCATGCAGTTACATAATTGTCAAAGAATCTCTTTGCATGTTGCAAATCACAATCATTTGACCAATCAAGTCTTTCCATGTCAGGAGCTCCTTCCAACCATAGGAAACCATGGATATGTGCTGAACCTCTATGTTGCCACTCATATCTGGAAAAAATGAACACAGAGTTAATATGAAAAATATGAATGGAAAATCAATAAGAAATTGACAATGAATAGAAAATAAATTCAAGAAAATAGACCTGTACCAGAAGTCTTTAGCTTTAAGATATTTTTGGATAACTTCCTCTCGAAATATATTGAATCTATGGTGCATAAATGTGGCAACAATATGAGGGTACTGGATAACATTTTCAACCTTCATACGATGCTCATTTGAGGAACAAGAATGCGACGGTGCAGGCATGAGGCTATGCACCTCTGGCCACTTTGTGTCAGCTGCACTCAAAGTAGAGAACAAAGATGGACATCCCAACTGAGTAATCATGTCAGTCAATTCAGCTCGACATTTAGTCCAGTATGCCCTTGTACCTCTTAGACAAGACCCAAACCGCATAAGATGCTCAACCAACTTATTATTTGGTAAATCAGAAAGTTGCTGACGCAACTCATCAATTGTTGTCGATGAGTTATCATGTAAATTTTTCTTCACAAAAACTGAAGCAGTTGCTTGGCTACGATGCCTCATTATCATGTTCAACAGGAAATATCGGAAGCGAGGATGGCTTCCAAACCTCTGATCATAGTATCTAAGAAGATGCAATGCATACTCATGAAGTTCAACAGTACAGATGCGTGGTTGCAACCAATCAGCAGCACTAGTGGGGAACAATGTGGGGAATGCCATATCCAATAACCCCTCAGTATTATATTCATTCACTGGAGATGTTCCAATACTGGGCCAATCCATTTCATCAACATCTGAAGAATCAACATTATCAAGAAATGCTCTAATTTCTTCCACTTCTCTCCGTTCATTGGGTAGGCGAGCAATAAAAGACGAAGGATGAGAGGGCAAATTGTTAAGAGGAAACCCTTCATTATTAGCTGCACTGAACTCAGGTTCTGCAATGTCACAATCAACAAATTTAAGCCTGGAGGAGACATCTGTTGATCTTTCAGGCAGAGCATTCACTGAATCATAGTCAATCACAACATCTCGATAATATGGATCACGTTCAATTTTGAAACGCAATGCATCCATAACGCGGGATATTTTTACATAACATTCATAATGTTTAGACTGAGCACCATGTCTCCTCACAATTAGAAAGTCAAGATCTTCAACATGGCGCGGAAGTCTTTGTGCAATTGTTGAAATATCTTGGGGAAAGCTAATTGTGTGCCCGCTATACTTATATTGCCCACCTCGAGCATGTGTCACTTGCAAAATAGGATT
This sequence comes from Pinus albicaulis, assembly GCA_034641835.2. Classification (NCBI taxonomy): domain Eukaryota; kingdom Viridiplantae; phylum Streptophyta; class Pinopsida; order Pinales; family Pinaceae; genus Pinus; species Pinus albicaulis. The sequence goes on from JAXQQM020090674.1 coordinate 22,418, forward strand.
TACACGTGCTATTAACATTTCTTCAACTTGAGTAAGAACTCTTAAAATATGAGGTTGCTCGCCAGGATCCATGTTGTTATAGCCACAAAAACGATGTGAACCTCGTTCACTCTTACATCGTCTACAAACAGGTCCTTCAGCATCTCTCAAAACGTGGATTCCAGGATATGACTCCATGCAGATGTGGCACATTTGGACAACTGACAACCTATCTAGCCTTTCTCGAAATATTTTATGCACTGCAATCATATTTTCATCAAAATAAATATGATTTGTATTGGTTGGAGAATGTGGAGAATGATGTGGAAGAGTATAATTTCTTCTAAGATTTATTTGATTTTCAGCACCACGAGACTCCCTCGCCAAATTTGAAACATGTGGAACAAATCTACGACATGGGGTCTCCAAATCTGTGGTCTGCATTTCTAGAACCTGAGAGTTTGCAAAGGTTTCTTTAGCATAATTTTTTTTTTAAATTGAATGTCCAAATAATTAGAATTGAAAAATGGAAAAAATAAATAAATTCATTCAATATTTACATTTGTTTGGCGATGTCGATGAAGTGTACGAGATGGTTGCTCTTCACTTCTAACATTAGTAGATTGAACATTTGGCGAGTTAGTTTCGACGCCTCCAGTCAAGTTATTTTTTTCCTGTTAAAACTAATTAACATATTTTATAAAAACAAATGTCGAAAAAAGATAGATTTCTAATTTTACAATTAACAATAAATGAAAAAAAGGAGGAAAATATCAAATGCATTCGACATTTACATTTTGTTGGCAATCTGGATGAATGCTATGTGATGGTTCCTCTTCAATTATAACATCAGTAGATGAAACATCTACGAAGTTAACTTGCATGCCTCTATTGAAATGAGCTGTGTCCTGTTTGAAGAAAAACAAAATATGCACCAAAAATTCAAAAAAAAAAAAAATGAAATCAAAGACATTGAACATTAACATTAGTTTTTCGATTTGATTCTCGAGGAGAATGTAGTGGAAGGCTATGATGTGCTTCATATTCAAATCTCATATAAAGAGATGGAAGACACAGGGAGAAAATTTGTAGACCTCTATTAAAATGAGGTGTATCCTACTCGAAGAGAATAAAATACCTTATCACTAAAGAAATGTAAATAGAGGAATGTAATAAAACAGTCACTATTGCATCAACTGTAAAGATATCATTGGATTACCTCCATTGTTCCACGCGAACTGCTATCAGGGATGACTGTTTCTGTTCGTTGGACAACAATATTTTCAGAACGGAGATTGGAAGAGATGATGTTTCGACCAGCTGGATCCAAATTATCGAAAAAATGGCCAATCAAACTATCATCCAAGGCATCACATACAATATCATCATTCCCTTCACCATGGATATTTTGCAACCTTTGCCCTTTCTCACAAGATGAAATTGCAGAGACAGAAGGGTTAGGGTGAACATTTGCATCCACATTATGAACATGGTGTTCCTCCCTATTGCAAGATGTTTCCTCAATATTTTGATAATTTTCAGGAGAGTGTTGAAAAACAAAATTATGCTGACGAGGAGCATATTCTGGCAGCGAACTACCAAGCGGAAATGTTCTTTCCATGATATCATCCATAGTACGATACCTAGGAGGAACCACAAAATCCTCTTGAAGAGTTGTTTCAGTCGTTTTTCTACAATATTTAGCTCTCCTATGCTCATTTATTGTGTCCTTATTTTGTTGATACCGTAAACGACGACTTTCATTAGACTTGTCACGCGATGCAGGCGACTTATTTCTTTTTCTTGTACGTTTGCTTGTACCTTCAGATGACATGTCTACAACGAAAAATAACATATTTTTTATAGAAGAGCAAACATGGAACAAATATAATATATCCAATATAAATTAACAGAAAGGGATGAAAAAGGAACACATTTTTTTTCCACCGAAATGGCTGAAAAGAAAAATGGATTTTTTTCAAATGGAAAAAACAACAAAAGATTAAATTTCTTATATCATATAATAACTGTAATGGGAAACCCATATAAATGGAACAAAATTAGGCTAATGAATTATATGAATTTGAAATATATGTAAATATTTGTAAATACATACCATAAAAAAAACCTAAAGATATAACATTGTTTGAGAATCAATGACAAAGAACTGATGGAAACACCATGTATAGAATAAGTCACAGTAATTACAATTATAGAAAAAGAGAGAAATGGATAACATCCAAACACATTCAAATGCAATTAAGATGACTAAACGGGAGAAAAAAATAAATATTTTTCGAGCAAATTGCAATGGATTTTAATATCCAGCATCCGCTACATACACATATAGAAGACACCCCCTCAGAATGGAGCCATATAAATATCCATAGTCTTAGCATACATACCCAAAAGTATGCGAAGTAAAAAAAAAAAAGGAAATATTTTCCACGACGACAGAGAGAATACAAAATGGCTAATAGCCTAAGACTCCATGTCCACATCCAATGGTGCAATCTCATCTATAGAATCCATAAGCGGAGCAATTTCAAAAAAATTTCCAGACTCGATCAAATCGTTGCAATCCTGCAACGTTGGAGACCAAAATCCATTCATTTGTTGATTAGTTGAATTATCAATATCTATTGGGAAGCAAAGGCCAGCCATCATGTCATATAATAGGAAAGGAACTTCACTGCATTTGCACATAAGAACCACACCTTGGACTGTTCGAAAAGGAAGATAACCAGGACATTTCATATTTATATCTATAGAAATTTCTTCCAACAACTTCCATCTAAAGCCCCAATCATCCTCAAAGTAATCAGTTCTTCGTTCAATACACGGGTGACCAAATTGAAAATTATCTATTTCTTCAATTGACCATACAGAAGTGGAGCCATCATTGATAAGACATATCAACTGATTCTTGCATACTGCCAATGACATACACCGATTGTCACTGATTGGAACAAATGAAAATCTCCAGTCATTTTTTATCACATCAAACTAGTAGATTGTATACCCATATCGAGGATAATCTTCATACTCTATGTCGAGATAGAGCCAAAACAATTTACTTCTATAAAACACTCCATTTTGAGGGGGTGAAGTGCCACCAAATGGAAGATCAGCCCTTCGCCAAACCCTATCAAGACTACTGTAAACATAAAATTTAGACTGAATTATATCATAGATATGTTTTAGAACAACCCAGTCATATTTGTTGCCGCTCACATTCTCCAATAACGAAAAGAATCCCCAGTCTCCAATTCGTATTCGCCCAATGTTTTTCAAGGCCTTTGTAAATGGATTCATCACAAAATAGTTTCGTGAATGGGAAAATTCTGTTGGCAAGGATAAAACCACCATTGCTCCAATAGTAGACTCCACCTTGTATCTTGAATCTATGAATCGCAAATGAAAACGAGATATGCGCCCATTTTGATTAAGGTAATCAGCAGCAAAATAATTGTCTTCATCATTGACGAAAGGAACCATAAATCCAAATTCATTTGTACAGATATGCTTGCAACGTAATAAGAAAGAAGGATTTTGCAAAACAGTCTTCCATTGTTGACAAACAGTGCTAAACCTTATCACAACCGATAAAGGGAGCCAAAGGAAGACAATTTCAAGAATTTCAAATGGAATACAACTCCAAATAGCTGGATCCATGATAAAAGAAGGAAATCACCTAACATAAAAGAAAACAGACGTGATATCAACAAAACAACTTTCAATTAATGGTGAATAGAATAAGCAATATAGAAAAGCAATTTTCCATTTACAAATATAGTAACATGCACATACACATCATGTATAAAACGATATGACCCACAAGAACAAGAAGTTTTTCTCGATTGTTTAAATGACAATTTTTTTTTTAACAATTTAAATTGGTAATTAATAATTAAAGGTATTTTACAAAAAGCTAAAGAAATATTTATTTTTATCTAAATATAATTCCAATAATTTTTTTTTTTAAGTAATAATTACATTTGTTTTTAATAATAATTTATCATTCATATGTTAGATTTTTTAAATTATCAAATTTTTTATAATAGTTTTAATTAATACTTAATAATTAAATTTATTTTAAAAGATGGTAAAGAATTTTTTTTTCTCTTAATTTAATTTCAATTACTTTTTTTAAATCAATAATTAGATTTATTTTAAATCATGAGAATGAATGATTTTTTTTTTAGTGTAAATTCAATTTTAATTAAATTTTCTTATAAATGAAAGCATTAAGAAGGTTACTTAATTCAAAATAGATGAAAGCATTACAAGGATCTACATGGTCGTTTATCAAATTTTAATCATTTACACTTTTCTTTAACAATGCTTACCTATTTTTCCTTTTTCTTTTATAGAAATGAAAGATTTCAATAAAAATAAGAATAAAAATTCCAGAAATTTACATTATCCCATAGTAAATCTACCTAAAAGAAGTAAATAATTAAACTGCATTGACATTGTTAAAGAAATTTCTTGCAACTCCTACTAGAGATGGTTTGATGGTAAACCATATAGAGTCTCATAAATAAAGGAATACTAGTTGCATCCAACCTTGTTTGAAGGCACAAACATTCAAATTCCAAGCAAAGTTTCGACTATGTTACACATGTTCCAATCTAACTCTGCACATTAATTCTGTTTTACAATAAAGTATTCTAAACTCTTTTAATTATAATAAAATTGAATTCTCAATAAATAAATAAATAAATAAATAAATATATATATATATATATATATATATAGTTTTATATTTTAAAAAGATGGTAAAGAAATATTTTTTTCCTGTTAATTTAATTTCAATTAATTTTTTTAAATCAATAATTAGATTTATTTTAAATCATAAGAAGGAATGATTTTTTTTTGGTGTAAATTCAATTTTAATTAAATTTTTTTATGGGTCCAATTTAAATAAAAAAAATTAAACTAACCACAATTTATTTCGTTTATAAATTTAATTCAAATAATTTAAATACTTCCTAAACAATGTCTATCATTTTCATAAAAATCAAGAACTTAATTCAAAATAGATTAAAGCAATAAAAAAAATAAATGAAAGCATTACAAGGATTTACATGGTGGATTATCAAATTTTAATCATTTACACTTTTCTTTAACAATGGTTACCTATTTTATAGCTTAAGAATTGGTAGTTCCAATATTACACAGCTAGAATAGAAAGATAATAGTTTCAAATTTACATTAAGTTTTTAATAAAATATAAAATAAATATTTTTATTAGAAAATTAAAAATATTGTTATTTTTCAATAAATTAAAAAAATAATTTTACGAAATTCTCATAAAAGATGATAATTTTTAATTTTAAAATAATACAAGTAAATTATTTCGGTAATAAAAAAAGGTTGAAGCTGGTGTAAAAGATACACGAACAAAATTATGCTGTGCATTGAAACTTCATAAAATTATGTTACGAATAATTAAAAAAAAAATGGAATAACATTGAATAAATTTTTAATTTTTAATATATATCCCAGAAAATTTATATAGAATTTCTATGGGTAAGATAAAATTAATTTGATATATATATATTTTATTTTATTTTAAATATTAATAATATATATTTAAAAAAAATCAAATTGATTCTTATATTTTTAGTTTACCAATCTTTTTAAAAAGATTAATAATAAATATTTTTACACATAATTTATAATTAACCTATTTTTATTTTAATGGTAAATGGCGACTTAAATTATTGCATAAAAATAATCTGGATGAATATAGACTACTTTTGAAAGGCATCTATTACCTTTTGTAACTTTCAAAACCAAAAAATAATATTATTATTATTGAAAAAAAAACTATTGAAAAAGAGAAATCTCCCAAAAATAAGACCATGCCATAAAGACAAATGCTTTACAAATAAGAGCATGGCATTTTTTACTGAATCTCAAGGGTGATGTTGTAAGAAAAAAAGGCCTGGGAAATTTATCTAAGTGGGTAGCTCTAAGTGGGCGCTACATCTTAATGGTGTTGTTAGCTTTAGTGCCATTTTTCTTTCTTGCTGTAGGAGATTTTGTTTGGTTCCTTTCGCAGTTCTAAAAAGAAAATCTAATAACATTGAATAAATTTTAATTTTAATATATATCCCACAAAATTTATATAGAATTCTCTATGGGTAAAGATAAAATTAATTTGATATATATATATATTTTATTTTATTTTAAATATTGATAATATATATGTAAAAAAATCAAATTGATTCTTATATTTTTAGTTTACCAATCTTTTTAAAAAGATTAATAATAAATATTTTTACACATAATTTATAATTAACCTATCTTTATTTTAATGGTAAATGGCCACTTAAATTATTGCATAAAAATAATCTGGATGAATATAGATTACTTTTGAAAGGCATCTATTACCTTTTGTAACTTTCAAAACCAAAGAATAATATTATTATTATTGAAAAAAAAAACTATTGAAAAAGAGAAATCTCCCAAAAATAAGAGCATGCCATAAAGAAAAATGCTTTACAAATAAGAGCATGACATTTTTTACTGAATCTCAAGGGTGATGTTGTAAGAAAAAAAGGCCTGGGAAATTTATCTAAGTGGGTAGCTCTAAGTGGGAAGTTTATATCTTTAATGAAAGGTTAGCTTAGGTTACCTTTTGATAGAGAAACAATAAAAATTTAGATATGACTTAAAATATACGTAATGTAATCATAAGCTGCTATATATAATTGACAGTGTACTGAAAACTCCAAATGGATCTGGCATTGCACGTAAGTAAACTGAATGCAACCCTTGGTTGGTACTCACTGCATAGTCTCCTACAAAAATTACGTGCAGTCGGTTTCAGATTTTAAAACCTCATTTCGATCAATCTAAACCTTTTCTTGTTGTGCTTATTCTTATTTTAGAAATTGGAACTTTAGTTCCACCATACTTAATTGAGAAAATGTTTATACACTCAGTAAATATTTCCAAGGTTTTCATTACAATTAATTGAAAAGATTAATGTTCATATAACAAGGATTAGAGATTTGCTGAAAAATTTTCATTATGATAATCTCGTTAGGTATTTCTGTTTACATGAAATGGAAGAGTTTGCGTCGAGATCTATTTCTATAACGTCAGACAAATGATTTTCCAACGTTGTGGATGATCAATAATGATCATAAACTTAGTAATTCAGAAATGAGAGATGCGTAAAAATAATTTCGTAAAAGAAACTGTCATGGAGGGGTAGAGTTTACGGATCGATTTCTATAACGCGAATAAACAGTGTACCTAAGCTTTGAAAGATCATTAGGTTTTTGACGGAAACATGTAGCAGAAGACAGTAAATAATAAAGCATGAGAGATTCTTAGCTTTTTCCTGTATTGTAGTGAACATTGTACTTAGGTTTACATATCTACAGTTGAAATATGTCGTTTAACGTAGATCCTTCTGATATGCATATCTTAAATATCTGGCATTGCACGCAAGTAAACTGAATGCAACCCTTGGTTGGTACTCACTGCATAGTCTCCTACAAAAATTACGTGCAGTCGGTTTCAAATTTTAAAACCTCATTTCGATCAATCTAAACCTTTTCTTGCTGTGCTTATTCTTATTTGGGAAATTGGAACTTTAGTTCCACGATACTTAATTGAGAAAATGTTTATACACTGAGTAAATATTTCCAAGGTTTTCATTACAATTAATTGAAAAGATTAATGTTCATATAACAAGGATTAGAGATTTGCTGAAAACTTTTGATTATGATAATCTCGTTAGGTATTTTTGTTTACATGGAATGGAAGATTTTGCATCGAGATCTATTTCTATAACGTCAGACAGATGATTTTCCAACGTTGTGGATGATCAATAATGATCATAAACTTAGTAATTCAGAAATGAGAGATGCGTAAAAATAATTTCGCAAAAGAAACTGTCATGGAGGGGTAGAGTTTACGGATCGATTTCTATAACGCGAATAAACAGTGTACCTAAGCTTTGAAATATCATTAGGTTTTTTACGAAAACATGTAGCAGGAGACAGTAAATAATAAAGCATGAGAGATTCTTAGCTTTTTCCTGTATTGTAGTGAACATTGTACTTAGGTTTACATATCTACAGTTGAAATATGTCTTTTAACGTAGATCTGTCTGATATGCATATCTTAATGATTACAAAAGGATATATGTGAAATTATTTTTTAACATAAAGTATATATTTAAGAGCATTTCAATAAAAAAACCATTTTGGCATAACGATATTGCTAATTGCAAAGTACACGGTAACGTATCGTGGCAATTTCAAACCTGTAATAATCGCTTGAACTCTGTAACCCGCGCTCCAAATACTCTGAAAGCTTGCACACTGGTACTCTGCAACCCGCGCTCCAAATACTCTGTAACTCGCTCTCCAAATACTGTGAAAGCTTGCACACTGGTACTCTGCAACCCGCGCTCCAATGAAACGAACGACAATGACACAAACGCTGAAAGATATAAGAGTTAAACATACCCATTAAATTTCCATAATATTCTGAAACTGATTTGGCCATTCGATGCCGATTGTTAGGGTTAATGTTTCGTGTGAACGCTTCTCCTCCCACTTGCCCACTTGAGAAATTCCGGATCGCCAGCCACATGTCTACGACTGCTACAATGGAACGCTTCTCCTCCCACTCGGCCACTTGTTAAATTCCAGATCGCCAGCCACATGTCTACGACTGCTACAATGTAACGCTTCTCCTCCCACTCGACTGCTACGTTGGAACGCTTCAACGCTTCAATGGAACGCTTCTCCTCCCACTCGGCCACTTGTTAAATTCCGGATCGCCAGCCACATGTCTACGACTGCTACAATGGAACGCTTCTCCTCCCACTCGACTGCTACGTTGGAACGCTTCAACGCTTCTCCTCCCACTCGCCCGCTTCTCATGTGATGTTAAATTCCCGATCGCCACATGTCTACGAGCACACAAGCAGACAAGCAGACAAGCAACGTGCCAATCAACATGGTTATGGTAGATCCCCACACGTCCGAGAATGCTGTCAACGTGGTGGTTATGGGATGGGAGGATTTCTTAATTTGATAGGTGGCGGTCAACAAAGGGCACAGTAAATTTTTAATCATGTTTTGTAAAAAATTAATTTAAGTATGGTTTAAACCCCTGATTTAGATATGCAAGGAAGTTACCGTTTTGAATTTCATCCATTGATTTAGTGCTAGCCACTTAATATGCCTTCAGAGATTTTTTCAATTTGTGACCATCATTTAAGATTAATTAGCATGACCACAAAAGAGCCTATACTCCATAGGGGGTTTAACAATTCTTCATAATCATTATGAGGATTGCAAGAGAAAATCTAATCAGTATTCAATAAGAAAGGGTCATCATTGAGGCTTCTTGGAACCATTATGTTTCGACGATGTATGTCATGTGGATTCCATGTAGCTACATAATTGTCAAAGAATCTTTTTCGAAGTTGCAAATCACAATCACGACCAACTGTTCTTCAAGGTCAGAGCTCCTCAGAACTGACAGTAACCATGGATATAAAAATAACCTCTATGTTGCCACTCATCTCTAAAAATTGAACACAAGCTAATATGAAAATATACCTGAAAAATCTAATAAGAAATGACAATGAATAGAAAATAAATTCAAGAAAACAGACATGTACCAGAAGTCTTTAGCTTTAAGATATTTTTGGATAACTTCCTCTCGAAATATATTGAATCTATGGTGCATAAATGTGGTAACAATATGAGGGTACTGGATAACATTTTCAACCTTCATACGATGCTCATTTAAGGAACGAGAATGTGACGGTGCAGGCATGAGGCTATGCAGCTCTGGCCACTTTGTGTCAGCTGCACTCAAAGTAAAGAACAAAGATGGACATCCCAACTGAGTAATCATGTCAGTCAATTCAGCTCGACATTTAGTCCAGTATGCCCTTGTACCTCTTAGACAAGACCCAAACCGCATAAGATGCTCAGCCAACTTATTATTTGGTAAAATTTAAACACTCCATTTAAACTCATCAATTGTTATTTTGTTAATAGAATTTTTTCACAAAATCAAGAAGCACACACATGTTCTATTATCATTTTCTACTGTAGAAATATCGAAGCGCAGGTGATGCCCAAACCTCCATCATAGTATCTAAGAAGGTAATGTATACTCATGGTTCAATAAAGATAAGATGGTTGTAACTAATCAAAGACTTGTATAAATGTATGGGGAATGCCATATCTAGTAACCCCTCAGTATTATATTCATTCACTGGAGACGTTCCAATACTGGGCCAATCCATTTCATCAACATTTGAAGAATCAAAATTATCAAGAAATGCTCTAATTTCTTCCACTTCTCTTCGTTCATTAGGTAGCCAAGCAATAAAAGACGAAGGATGAGAGGGAAAATGGTTAAGAGGAAACCCTTCATTATTAGCTGCACTGAACTCAGGTTCTGTAATGTCACAATCAACAAATTTAAGCCTGGAGGAGACATCCGTTGATCTTTCAAGCAGAGCATTCACTGAATCATAGTCAATCACAACATCTCGATAATATGAATCACGTTCAATTTTGAAACGCAATGCATCCATAACGCGGGATCTTTTTACATAACATTCATAATGTTTAGACTGAGCACCATGTCTCCTCACAATCAGAAAGTCAAGATCTTCAACATGGTGCGGAAGTCTTTGTGCAATTGTTGAAATATCTTGGGGAAAGCTAATTGTGTGCTCCGCTATACTATATTGCCCACCCTACATGTGTTACTGCAAAACAGGATTTACACGTGCTATTAACATTTCTTCAACTTCAGCAGAACTCTGTATTATGAGGAAGTAATGCTGTGATCTTTGTTGTTATACCCACAAAACAATGTAGAACTCAAGCTCACTCTTACATCATCTACAAACAAAGTCCTTCAAAGATTCCAGTGATCTCTCAAGACGTGGGATTTTAGTAGACTCCACAGCAGTAGGGCACATTTGGACAACTGACAAGCTATCTAGCTTTTCTCGAAATATTTTATGCACTGCAATCATATTTTCATCAAAATAAATATGATTTGTATTGGTTGGAGCATGTGGAGAATGATGTGGAAGAGTATAATTTCTTCTAATATTTATTTGATTTTTAGCACCACGAGACTCCCTCCCCAAATTTGAAACATGTGGAACAAATCTATGACATGGTGTTTCCAAATCTGTGGTCTGCATTTCTGGAACCTGAGAGTTTGCAAAGGTTTCTTTAGCATAATTTTTTTTTAAATTGAATGTCCAAATAATTAGAATTGAAAAAATGGAAAAAAGAAATAAATTAATTCAATATTTACATTTGTTTGGCGATGTCAATGAAGTGTACGAGATGGTTGCTCTTCACTTCTAACATCAGTAGATTGAACATTTGGCGAGTTAGTTTCGACGCCTCCATTCAAATTAGTTTTTTCTTGTTAAAACGAATTAAAATATTTTATAAAAATAAATGTCGAAAAAAGATAGATTTCTAATTTTACAATTAACAATAAATGAAAAAAAGGAGGAAAATACCAAATGCATTCAACATTTACATTTTGTTGGCGATCTGGATGAACGCTATGCGATGGTTCCTCTTCAGTTATAACATCAGTAGACGGAACATCTACGAAGTTAATTTGTATGCCTCTATTGAAATGAGTTGTGTCCTGTTTGAAGAAAAACAAAATATGCACCAAATATTCAAATAAAGAAAAATCAAATCAAACACATTGAAAATTAACATTAGTTTGTCGATTTGATTCTCGAGGAGAATGTAGTGGAAGGTTATGATGTGCTCCATATTCAAATATCATAGTAAGAGATGGAAGACGCGGGGAGAAAATTTCTAGACCTCTATTAAAATGAGGTGTATCCTACTCCAAGAGAATAAAATACCTTATCACTAAAGAAATGTAAATAGAGGAATGTAATAAAACAACCACTATTGCATCAACTGTAAAGATATCGTTGGATTACCTCCATTGTTCCACATGAACTGCTATCAGGGATGACTGTTTCTGTTCATCGGACAACATTATTTTCAGAAGGGAGATTGGAAGAGACGATGTTTCGACCAGCTGGATCCAAATTATCAAACAAATGGCCAATCAAACTATCATCCAAGTCATCACATACAATGTCATATTTCCCTCCACCATGGGTATTTTGCAACCTTTGGCCTTTCTCACAAGATGTAATTGCAGAGATAGAAGGTTTAGGGTGAAAATTTGCATCCACGTTATGAATATGATGTTCCTCCATGTTGCGAGATGTTTGCTCAATATTATGATAATTTTCAAGAGAGCATTGAAAAACAAAATTATGCTAACGAGGAGCATATTCTGGCAACGAACTACTAAGCGGAAATGTTCTTTCCATGATATCATCCATAGTACAATACCTAGGAGGAACCATAAAATCGTTTTGAAGAGTTGTTTTAGTCGTTCTTCTATGATATTTAGCTCTCCTATGCTCATTTATTGTGTCCTAATTTTGTTGATACTGTAAACGACGACTTTCATTAGACTTGTCACGCGATGCAAGCGACTTATTCCTTTTTCTTGTACGTTTGCTTGTACCTTCAGATGACATGTCTACAAAGAATAATAACATATTTGTTATAGAAGAGTAAACATGGAACAGATATAATATATCCAATATAAATTAACAAAAAAGGATGAAAAAGGAACACATTTTTTTCCACCCACAAAACAAATTAAAATCGTTCACGTTATTTTTCAAACCAAATGGCTGAAAAGAAAAATGTATTTTTTCAAATGGCCAAAACAAAAAAGGATTAAAATTTTTGTATCATATTATAACTGTAATGGGAAACCCATATAAATGGAACAAAATTCTAAAGAATTATATGAATTTGAAATATATCTAAATATTTGGAACTATATACCATCAAGAAAACCTAAAGATATAACATTGTTTGAGAATCAATGACAAAAAACTGATGGAAACACCATGTATAGAATAAGTCATAGTAATTACAATTATAGAAACAGAGAGAAATGGATAACATACAAACACATTCAAATTCAATTAAGAGGACTAAACGGGATAGAAAAATAAATATTTTTTGAGCAAATTGCAATGGAATTTAATATCCAGCATCCGCTACATACACATATAGAAGACACCCCCTCAAAATGGAGCCATATAAATATCCATAGTCTTAGCATACATACCCAAAAGTATGCAAAGTAAAAAAAAAAAAAGGAAATATTTTCCATGACGACAGAGAGAATACAAAATGGCTAATAGCCTAAGACTCCATGTCCACATCTAATGGTGGAATCTCATCTATAGAATCCATACGTGGAGCAATTGCAAAGACATTTCCAGACTCGATCAAATCGTTGCAATCCTGCAACGTTGGAGACCAAAATCCATTCATTTGTTGATTAGTTTAACTATCAATATCTACTGGGAAGCAAAGGCCATCCACCATGTCATATAATACGAAAGGAACTTCACTGCATTTGCACATAAGAACCACACCTTGGACTGTTCGAAAAGGAAGATAACCAGCACATTTCATATTTATATCTATAGACATTTCTTCCAACAACTTCCATCTAAAGCCCCAATCATCCTCAAAGTAATCAGTTCTTCGTTCACTACACGGGTGACCAAATTGAAAATTATCTATTTCTTCAATTGACCACACAGAAGTGGAGCCATCATTGATAAGACATATCAACTCATTCTTGCATACTGCCAATGACATACACCGAATATCAGTGATTGGAACAAATGAAAATCCCCAGTCATTTTTTATCACATCAAACCAGTAGATTGTATACCCATATCGAGGATAATCTTCATACTCTGTGTCGAGGTAAAGCCAAAACAATTTACTTCTATAAAACACTCCATTTTGAGGCGAAGCAGCACCAAGGGAGATCGCGCCACAAACCTCAAGACTATCAGAAATATAAAATTAGATTGGAATTTCTACCAGACATACTTAGAACAATCATAACAATATTCATACGTTTATCTTCCAATACCTAAAGAATCCAACTTCCAATTTTCCATACACCACGGTTTTTTAAAGGCCTTTGTAAATGGACTCATTAGAAAATAGTTTCGTGAATGGGAGAATTATGTTGGTAAGGATAAAACTACCATTGGTCCAATAGTGGACTCTAATTTATATCTTGAATCTATGAATCGCAAGTGAAAACGAGATATGCACCTATTCTGAATAAGGTATTCAACAGCAAAATAATTGTCTTCATGATTGAGGAAAGGAACCATAAATCAAAATTAATTTGTACAGAGATGCTTGCAACACAATAAGAAAGAAGGATTTTGGAAAACATTCTTCCATTGCTGACAAACAGTGCTAAAATTTATCACAACTGATAAAGGGAGCCTAAGGAAGACAATTTCAAGAATTTCAAATGGAATACAACTCCCAATAGCTAGATCCATGATAAAACAAGGAAATCACCTAACATAAAAGAAAACACACATGATATCAACAAAATAATTTTCAATTATCAGAACAGGAATACAATATGCCATCAATTACAAATATAGTAACATGCACATATACATAATGTATAAAACGATATGACTCACAAGAACAACAAGTTTTTCTCGATTGTTTAAATTACGATTTTTTTTTTTAATAATTTAAATTGGTAATTAATAATTAAAGGTATTTTACAAAAAGCTAAAGAAATATCTATTTTTGTCTAAATATATTTCCAATCAATTTTTTAAAGTAATAATTACATTTGTTTTTAATAATAATTTATCATTCATATCTTAGATTTTTTAAATTATCAAATTTTTTATAATAGTTTTAATTAATACTTAATAATTAAATTTATT
>JAXQQM020062741.1:0-53089 GCA_034641835.2 Pinus albicaulis
TTTCTTTGCTGCTCAATTTTCTCCCAATGTGTGTCAGATTGTCTGCCCCACTTTTTTCTGAAGTTTCTTCTTCCTCTTCCTCTTCTACCATCTCTTGCTCTAGATGAATCTGAAGCATGTCTCTTTTCTCTATGTGTCAAGTATGCAGTCAAGTATGAAGATGAAGGGACTGTCATCTTCTTTTGAAGGAGGAAAAAAACTTTGTTGGAGAATCTCTTTTGAAGGAGAGAAAACAAAAACACTCTTTGCTGGAAAATATACTTAATTTAAAAGGACAGAAACTCTTTGCTGCAAATACTGAATTCTGCACAATATATATATCTATATATATATATATATATATATATATATATATATATATATATTTGTTTGGGAAAAAAAATTTATATGCGAATCGATATTGAAAGTGTGGAAGAAAGGCGGTTTTATGAATGTGAATGGGGCAGTAAAATTATGAATGAGTAGGAGCGGTATTGAATATGGGAGGGGGTGGTAATATGATAGGAGTGGTATATATGGACAGAGTGTGATAGTCGACAGAGGGCGGTATTATATATGCAGAGGGCGTAAGTGATATATAAGTGACAGCGTATTAAAAATGTATCAATGGAAGGGTGATAATATATGGTGGTGGCGTTGTATTATTTGAACAGCGTATGGTATTATATGTATTTTCAAATGGGATGTAAAGATTATATGATAGCGCTAGAAGAGGGCCGACAGGCCACGGAGAGGGAAGCGTATAACAGTTGGAGAGAGGGCGGAATATGACAAAGCTGTATTGAAAACTGTTGTATAGTGGGGCGGTGTTTGCAGCAATATTATGATTGTGGCATATTGCATAGGCAGCGGCAATACAATAAGTTCATAGGCGTATTGTGGAACTATATCGTATTGCATAGGCAGCGTATTGCATAGGCGGGATAATGTTATATGAGGAGGGGCAGACTGTATCGACGGACAACGTTGATATTATAGGTGGACTGTCATATGAACAGTGGTAAAATATAACGTATTTTATGACAGCGTATTATGAAAGGGCCAAGGGCGGTATTGAATGGATAATCGAAGGGCGGTATTAAAAAATGGAAGGAGACAGCGCTGTAAATAGAGGGCGGTAATATGGAGCGTGTTGAAACCGTTGACAACGCATTATACAATGGTTGTGGCACTATAAAAAAGGTCGTATGACTGCGTGTTAAATGGACAGAGTTGTATAAACTATTAAAAACACCGCCAGACAGAGCTGTGTATGAGCGATATGTATTGAATGGTGGAGGGCGTGAAGAACTGCTCGGTAGAGTGGTATTATATGACAGACTGGAGGAGCGTTATATACCACAGAGCGATGTATATATTGAATAATGGACAGGCGCTGTGCGTGATAATTGTAATGGAGGGGACGAAGCTTAGGGAGAGGTGAGGACCGTGGGGAGTGAGATAGTATGGTGTGTGATGCGTGAGTCGAGCCAGCGCAGGTAGGGAGGGGAGTTGGGCGATGGGGAAGGCATTGGGGAAGAGGGGAGATGTGAGGTGTGTTGGGTAGGTGAAATTTTGAAATCGCAGGACTTTAGAATTGCAGAGTGGCAGGGGCTGCAATTTGTAGAATTTCAGGGTCTGCAGAATCTCCAGAAGCTGCAAAAATAGAACTGGGCAAAGATTAAAAAAAATGTAGAATTACAACAATTTAATAGGAGCAGCAAAAAACTATTATTAAAAACTGACTGAGCAAAGGAATGAGGGAGTTACACCACAGGAAAAAATTCCAATAGTGGTACTGGCTCTAATACCATGTCAAACCAGGAGGTAACTCCTCAAATCAGAATGTGTATTAGCTGAAGAATGCATATGTATTTATACATGGAGGTGAGGCTATTGGGATTCATCTCCCAATGACTCTTGGCCTTCCTTATTTCCTACTATTATTTATTATACAAAATTACATATCCACACCCATCCCATAGGATTAGGTGTCAACAACAAGAAAGCCGCCGTCCATGAATTGTCGTCAGAAAAATTGCTTCAACATTGCTGATTTTGAATCAGCGATATCTCCCTCATCCAAACTCCAATTTGGCTGATTTTTTTTTTGAATTTGAGTATTTTTTCGCAAGGAATCGAAATCTGGTATTTTTTTTTTTTGTAAATTTTTCACCAAAAGTTTCAGATATGATCTGAAAACTCACCGCCTAAAACACAATTTATGGATTTTGTTGAAGATTGCTGCAAAACATTGAAACGGAAATATGTTTCAAACCCTCATTCCCATGGAGGCGTAACCTGGCTCTGAAACCATTGATCCGGATCTTGGGGATCGGTCCCCAAGATCTAAAAAATTGAAATGGATCTAACAAGATCTGCAAAATTAGAATGCCAGAAAAAAAAAAAAACCACAAAGAAACTTGTTTTATTAAAACAGAGAATAATTGTAGAAGCTACATTGTGGCGGACAGTCTGTCCTTTTACAAACCGAGGCTTGTTATTTATAGTCTTTTTTGAGTTACAATACCATGTGTAGATACCATAGGCCAATACCATGGGTAGATACCACTTACAATACCATGGGTAAATCTCATGTGTGGATGAATACCATGGGTGGATACATACCATGGGTCACTTACAATACCATGGGCGAATAAATATCATGGGTGGATGAATACCATGGGTTGATGGCATTTACAATATCATGGGTAAATTCCATGGGTGGATGGATAACATGGGTAGATGAATACCATGGGTTGATGCCATTTTCCATTTCGATCAACCATACCTTTCATAGGCCTTATCAAGCAACACCTTTGCCTTGTTTTCTTCTATTTTTTCCTTGAGAAGTTGAATCTCCATGATGGATTACTTGGTATTGATTTGTTCATTTTCTTGCTCATAGTATGCAATGACAAACTTAGATCTCTCTAAGTTGGTCTAAAGCTCACTGATTTGGGCATATTTCTGCTTGATAATCATTTTAGAGGCCTCATCATCTAAATCAACAAGGTCAAAATCTATCTCTATCTCATGGAGGTCATCCTCATCATGAATGGCTGCCTCATGTACGTCTTCCTCTGCCATCTTTTGTTTGTCCTTCTGCACCTTCTTTGTTGGTGAAGAAGGCAGGGCCACTCCCACAATATGTGGGGAAAACACCTTCCTATTCCCTCTCTGATATGTCTTTTCCATTGTGCTCATTTCAACCTTTTTAGGCTTGTTGACCTCAACTCTGCTAGGTGGCTCATGCTACTCATAAAATGGTGATGGACTAGGTGAAGTGGAATTAAGTGATGAAATGGTAGGCAGTTTGGGCTGAGATGGAGGCATAAATGTAGTAGGGTGAGATGAATAAGGCATATCTTCAACATGTGGAACTTGTGGAGCAGTGAAGATGTCATTTGCTATGAATGTGTCCCATGAAATTTTCAACTGGTTAAGCTGATGGAGGAAAATGATTTTGAGCAAGGAGTGGTGAAAAAGACTATTCATCTACTGGTCAAACTCTCTCTTTTGCACAATGTATGCCATTTTGTCTATGCTCCTTAAAAGATAGTATGGGATATTGAGGAATTTAACCCTTCTAAAGTGCATGAGCAGTCTAATGTGATAAGTGTAAATTCTAGAGAACCTCCCTTCACAAGAGAAATACTTCATGATGATCTTCATCATGGGGGCATACCTATTAATAAGACAAGTGAAAGGAAAGACCCTCTTCCTCTCATTTATGTACATTGGTTTGGTGAATGGCTCATAGTACTAATCCTCCAAATATTTGGATTTGAACCACCTCTCACCCATGTTTTGAATCCCTGTGGCAACAACAATGATGGATGTAGACACTGTTAAAGTCACACTTGCTAGGGTTACTTGATTGTATTTGAGGTTTACATTGAAGAGTCTACTCAAAATAGGGTGATGTTGTACCCTTTCAATCATGTTACAAAACTCAAGGCAACCAACATACTGAAAGCATGAAATTCTCATTGGTGAGGCTATCAGTTCTATAGTGTTGGTGGGCTCTAGCCTTAGGATTCTCCCTCATTTGTGTGGCCTTCTCTGTTGTCTATCCTCCCCCTCCAATCTATCTTCCTCCTCTTCCATATAGTCGCTATCTTCTTCCATGATGTCTTAGTATAGAAACCCTAGGGGAGGAAATGGGAATGGGGGTAGGTCTAGGGAGTAGGGATTAGGGTAGGAAAATTTATGGAGATGAGAGAAGGGGTTAGGGAACTTTGGGGGGTGATAGGAGGTCAAGATAATTAGGGAGCTGAAAATGATAATTGGATTAGAGGTTTTGGGGTAGTGGTTGCCTAGGAATTTTAGTGGCCTAGGACTTAGGGTTTTATGGGGAAGGGGTTTAGGGATTAGGAAATAGTAGTTTAGAGGTAGGGATGGGTTGAATAGTGATGTAGGAAGGTATTGTAGGTGTTAGCCCCCTATAAATTTTTGACAAGCAAATAGGGGGCTAAAATTTTTTTGAGCCTTCAAGGAATGCATTTCTCCTGAAAACACATCATCCTTGAAGCCTCCTTGTGCATTTTACCCTTTGAAAAAACCCCTCTGATGATACCCATTATTAAGCCTCTCTGATTACAAAAAATTGTGCTCCAAAAGGCCTAAATTTGCCCCTTGTACCCCTGCAGAATTGTCCATTTCATCCCTTTTTCCCTTTTTCAAAGTTCCCCTTTTTACCCCCAAATTCCCTCCCCTAATCCTTTTAAACTTTCCCAAAAACCCCCTCTAAACCATACACACATCCCTGGTGTGGTTTAATAACCCCTTCTTCCCTCTATTGTTACCCCTTTTGGCCTTTAATTTCATTGAAAATGTGCCAAAAACCATATTATCCATGTATACGGGTCTTAGCCCCCTTCGACTAGCCCTAGAACCGTATTTCCCCCCATGTGGCCTGGCTCTAGAACCACACGCTAGCCCGAAAGGCGCTTATCGTAGAATCCATATCGGGCGCATTTTAAACCGTCGATCTGTATAGATTGGACGGTCGTCGGGTCCCCACAACTTCCACTGTTCAACCCGTTCACCGCTCGTTCATCGCATCTCCACCGTTCGTTTACCCACAGATCAACGGCCTGAAGTTTACCTGCCCCGGTGGTCCCCGCGCACTGTTCTGAAACCGACGGTATCTATCGCACCCCCTTTGGGAGGTGGGCGATATTTTTCATTTCAGAGCGATTCCATTCATCACCTGACACGTGGCTCCGTCACTATTCCAAAACCACCCCCCATCGCGCGTTATCATTCGGTATTTGACATGGCGCGATATGAATATACACCGTCTGATCTGTGATCGTCCTTCCAACGGTCATCGCACCGCAAAGATGCACGGGAGTTAAACCAAGGCAGTCGTACCCTTGGCCCAATGTCCGTCGCCCTCCGATGCATTTTCAGCTGTCGATCTCCTCCCGAGATCGGACGGTCCAGATTCAATCGCCCTCCGCCATGTCCCCAGTCGTCGATCTCCTCCGGAGATCGGACGGTCCAGATTTGTTTGCATGTCCCGCCGTTGACCACTCCCGCCACGTCACCTATTCCACGTGTTTCATCATATTTCTCGCCGTCCCTATATATATATTTGTTTAAAGGTCAAGTTTTAATGTTTTACATTAAATTTTCCGTTCTCGCCACCCTCCAACTGCATTTTCCCACTGCGCCACCATTCTGCAAGCTCCCCACTGTATTTTCCACCGTAATCCTACTTTTCCGCCATCTCACCAGTCTGCATGACCATTCTCGTCATCCCCGTTGCATCCACCACCTCCATATGTGTCTTTCTTAACAGGTTTTAGTGTTTTGCAGGGTTACAGGTGGCGAAAAACCGCCATGATTCATATTCACTACTGTGGTGGTACAGTGCACAGAAGAATCTGGATTTAGAGCCTGATATTACAGGGAAATGTCCGGAAAGGTGTCTGCGACACAAATTTCATCGAAGGACAAAATTAAAGCTCTGCAAAACCTCTCTGGCGCCATTGAAGCACAGATTTCGCAGTCAGAGGAAATCTAGAAAGCAGCAAAGAGTATCAATGGAAAAATAACGTGTTTAAGGCCGTAATTGAAGATTTTTTAGCCTTTTTCAGGGATTTAGAAGGCAAAAGTACCATTTCGAAGACCCCGAGGATCAATCAGAAGGTCCAATGCACAAAAAACCATACTATCAGGGTTTTCATATCAGCAGTACATTCTTCCATAAAAGGACACAGTATCCATATTGCTTTTATTCTATGCCGTGTTCTAGGGAGATTTTTCAGCCCTGACAACAGTCCTATGCTACCAGTGCATTAGTTATACAGTATGGAAAACCCTAGCATCATCGTTCTGCATTTTTCTCAGTACACCAGAGACATACCTGGAGTAAATGGAAACCTGACGAAGACCATTCCATCATCCAACGAGCACCAGAGATAAATGCCCAGAATTTAAACTGAATGGAGCCTCGGCCCTCCTACTGTTTCAGAGTTTTTAATGCTGCATTTAAGTTTACATCTACTCCTTTTATTCTTTTCTCCTATAAGAATACTCGAGAACATATTGTAATGGTTGTTGTTCGGTTGTTGTCAATTGTAGTTAGAGGGATTCAGTTTTGACTGTAGAACAGTTTTGGGAGAAAGTAGCAAAGTAGTTGTTATGTAGTAGGTTGGGAGGAGAAGTTTGGATTGTAACAACCATTGAGCTCAGTGTATGTGACTAGTTTTGCATCAATTAATCAAGCACATTTCACAGGATCCTGGTCTATTACTATTGGTGATGTTTTTCTAACATTGTTTATTACATTTTCATATTGTTTCATTTTCTACTGGGCTCGCATCAGAATATTGGCATAGGATTTACCCTTGTTAGGTACCCTATGTTTATGCTCTCCTTGCCTTTAATGTTTTCTGCTAAATGTGTTATCTAAGGGTTGATTCCAGTTAATTTAACCAGTGTAGTGGATGGCATTGCCTGCTAGCTGATGTATGAATTAAATGAATCTGTTCTTAGATGTTCTTGTTGGGGTTAAGCTGGAAGATTTGGGGAACACTGGGGATTAGAGTTAGCCCTGTCCACTAGGATCCTTGTGCGACCAGCTGGCCTTTCTAAGATCTCTTGCTGGTGTCAAAGCATTGAAGGTTCAAATTCCTTCTCTAATCTATAGACCCTGGCTCTGTAAAACTTATCTATGTTTTCCCTTGGAGCATGCTAAAGCTGACCTAGAGTTAAATGACCTCTGGTCCGATCTATAAGCTGCCCCTCTGTCTCTCCTTTGAAAGCTGCCTTTGAGTATGTCCAACCAGGTCTGGAGTTAAATGACCTCTGACCTAATATATAGACAGAAATTGGGTTGTTTTCTTTCTTTCACTTTCAATCCTCAATGTTCCATCCCACCATCTATCTAAAAAGATCCTTTAGTGTAGATGACTTGCCCTCTGAAAGCCTGAGATAGTTGTTGCAAGTAATTCCCTTTCATGACTCCATAGCCCAATGGATGGCACTTTCTTGACCTATCCTCTTTGTTGAAACATCCTGCTATTTTGTTCCTTTTCTCCCATTAATTTCTCAGTCTATGATATCATGACCAACCCAACAACTCACCAACCAAATCATTTAAAACCCCCCTTTTTTTGCTTCATAGCTAGCCTAATATCTCATTTTGAGCTTTCAAAGATATATCATTCTTTGTATTTATGGAGAGATCCCTCTCCGGGTCCAGGAGGGCTAGATCCTAGGATCTCGAAGTGGTTTGATGTTGTCTTATCTTTTGGTATTGCCAAATCTGCCAAAACATAGGAACCTCAACATAATAGCGACTCCACTAGGGAATAAGACCAAAAGCTTGATTTGGTAAATCACTGTGGTGGACAGTAAAATTGTAAATCATCCACCTGGCGACTCCACAGTTCCTGAATGATTAAAGGACTCCACTGGTGATCAGTAGGCCGTTGATTATCTGTGTATTCACAAGACTCCACTGGGAGACCATGTCGCAGTACAACATCATCCATGCCAAAGACCAAGTCGCTTCACTAATGGAAGACCCTGAACGATTTGCAGAAATGTTTCCAGATTTCATAGCAGTGTGTCATAATACAATTTCTAGTGACTTGGCAGAATTGAAGGTGGAGGACCTTCTAGGGGCTATTCTTCACAGCTCAAATTACAAGCTTGTGCTTAAGAAAAATTTTGTAGAGTTGGTGGTTGAAAGGTACGAAGCTGAGATTGAACTTCTGAACTCACAAGAGAAATCATACCAGTTCAGAGACCCCAGAGCATTTTTGGAAAGTCTCCCTCCTCCTAAAAAAGAAGAAATTCCACTGCTTTTTGATGTGCAAGAAGAAGATGAATGGGCTTTCAAGAGCCACTTTAAGGATGCAGTGGAAGAAGCAATAATCAAAGCTGCCCAGGATAAAGACAGCCTACCAATCATGGAGGGCCTAAAAGAAGAACTTGTACATCATGTGTTCATTGATCCTGTGGTAGAATATATGGAGGCCCTAATTTGCTCAAATACTCCAGCATTGATCCTTAGCACGGGCCAAATTCAACAGGAGTGGTCACTACTGATGGTGACCTCAGTTTTGAAGAACCACATGGAGAGCACCATGTGGTTATCTCTGACAGGCAGTCAGTGCTCATATCCTTTTTTGTTGCTGCTTGACTGGCTGCATTGGTATTATTGTATCACCTAGAACATCAGATATTTCCAGGTTAGAGTAGGGTAGGTAGGAAGTCTGAAATAAGCTCAGCCTGTGAGCCTGTAGTTAGTTGTTTTAATTTCTGCAAAGTCCAGCAAGCCAGACAGTCTAATCCTGGTTTGACTGTTTTTCAATTTTTGCCTTAGAATGTAGAGAAGAAATCTGCTAGATAGTCTAATCCTAGCAGATAAGGTAGAGAACATGTGAGACCAACAGTTTAATCTAGTCTCATGGAGTAATAAGGGTAGAAATAGAATAGGTTTATTTTCTTGTTTGTAAAAAATAAAAATTATGTAAAGGGTCTAATTGTCCAAATGCACCCTAGAAGAAGAAAAAATGCTAGGATTGTAGGATGGGTAGGTAAATTGTTTGGGAATGTTTCTGGTGATCTATCATATTTGTGGCAGCTGAAAATCAAGGAAGAAATATGGCTCAAGGTACCAGGAATCTGGCCCACTCCAAAGATATATTCTCTGAATTCTTGACTCCTTCAAGAAGAATCCATCCCCATGTGGAGCCACTATTAGCCCCCCTATAATTTTTTTACAAGAAAACAGGGGGCTAAAATGTTTTTGAGCCTTCAAGGAATGCATTTCTCCTGAAAATACATCATCCTTGAAGCCTCCTTGTGCCTTTTACCCTTTGACAAAACCCCTCTGCTGATACCCATTATTAAGCCTCTCTGATTACAAAAAGTTGTACTCCAAAAGGCCTACATTTGCCCCTTGTACCCCTGCAGAATTGTCCATTTCATCCCTTTTTCCCTTTTTCAAAGTTCCCCTTTTTACCCCCAAATTCCCTCCCCTAATCCTTTTAAACTTTCCCAAAACCCCCCTCTAAACCATACACACATCCCCAGTGTGGTTTAATAACCCCTTCTTCCCTCTATCGTTACCCCTTTTGGCCTTTAATTTCATTGAAAATGTGCCAAAAACCATATTCTCCATGTATACGGATCTTAGCCCCCTTCAGCTAGCCCCAGAACCGTATTTCCCCCCATGTGGCCTGGCTCTAGAACCACGTGCTAGCCCGAAAGGCGCTTATCGTAGAATCCATATCGGGCACGTTTTAAATCGTTGATCTGTATAGATCGGACGATCGTTGCGTCCCCACAACTTCCACCGTTCAACCCGTTCATCGCATCTCCACCGTTTGTTTACCCACAGATCAACGGCCCGAAGTTTACCCGCCCGGGTGGTCCCCACGCACTATTCTAAAACCAGCGGTATCTATCGCACCGCCTTTGGCAGGTGGGCGATATTTTTCATTTTGGAGCGATTCCATTCATCACCTGACACGTGGCTCCGTCACTATTCCAAAACTGGCCCCCCCATCGTGCGTTATCGTTCGGTATTTGACATGGTGCGATATGCATATACACCGTCTGATCTGTGATCATCCATCCAACAGTCATCGCGCTGCAAAGATGCGCAGGAGTTAAAACAAGGCAACCGTACCCCTGGCCCACTGTCCGTTGCTCTCTGATGCATTTTCAGCCGTCGATCTCCTCCGAGATCGGACGGTCCAGATTCAATCACCCTCCACCATGTCCCCAGCCGTCGATCTCCTCCCGAGATCGGACGGTCCATATTTGTTTGCATGTCCCGCCATTGACCACTCCCGCCACGTCACCTATTCCACATGTTTCATCGTATTTCTCGCTATCCCTGTATATATATTTGTTCAAAGGTCAAGTTTTAATGTTTTACATTAAAATTTCCATTCTTGCCACCCTCCAACTGCATTTTCCCACTGCGCCACCATTCTGCAAGCTCCCCACTGCATTTTCCACCGTAATCCTACTTTTCCACCATCTCACCAGTCTGCATGACCATTCTCGTCATCCTCGTTGCATCCACCACCTCCATTGGTGTCTTTCTTAACAGTTTTTAGTGTTTTGCAGGGTTACAGGCGGCGAAAAACCGCCATGATTCATATTCACTACTGTGGTGGTACAGTGCGCAGAAGAAGCTGGATTTAGAGCCTGATATTACAGGGAAATGTTCAGAAAGGTGTTTTCGACATAAATTTCATCGAAAGACAGAATTAAAGCTCTGCAAAACCTCTCTAGCGCCATTGAAGCACAGATTTTGTAGTCAGAGGAAATCTAGAAAGCGGCAAAGAGTATCAGTGGAAAAATAGTGCGTTTAAGGCCGTAATTGAAGATTTTTTAGCCTTTTTCAGGGATTTAGAAGGAAAAGGTACCAGTTCAAAGACCCCGAGGATCAATCAGAAGGTCCAATGCACAAAAAACCATACTATCAGGGTTTTCATATCAGCAGTACATTCTTCCATAAAAGCACACAGTATCCATATTGATTTTATTGTATGTCGTGTTCTAGGGATATTTTTCAGCCCTGACAACAGTCCTATGCTACCAGTGCATTAGTTATACAGTATGGTAGACCCTAGAATCATCGTTCTACATTTTGTTCAGTACACCAGAGACATACCTGGAGTAAATGGAAACCTGATGACGACCATTCCATCATCCAATGAGCACCAGAGATAAATGCCCATAATTTAAACTGAATGGAGCCTCGGCCCTCCTGTTGTTTCAGAGTTTTTAATGCTGCATTTAAGTTTACATCTACTCCTGTTATTCTTTTCTCCTATAAGAATCCTCGAGAAAATATTATAATGGTTTTTGTTCGGTTGTTGCTGATTGTAGTTAGAGGGATTCAGTTTTGACTGTTAGAGCAGTTTTGGGAGAAAGTAGCAGAGTAGTTGTTATGTAGTAGGCTGGGAGGAGAAGTTTGGGTTGTAACAACCATTGAGCTCAATGTATGTGACTGGTTTTGCATCAATTAATCAAGCACATTTCACAGGATCCTAGTCTATTACTATTGGTGATGTTTCTCTAACATTGTTTATTACATTTTCATACTGTTTCATTTTCTATTGGGCTCGCATCAGAATATTGGCATAGGATTTACTATTGTTAGGTACCCTATGTTTCTGCTCTCATTGCCTTTAATGTTTTCTGCTAAATGTGTTATCTAAGGGTTGATTCCAGTTAATTTAACCAGTGTAGTGGATGGCATTGCCTGCTAGCTGATGTATGAATTAAATGAATCTGTTCTTAGATATTCTTGTTGGGTTTAAGCTGGAAGATTTGGGAACACTGGGGATTAGAGTTAGCCCTGTCCACTAGGATCCTTGTGCGACCAGCTGGCCTTTCTAAGATCTCTTGCTGGTGTCAAAGCATTGAAGGTTCAAAGTCCTTCTCTGATCTATAGACCCTGGCTCTGTAAAACTTATCTATGTTTTCCCTTGGAGCATGCTAAAGCTGACCTGGAGTTAAATGACCTTTGGTCCGATCTATAAGCTTCCCCTCTGTCTCTCCTTTGAAATTTTCCTTTGAGTATGTCCAAGCAGGTCTGGAGTTAAATGACCTCTGACCTAATCTATAGACAGAAATTGGGTTGTTTTCTTTCTTTCACTTTCAATCCTTAATGTTCCATCCCACCATCTATCTAAAAAGATCCTTTAGTGTAGATGACTTGCCCTCTGAAAGCCTAAGCTAGTTGTTGCAATTAATTCCCTTTAATGACTCCATAGCCCAATGGATGGCACTTTCTTGACCTATCCTCTTTGCTGAAACATCCTGCTATTTTGTTCCTTTTCTCCCATTACTTTCTCAGTCTATGATCTCATGACCAACCCAGCAACTCACCAACCAAATCATTTAAAACCCCCCTTTTTGTGCTTCATAGCTAGCCTAATATCTCATTTTGAGCTTTCAAAGATATAGCATTATTTTTATTTATGGAGAGATCCCTCTCCAGGTCCAGGAGGGCTAGATCCTAAGATCCCGAAGTGATTTGATGTTGTCTTATCTTTTGGTGTTGCCAAATCTGCCAAAACATAGGAACCCCAACAGTAGGGTTTATGGGCAGAAAATTGATAGTGAGGGAGTGATATTAGGGTTTTCCACTAGACATAATGTCAATTTTTCTTGAGAACAAAACCACTATGAAAATGTGATTTAGGAAAGCAAGGAGGTGAAGATTTTGTGTAACTTACTTGATAAAGGAGCAAACAAGCCTTTGGTGAAATTTTGAGAGAGATTTGAGTTGTTTTGTAGCTTCTAGGGCTTGCTGGGAAAAAGCACATCTTCTTGCCCAAGAGCATAGTGCCTGAGGTAAAAAAGGTAACACCAAACGCTCTAAGTGCAATGCCTGTTGCCTACGCACAACACCGATATCCTAAGCACATCGCCAAGAAAAATTTCGCCTCTGACTCTACAATTTGAATTTTCCAGGCCGAGGGAGTGAAAACTCGACCTTTGAATGTGAAAATGAGTTTGAATGGGATGTGTTGGTGGTCTTATACTTCATGAAATTTAT
Source organism: Pinus albicaulis (assembly GCA_034641835.2). NCBI lineage: Eukaryota > Viridiplantae > Streptophyta > Pinopsida > Pinales > Pinaceae > Pinus > Pinus albicaulis. Next base: position 13,028 of record JAXQQM020062741.1, read on the forward strand.
TATTTGGGCCTTGGGACCCACTTTCTTCCTTTATTATTCATTTAAACTTTTGAAACTTTACCCTTTACTTGACTCTTTCCTTTGACAATTTGATCTTTTGATGACTTTGAGAACTCTTTGAATTTGACATTTTGGTGTTTTGGCATCTTTGGAACACTGAGTTAGCAAATTGGGATGGTGAAATTATTACATTTTGAAAGACATAAAATTACATAATGAAAATATTAAAAATTACATTTGAACTCAAAATTACATGATGAAATAAGCATTTCCCTTTACAAATCATCTTCACATGGTGAAGAGATGCTTATTGGATCACCCTATACTTATTGGTCTTATGCAATGGAATGGAGTTTTATTGGACCTTGGAAACCTTAATGACCTAGTGAAACCTTGAAAAACCCTAAAAGACCTAATGAGACCTTGAAGGAATGAATTTCAAAATGACATGACTGATATTGACTTTATGGATGGTGCATAGTCAGGAAGGAATGAAACTATGTTAGCAAGTAATGAAATTTGAGGAAGAGTGATGTTTTTGGACTAGGGCTACCATTAGTGACTAATTTTTTGCATGACCTAGTGGAATGAATAAAAATTTCTGAGTGGGACTCCTAAAATGATATGAAAAGAGGAATTTTTATCACTGATGATAGGATGCAAATATTGACACTAACACAACTGAGAGGGGCTGTGGCATTCTCTAAAACAAATTTAAGATCTGGATATCATCAGGTCTGAATTAAGGATGAAAACATCCACAATACAACCTTTAGGATGAAATATAGATACTATGAGTTTGTGGTGGTGCCATTTGGGCTAACGAATGCACCAACCACATTTATGTGTATGATGAACAACATCCTTTTCCTGTATTTGGACAAATTTGTGTTGATTTTTGTAGATGACATCCTACTTTACTCTAAAACTAGAGAATATCACGAAGAACATCTTAAATTAGTGTTCCGATTATTGAGGGAGCATAAGTTGTATTCCAAACTCAACAAATGTGAATTCTTCCAAACACAAGTTCAATACTTGGGGCATGTCATTTCAAAAGGAGTGTTTGTAGATCCTGAAAATATTAAGGCCATAATGGAGTGGACCACTCCCCGAAATGTCACAAATGGTAGATCCTTTATGGGATTGGTTGGACATTACCAATAGTTCATTCAATATCGAGCATCCAATCACAACCTGACAATGGAAAAGACTATAATTTCAATTGACATCAGAGAGTGCAACTAGTTTTGTGCAGCTTGGGAAACTACTCGCGTGTTCACCTATTTTGAGAATAACAAATATAAAGAAGGGAATTTTGGTTTGTATAAGTGATTGTAAGGAAGGACTAGGTGGGGTATTAATTTGATAAGGATAAGTTATTTGTTATGATTCGATGAAATTTAATGATAGTGAGAAAAACTATGTTACTCATGACTTGGAGCTTGAAGCAATGTGGAAACATTAAAAATGTGGAGGCACTACATGCTTGGGAGAAATTTTGTGTTGATGTTAGACCATGGAGGGCCGAGATATTTGTTTGGTCAATCCAAGTTAAACTCTAAGCAAGCCAGATGGTTGGCTTTGGCCCTTGAATTCAAGTTAGAGATAAAGCATATTAAAGGTAAGGAAAACAAGGTAGAAAATGCACTTAGCAATGTGAAATTAATTTCAAAGAAAGGATCAAAGAGGCATTGCTACATGAGGAGCATTACTAGAATGTGAAGGAATGTTTGCAGCAAGAGCTAAAGCGATCAATGAAAAAGAGATACAATCTCACTAAGGATGGTATGTTGTTTTTCAAAGACAAATGGCATGTGCCTTGTGTAGTTGACTTAAGGAATCTCATCATGGATGAGTTTCATAAAATACCTTACTTAGGTTATCCTGGTTATTGAAAAATGATAAAAACCATAAAGGAATGTATTATTGGCCAGGATTGAAGAAGGAAGTTGATGAACACCTTTCCAAGTACCTAGAATTCCAACAAGTCAAAGTAGAATGCATGCACCCAGTAAAATTGATACAAACAATCCCAATTCTTGAGTTGAAATGGGAAGTAATATCTATGGACTTCATTACGGGATTACCAAAAATAACCAAACAACATGATGCCATTATGGTGGTAGTGGACAAGTTGAGTAAGGCATCTCACTTCATAACTGGCAAGTTCACTCACAAAGCCATTGATTAGATCATATATTCATGAAGGAAATATTCAGATTACATGGCACACCTATGAAAATAATCTCAGATTAGGATGGCAAGTTCACTTCGAATTTTTGGAAGACATTGTTAGCTATTTTATTACCCAACTTGGTTTTAGTACCACATCGCATCCTCAAACAGATGGTCAAATGGAGAGAGTGAACTAAATTTTAGAATACATGCTAAGAATGTATGTCATGCATCAACTAAAGAAGTGGGAAGAACTCCTACGATTAGTAGAGTTTACATAAAACAATAGGTACCAAGATTCATTGAATATGATCCCTTTTGAGGCATTATATGGTTGAAAATGTAACACTCCTATTAGTTTGGATGAACTAGGGGAAAAAGTGGTTGTTGGACCTGGAATGCTAAAATAAATGGAGAAATAAGTAATCAAGATTAGGCATAAACTAAAGGCAACCCATAGCAGAAAAAATAGTTATGTAAATAAACAGAAAATACACAAAGAATTCCAAGCGGGAGAGCACATATACCTCCACATTAAACCAAGAAAAATCTCATTGAAACAAGGGTATTGTCTTAAGTTGGCACCTAAATTTTGTGGACCATTTCAAAATTTGGAAAGAGTGGGGTCAGTACCTTATATATTTGCCTCACCACGCACAATGCAATCACATGATTTTTTTCACATCTCTTTGCTTAAGAAGTATGTACATGACACTAATCATATTGTGTACTAGTCTACGATACAGGTGGAAACTAAGGGAGAGTTCCAATGGGAACCACTGTGAGTCCTAGACTAGAGGAAAACCACACTCCAAATTTAGTAATATAGCAAGTCAAGGTAAAACTGAAGCACTTTAAACCTAATGAAGCACCTTGGAATATGGCATAACAAATAAGGGTATTATACCCATTTTTTATTTATTGACGAAGTGGATGTGAGAGCTATGATTATAAAGCTCAATTTTTTTCTTTTGTGTTCTAGTTATAGAAACATCGAGGATGATGTTCCTTTAGGGGGGTGGGGTTCGTAGCAATAATGAATTTCTACCCTTTTTTTTGTATATGTGGTCATAATTGTAAAGGCTAGTGGCAACCACAACTGGCTAAGACAAATCCCGTAAAAAAATAAAATATTAAATTTTTTTCTTAAAATAATGGAAATACAAAATTCTAGCATGGAGAGAGTAACACGTAGATCCAAGTCCGGGGGAAAGCAAAGAAGTAGGAGAGTCGTATCTAGTGGCCTAACATATCAAACCACCATCTAACAAAATATAAAAGATGTTATTAGATTGGGGAAAAGTGTCCACGTTTCTTGAATTCACAACATGAGGGAAGGCGAGGTTCTATATTCTTGCATGATATGAAAGGACTGAAGGAAAAACAAGAGACAAGAAGGAAAAAGCTACAGAGGAAGAAGCAATTATGACATGAAAATAATGGCGAACGTTGGAAATGGAGTGGAGGAGCTATGTTAGAGTTTCAATTGAGTTATGTGCTTTGAACTTGGGATATTTTCCCCTTGTATTAATGTGTGGTGGTTGCTATATTGTGTGTGCATAAGATTGAATGACTAGTGGGATGCTTGGAGGAGGACTGAGCCATGGTTGCTTTCCAAGTAAATTGATAAAAAACTAAGTTCTTGTTGAGTAATCTAATAAATAACTTAGTGCTTGTTGAATGGGATAATAAACCACTCGGGTGCCTACTATAAGGTTGGTAAACCACTTGGAAATGTGAGTTGATCCACTAGGGTGCTTGCCGTGAGGTTGATAAACCACTTGGACAATGCAATATAGACATCTACAATGTTTTCCTTCAAAATAAAACTGGTAAACCACCTAGATAGTGGATTTAAACTCCTGGAACTAAGCAATACCCTAGCTGGGCCTTGGGTGAATTCCTTTAGCAAGCATCCCCTTAGATTTGGATTCAGCTCAAGGGTGGAGAGCTAGAAGGGAGATTGTAGTGTAGCTGACCTATGGTTGGGTGGAGAGTTGAAGTCCCTCCAATTTCCAACCATTTCAAGTTATTCAAATAATTATAAATACTTATGCATAAATGAACTATGGATGATGAAAATTGTCTAATGTGTTATTAGAAAATTTATGGTTCCCTAATATTCATGAAAGTTTGTTGAATTCATTGCATGTTCATGGTGAATGATTTTCCATACATGTCTCTATGGTTATGTGAACTTCTGGAATTATGTGATGGTTATTTCTTCATGAACTGTAAGGTTACTTATATGAATAATTATGGTTGTATAAGGTGTTTTTTCTAACTATTATTTCAAATTCTTTTACTTATCTAACATGTTTATGAATTTGATTTTTCATTGTCATTTTTGTAGAATATCTCACATGTTAAGAAGGTAACTTATGTGTTGTATTTTAAATGAGGATTCAATTGGTACTGATGGTCATTTAAGTTTAGGGGTGATGTTATGATTCTATGGTTCATGCACACTTGTATATTGTTGTGATGTCCTGAGGATTTTTTGATCAATACATGGTTTGTAGTTTTCTTGTGTAATCCAACATTTGAAGCCATGTCTCGCTATTGATTAGGATTTGATGTAAGTTAGGCCTTGTTGGTACTATTTGAACTCTTTTGGACATGGTATAATGCTTTGAAGGTACATTCTCGGAAATTGTTCCTTGTCTTTTAAATTTGGTGTACTAAGAAAATTCCATGCCTTAAGTACTTTTGATAAATTCCCTTGAATTTACCTTCTCTACAAGCCCTAGCAGTAATTCAAAATTTAGTTGGTATTGGATGGCCCTTTTAATGAACTTATATCCAGGCCGGATATAAGCCTGAATATAATTTCATCTCCTAAGGGTAATTGTATCCAGATATTCGAGGGGACAAATTCCAAATTTCATTTGTGGATGCATATGGTAATCTGCACATACAGACGCACAAGGCATGTGCTCATCGAAAATGGCCCAAATTCAGTTAAGATTGGATTTGTTGTTAAGTGAAATTTATAATCAAAGATCTGGGGTGGCACTTGACATTGGTGGTTCATATGTGAAAGTCCAGATTTACTCATGACATTGAAGGTGTATCTAGATCCATGGTTGGCATGTAATGTACACCCTTGTGGAGCTCCGAATGTATGTTAAGACATATATCTCTTGACATAACCAAATAATCTAGAGGTCCAGGGGTTTATGATGTGTTAACAATGGAAAAATGTGCAACGTCTTAGATTTCTTTGGAATAATATATAAAATGAAATTATTGCATCATGTCCAAGGGAAGAACCTGGTGGGCCCCATGTTGAGTCTAGGTGGAAGTGATCACATGGAGTCCTAATACTGCCCACCACTCACCACATGTTTTCATTTGTTCAACCTAGAAGGCATGGAAATGAAAACCCCAAGCGACATGACTTATATGTGGAGACATGCCCCTTTTTTATGAATTGTTATGGTGACACGGAGGCCACATGAGTGCCATGTAACCTTACCACTACCCACAACCCGCCACTGGGAAGTTTGGGTATGTAGTATGAAGGCATCGATGAAGAAAAGTATAACCCAACTATGGTTTTAATGCAAAACCTTTCCACCTTCCACCGCTCTCCATTGTAACTAATGCACAATGTAACAAGGAATAGGTGGTAGTGGTGGAGTGGTTATGACAATTGCTGTGAAAATCTCTCATCTATCGAGGTTTTCAATTGACAAGACCACCCACCGCTCATCAATTCCCTCTCTAGGCCCTTGATAATGAGATACCTCCTAATTATGTGATCGCAACATGGCCAAATCAATGACCCTCATTCACTCCAGGCTCCCCTTGGTTCGCTGGGTGTCAATAGGGGGGGGTCCTATGTGGGTATTCTCGATGAGGATCCCACTTTAAAAAGGAAACCACCTCATGGTGATGCAATTATAGTAAGGGATAAGTTAATGGCCTACGTTCACCTGAGATCCCCTTGGTCTGTCGTGAGTTAATGGGTATGGGGGGACCTAAAACGGAAAAAAACCTGTGTTAAACCCACCCTGGTTTTTGGGAACCTAGAACCTGATATAATGGGAGAGAATCATAAAACATGATGAGTAAGGGCTAGGTGGGGCATGTGCTTGAGCTGAAATGGTAGTGCCATGTGGATGCCACACGAGAAATCAATGTTGACATGGCCTAATATGATTACATAAATTTTCGAATGGTCATAAATTTCAATCCAAGAGTTGGATTGAGATAGAATTTATATCACTAGAAATCTCTTGAGAAACAATGGTGGCATTTTTTTTTTAGTTTCAGCAATGTTGGAAAAGAGGATTTTTGTAACCTCATCTTCATAACAAACCTTGGGATCGAGTCAAATCAATAGGTAACACGTCTCGCAACTCGAGTTAGTTCAAGGGGGTGTGAGGGAGTGTCACAATACTAAATAAATTTGAGGAACATACTTCTGATATGACAATACTAGACTGTTCTATTTTATTTTATTTTTATGATGGTACCAGAGTATTATCTTTTGAAAGACTACTCAATGGAAATGTTAGTTGTTTATAGTCTCTATGGCATGCAATCTGTTATATATGTAATTTACAAGTTGAGTGGTTGTTGTCCACACCATTTCTTCTGACCCTGGTACAAGGGACCAATCTTGGTGTTTATTCTTATTATTTGATTACTTTATATTTGATAGTTTTGTTACTTTCTATGTGATCGTTCTAATTTTTAAGGTTCACTTGATGAAAAATATGCTAAAATAAACTATTACAATATTAAATTAATCAATACATGTATGTTGGAGCTTTCCAGTGTTCAGTTCCATGCAATGAATGTCAAAACTTTAACTCCAATCCTTATAAGATCACAAAGCTAAAAATAAATTCCACAATGAAATTTGCAATACTGGTATGAGGGTAGTGATCCCATTCCCAAAAATTGATTCAAAGATATTAGTTGGTCAACATAAATCATTTTCCCTTAATTCGAAATTTGATCAATTCCCATACCATAAAAAAATTGAGGAGGAGGATATCACCTCGTCTAATTGGGATTGAATCCTTACAATTAGTAGTTGATTCAAAATTATATGTAATTCCTAGCGTCCACCTCTCAGTAGCACACCATGCAACAAACATATATAGGCAAGCCACACCATAACAAACTCATACAAGCCATCAATCATACCAGATTCTTAAAAACTCATACATACCATCAATAAGACCAAATACTTACAAGCTCATACAACACAAACATCCCTAAGAGGAGGAGGAGGAGGATGTATTAGGCCAGGAAAGGAATGCGAAAGGTAGCGATTACAACAACGAATGGAATAAAAAGGATCGATTGGTTCAATGGTCGTGATTTTCTAGACTGTGAGTTGATGTAACAACAAGTATCAATGAGGGACTACACAATTTTAAAAGATTCTCATTCATGATGGGAGTGGTAAGAGCATCATGTATAAAGTGTTTAAACCACAATTCATCATCCAACCATGGAAAGTAAAAATGCAATCCATTTTATCATCTTGTTTAATTTAACAACTAGTTGAGGCACTAAATAATTTGAAAATTTTCCCATCCACGATGCATCTAACCATGGAAAGAAAAAAATCGAATGGCTCATTCCCTATTGTTGCATCTGATAAAAAGGAGTAGTGCCTCATTTACACCCTAGGAATGGTTCTCACGATGCAAATCCAATTTTTAGGCTTCAATAGGTGAAACGGTTCAACAAGTTCAAGGTCAACAATAAGAATCGGTGTTGGTTATGTCTCAATAGTGCTTCTTTGCCATTGGTGGGTTGGTTATTCAATAGATTCTTCTACTAAAACTATTTCTTCTACCCTTGATAATATATGGACTCAATTAGATTGTATAAAAAAATGGAAACGTAGATCCCTCCCTGGTTTCAAGTTTGGTTTTCACATCAATTTTAATGCTCTTCTCATCACAATTTGATGCTGTTTTGAACTTGAATTTAAAATATAAAAATGAAACACAACAAATCTACTCTACTTTCACATTTTTTGAGAAATCACACATACATACATAAAATTTAGACACAATATTTTTTGTCAAACTGACCTGAAAAAACCCTAAAGGGAAAACCATAAAGGAAGAGATAATTTAATTTATTGCCAAAGATTTTTATAGCAATAATTAACAACAATTAAATTCACTTATCTCACTTGAGTTTGCCTTGAAATTCATGTTGACAGTCACTCAAATTTTTCCCTAGCCAGTGTTGAAATTTGTACCGAATCAGCCTCAAATTCCACAAAGATAGTCCCTTGAAAAATCGGCTCAGACTACCTTGAAAAAAATGCTCGATAGCCACAAATTTCAACCTAACCAGTCTTGAAAATCACATTGGAGTTCAGTCAGTATATCAAGAAGATGTCTCGATATGCATGCCTCCTCTTGTCCTTGAGATCTATGTTGATTTCCTTCTTGTTGTATTGTTGTACAATTCTTTCTCTATTAGGATTTTCCTTCTCAACCCCCTTTTCTCCTTTCCTCTCATTCTCCTTCAATTTCCCGATCTCACATATGAAGAATGAGTAATGAATTACATGCAAAGTGTTTTTTCCCCATTTTTATTCTCTCAATGAATATAAATATCTATCCATAAGATCAAGGGTTGAGATTAGACATTAATATCTCTCGATCAATAATGAAGATATCATTTCACATCAAGTCCCCCTTTTCACTAATTAACACTCCTAGTCACTTTAATAGGTTAAAAGTGTAACATGTACTTTATAACACATAAAATGACTTTTATTTATTTATTTATATAGTCACTTTAATAATAAAAAATACCATGCACTTTTGTCATCTCACAAAGTAAATAATAAATCACATGATTTTAATAAACTCATAAAGTCACTTTTTCACAACGGGTTCACTTTACCACTTCTCTTAGGCTAGGCACAAGCACTAGGAAAACTTTCCTTGGTACCATTTTGCAACACTCCCTCTTACCCAAAAAGGTGTTACTCACCACTCTCATCTTGTCCCTAAAGTAAACATGATCGCACCTTGGCAAGGATTTCGTGAGAATGTTTGCAACTTTCTCATCAATGGTTATGTACTCTAGCTTCACTACTCCTCTCTGAACATAATCCCAGATGAAGTGGTATCTGATGTCAATATATTTTGAACTTTAATTAGATACTGGAATATATGTGAGTTTGAAACAAGTTTTATTATCACAATATATCTCGGTTGGTCTCAAATACTGACAAAATAAACCATACAACATTTTGCGAAGAAAAATGGCCTCTCAATTGACCTGACTAGCTACCATATATTTCGCCTCTATAGAAATTAGTGTCATTGATCTATGTTTCCTACTAAAACATGACACCACCACTAAAACCAACATGAAACAAGATCCTGATGTACTCTTCTTGTCTCTAGCACTACCTTCCCAATCTAAGTATGTGTCATAACTCAACCCGACTCCATCCCCTTGGATATAGTCCAATCCATAATCCACTGTACCCTACAGGTACCATAACACATGTTTCATAGACACCTAATGCACCCACCTGGGCTACACAATTAAATGACTCAATGTATTGACTACGAAACAAATATGTGTTATGTTATTAACCAAATACATCAACAAACCAATCAACTGATGATATATCGTGGGATCTACCAACTCAGAATTTGAAGCATGTGACTTATTCTACCTGGTAATCATAGGCATGGTCATGGCCTAAAATCCTCCAGATTAAATCTCCTCAGTATTTCCATTGCATACTTTCCTTGTCCCAAGAAGTATTCCCATCGTCCTACCAAAAAATCAATCCAAAAAAATAGTGCATCATTCCTATAGTGGTCATTTCAATCTCTAAAGCAAGGTCTCTCTTGTAGTGCTCAATGAGTTTCTCCTCTCATATAATAAACATATTGTCTACATACAATACACGAATGAACATATCCTCACCAACCACAAGGTAATATAGGTTAATATCTACATCACTCTTCTTGAAACCCATCTGTTGCAAGTAGGAATAAATCTATGAATACACGCTCTTGGTGCTTGCTTTAGCCCATATAAGGCATTCTTTAGCCCACATACATGAAATTCTCTCCCATGCACCTCAAATACTTTTGGTATTGATATATACCTCCCCATATATGATCTCAAAAAGCAGTTTTCACATCCATTTGATGGATCTTCCAACCCATCTTCGTTGCAATGGAGATCACTGATCTGATCAAAGTGTATCGAGCCACTGATGCAAATCATAGTCAAATCCTCTACATGTTAGAATCCACGTGCCAAAAAATTAGATTTGTACTTCTTTATGCTTCCATTCATGCATATTTGATCTTGTAGAACCATCTTGATGTCACCACTAATTTTCCCTCAAGTCTAGGAGCAATATCCTACACATTGTTCTTCATGATGGAAGCATACTCTTCCACCATGGCATCCCTCCAGACCTACTTTCCTACAACCTCCTCATAGCTCGAAGGGTTAGACTATACAATTTACTCACCATAGCCAAATAGCCATCAAACCTCTCTGGTGGTCTTCTCTCCCTAACTGACCACTTGGGATTTCCCACTGTCTCTTGGGCTTCCTGCAAGGTATCGCGAATCCATATAGGATTTCTCTTCCTTGAAGCAACCTCTTGAACTAGGGCGGGTATATCCTCCTCTATAATCGGTACCCTTGATGATGATGCCATAGTGGTCCACTTTGAACCTATGCTCTGGGAACCCATGCCTAGTGTACTTGTAACCTGTGGATCTGTCACCCTTGGAGCTTGTGAACCACTAGGCCCCTGTGATCCTCGACCCTGTGTTGAACCTTTATGTTGCGCACTACTATGTTGTGTACCTTGCTGCTCTACATGACCCAAATATCTCTACCTCCTGAAGGATCACTCCTCCTTGAACCTCACATCCTACCTTACCACCACCTTCCTTAAGGTTGGAATATAAATCCAAGAAGCCTTTGAGGTCTCATTGTACCCAAAAAAAATCCCTTCTCCATTGTGGACTCCAACTTTGTCCTCTTCTCTAAAGGGACATGTGAATATGTAAGGCACCAAAAAATCCTAAATTACCCCACCTATGGCTTCCTCCCATTGAAAGCCTCATCAAGAGTCTTAATCCCCAACAATGAATATCATAAACAATGAAGATCATAAACACAAAATAGGACACAAGATGTAGGCACTCAACCAGGGAAAAATCCCTATGAAGGGGAAAGCCTAGTCAAATTCTTCCACTAGTAGATTGAAATCAGTTTGAGACAACCTTGACCTTTTGACCAATACAAAGACACTCCTCCATCCATTAAGTCAACTTCCCATGGTGGAAAAACAAACCGTAGTATAATCCAAATTAGTTATTTAACAAGAATATCTTCTCTTTCTGAAATCCCGAAGTTTGCTTCTCCACTTCAGCCCTGCAATTTTTGAGATACATTCTGAATCTTCGGCTCCTGTAGCTTAGTCATAGTTTTTCACATTTGTGGTATAAACTTCAATTTTTTAACTTAGACTTATTTATTATTCCTTCGCTTGTCCTACTCTCTTATCTACTAAGATTTCACACCCCTTTCTTAGCTCATTTATTACAGAATGAAATCATACATCTTCTCTCCCAAGTTAGGTCGAATGCTTGGTATATATAGTGGTTCAAAGTTGTACTTTTTGAAGCCGATTTGATCTTAGGGAAGGTCGAAGGGAAGGTCGACTTGATGGTGGAGGAAATAATGACCCAATTACAATAAAAAATAAATTTTGTTTCTTGACATGCAAAGCCCAAGAAGGGTTTTTGACTTTGGCTTTAAAAAAACCTAAAATCTTACAATGGAGGCTTGACCTAGAAGCATGAAACCCATGCTTATAAAAATAATTTTTCTTTTCATAATGATTTTCTTTTTCTTTTTGACAAGTGCATTACATCATGACTCAAGTACAATTATGAAGAAAAACACTAGTTACATTCTTCAACATGGTAGTATATACCAGTGCTCTCCTCGACTAAAACATAAGTATGTACAACTTCCCAAAGCGGACTCCAATTTCTTTTTCTGAAGTGATGCTAGATCCCTTGGGATACATGAGGACCTATTCGTCATGGAACACCACTACATATCCCCTGTCCTCAATAGAAAATATAGAAATGAGGTTCTTCTTCAACCCTGAAACATACAAGACATCTATCACTTTCAAGGGAGGGTATGACTCCTTTTGAAAGGATATGTCCCCCACACCAACTACTCTGACATTAGATTCATTTCCCAACACTACCTCCTGATCTATGTCTCTCGCAACTATATCTATGAAGTTCTCTCTAAAACCTATCATGTGGCATGAAGCTCCACTGTCTAAGTACCACACGTTGCAGGATAAATCTATGACAAGTATTACCACCATACAAAACTCTCTGTCAAATGGTGTGGAAAATGCATCTATCTCCACAGAATGTACAATGTTCTTCTTCTTTCCCTTTTTATTGGGGCAATGAAAGGCATAGTGCACCATTTTATGGCAAGAAAATCATATCACTTTTCTAATTTCCTCTTGTACCTTACATTTCCATTTATAGCGTGGTCCCACTCATGGACCCCTTCTGGGACTTCTTCTTTCCCTAAGCCACAAGGGAAACATTCTCCTCCTAATCCTCCCCACCATGTTGGCTACCACTCTTGCATTCATCCTAATATACTCCTGAATCAAATCATCCCACATGCCCAATTTGGAAGATGCTTCCTAGCCATAATGCCATCCACAAATCCATCCAACTTCTTGGGGAAGATAGTCAATGCCATCCTGAAAAATTATTCATCAAGAATAATCTCTCCCACTGCATCCAAATCATCTATCACTTGCATGATATTGTTAAGGTATGAGGTCACTACATCAGTTTCTATCATCTTGGTGTTTCTTAGTTTCTCATGTAACACCATCTTCCTATTTTCAGTAGTGTTTTAGTAAAGTTTTATCAAGGAATTCCACATCTCGTAGGAAAATTTCTTCCCTGATACATGAGGTATAAGGTGGTATTTAATCAAATCAAGAAGGTTTCTCTTAGCCTTCACATTGCGCTTGTTGAATTCTGACAATTGAATAGGATCAATAGGTGGTTGTACTGCCTTCTCGACATTATCCCACAACTCAAACTCCTAAAGAAGAAAAAATATCCTTTCCTTCCATGGGCCAAAATTTTATGCCTCACTCAATCTATCCACCACCCTCAAACCATTAGCCATTTGACCTTCTCAACCAACACAACTATCCAACACTGAAAATGGGTAAAATATCTCCCTCTCAACCACCAAATATCTGGGTATGTAGATTGGTTATGCTTGTTGTTCAACACTTCTTAGCTGATAAGCTCATTGTGGCCCTGATACCATGTAGAAAAATTAAACTTGTAGATCCCTCCCTAGTTTCAAGTTTGGTCTTCACATAAAGTTTAATGCCCTTCCAATCACAATTTGATGCTGATCTAAACTTGAATTTAAAATCTCAAAATGAAACACAACAAATCGACAACACTTTCAATTTGTTGAGAAATCACACATGAATGCATAAAGTTTAGACACAATATTTTTGGTCAAATTGAATTTGGAAAAAACTTGAAGGGAAAACTAGTGAGAAAGAGATAATCTATTTTTTTGTCAAATTTTTTTACAACATTGATTTAAAAAAATAAAAAAAATCACTTATCTCCCTTGAATTTTGTGCTTGAGTTTTTCTTGAAATTCACTTTGATAATCACTTGAATTTCTGCCTAACCAGTCTTGAAATTCATATTGAATTAGCCTCAAAGTCCACAAAAAAAAACGCCTAAAAAATATGCTCAGATTGCCTTGAAAAAACGCTAAGTAAAATGTGAATTTTAGCCTATCCAATCTCGAAAAATCACATTGGAGTCGAGTCAACAAATCAAGATGCCTTGATATGCATGCCTCTTCCTGTCCTTGAGACCTGTGTTGATTTCCTTGCTGCTCTATTGCTGTACACATCTTTATATATGTGATTTTATTTCTCAACATCCTTTTATCCTTTCCTTTCCTTCTCATTCACTTCTCATTCACTTCTCCAATCTCACACATGAAGAATGAGTAATGAATCAACATGCAAAGTGATTTTCCTCCTTTTTATTTTGTTAATGAATAGAAATATTTATCCACAAGATCAAGGATTTTCATTAGATCTTAGCCTCTATTGATCACAGTGGAGATCTAATTTCACATTGACCCCCTCAAGTCCCCCTTTTCATTCATTAACACTCCTATTCACTTTAGTAACTTCAAAGTGCACCATGTACTTTATAACACATAAAGCGAATTTTTTTTATAATTTATTTATAAAGTCACTTTAATAATAAAAAATACAATGCACTTTTATAATCTCATAAAGTGACTAATAAATAACATGACTTTAATAACCTCATAATGTCACTTTTTCACAAGGGGTTCACTTTACTACTTTTCCTAGGCTAAGAAAAAAACACTAGGAAACACTTCCTTGGTACCATTTTTCAACATATTAGTGTGAAAAATAAAGCAAGGAGTAGATTATTACTTACTAATTCCCACCCTTTTGATTTATTCAAAATAGGGGGCTTCGCTTTGCTATTACTAGTGTTGATCCAAAAACAACTATTAAAGCTACTGATATTTACTCTACCTCACTTCGAGGAACTATTACAAATATATGGGCATCAAGCAATATCAAAACATAGAGAAGAGTATATATTTGCAGTGAATGATCTAGGCAGGGAAGGATATGATTTGGGATTGGAAGGATCTTGTTGTAACTAAATCATGTGATTCAATAGAAAATGGATAGGAAAGGGTTAATTGTTGTTCGTAAGTCGAGATGTCCAATCTGTCAGTTCGAGCAAAACCCTTAATGATACCATCAAAATATTTGGATTGGACTGGGGACCTTCATATTCATTTCAAATAGAACACGTTTTTCTTTATTCGCTCATATACTGAGTTTTCAACTATCAAGCAATCTCATGTAGCAATCATTGGTCAACTCATGTTAATTAAGCCACATGAAAATTTAATGGAATTTAAAGGTTCACTACAATTTAATAACATAATCAAGTGGTGTGCCTAGGTTCAATGTGTGAACCAAGTTATGATACCAAGTGTAAGAACCCTCCAAGACATTATACATATCCATAGATGCAATTTAAATTATAAGGTATAAACACTAAGTAGTAACATCCACCATATAAGAAATATATGAATCAAAAGTGACAAATGCATCAACAATTTCATGTCATTAGTTACATCAATCATGAGAAGATACAATCATCGGTGGTCAATTCAATAAAACACAATTACCATTCACTGAGAAATTTATATCTTGAACTCTGAATTTTTGTTTTCCTTGCACTCTCTTGACGTAGTCCTCATGAACTAGTTGAATAGCTCGAACGAGCTTCTCTGACTCATCGATTGATGTCCCAACATTTTCTTTGGCTCTCTTCTTCCCCATAGAGCCCCGAGTTGGGATGTGGCTGTATGGAAGACGAATGCATTAGAAAGTGGAGGAGAGCCCTCAAGCTCAAGAAGTTACTACTCACAGGACTTCCACCTTCACCAAACTCACCATAGATCTCAATAGTCAATCAAAATGAAAATTGTCATTAGGATATTCATCCAACAATATGGTGATATAAAGGTCCCTTTCTCATAAGTGGTTCCTTATTTTATAGAAATTTTTAATAGTGACACTTGACACTTGATGCAAAAAATTATTTTCTTTTTTCCAATATTTTGATTGGTCATTTATCCACGTGTCAGCCCCCCACCAAATATCTCATGAAATTATTTTCTTAATTTCATATAAAATACTATTTTATCCCACCCACAAATGTTACCCTATTTCTTTTCTTAGTTGTCACTTAATCTCAATTTAGACTCCCCATTTTGTGTTCATTAACTTAAGTCAACAGGTAGGTTTCAATTTTTTGTCCCCTAATTACCCCCTATTTTTTCTCAAGTTAAAATCTTAGTTGGAGATTTTTGTGTTATGTTCTTGCAACTT
Source organism: Pinus albicaulis (assembly GCA_034641835.2). Classification (NCBI taxonomy): domain Eukaryota; kingdom Viridiplantae; phylum Streptophyta; class Pinopsida; order Pinales; family Pinaceae; genus Pinus; species Pinus albicaulis. The sequence continues at coordinate 29,232 of JAXQQM020062741.1, forward strand.
GGATGTTCTCTCATGAAATTCATTTTCTCAAAATTTTAAATTAGTATTCTCTAATTTCATGTACAACCCCACTTTTTTTAATAAGAGTAAATTGTCATTGGACTAATGTTTCTATTTTGACATTATGTCCCCTTATCACACACATAATATTTTCCAAGTGTGAGGATGGTAGGATTACTTATTCAATTCAACTTTTACAACTATACTTATTCTCCCTTTCCCAAAGATTTTTAATTTCTACTTTAATTTTACTCAATACCCTCTTAATTACATTGTCTGTTTTAGTGATTATAATTGCATGAGCATGAACCATCATTTACCTTCCAATTTTTTCCTATTTACAAGTGTGTCATGTCAGTTATGCCTTTCAAGAACTTCCCCTCAAAGTTTTAAGGTTACCATTTCGCTTACACTTCAAGAATCCATGACTAAGAGGGGAACCTGGGCACAACGATATAGACCACTCTCATCTCCCGTGTCGCCATTTTTTGTGAGACTAATGGTGTTGGGATCAATGCATTCATCTTGATGCATGCTCCCTAGTAATCCACATGATCGACCCAATTTTGGGTTCACCCTCATGACATCATGAGCTTCAAGGCGAAGACAACCAAATACCTTCCAACCCAAGTCACAATAGGAGTGCTAGTAGGTGAAATTAGGGACGTCGTCCCACCCCTTCCATGAAATTCAATTTGTTTTTCACAACCCCATTTCCCATGTGTGAGTCATTCAACCAAGAAAATGACACGTGCTTGTAGCCACTATCATATCATTAGTAACGATGGTAGAATATTAGTTAAAAAAATATTTTAATTCTAGTATCAATAGTATGAAATAGATGAAACAAGAGGTCATTAACTCATCACATCCATGTGCATCCTGGTGGCACCTTACGACACTCAATTAGCCATTAATAACATATGCTCATAAGGTTAGCCATTGATGTATTTACATGTGCTAGAATTTCAATATCGAAATCATCATGAATATGCATAACATAATCTTCAACATAATGTTAATTGAAATCAAGTATATAGTCATCAACATATACTAAAAGTATCATCACAGTTACACATAATCATCAAATAGGTACGTCACATTCATGACCAAAATCAATAATAACATCAATCTGGTACATCAAAATCATCATCACATCCACTAATAATAATAGTATAAATAACCAAATCCTCGACCTGAGGTCCTTAAAGAATAATATATGGGCCATCAGGCTATATCAAGGTTAAGATAATGTAAAAACTAGTCAACTAGAGTGGGGCACTACAAGGGGAAAGACAACAAGGCTTAATAGGCTAGAGAAGGGAGCTAACCCAATGTCTTATAAAAGTCATATAAAACTTAATTATATCCTTGATTATTAGTTAATAATGTTTTAATTAAACCTTGTGGGGGAGTAGTGCATGAAGGGATAACTTGGCCCTTTCATTCCATGCAATTAAAGTTACCTCTACATGCAAACAAATAATTATTATTGTGCAGTTCAATTTTTGAAGGAATGGAGGCATAAAGTTTGGGGAGAGACTATCATTTAATATTGGAGAACCCAACCTACTATAAATTGGGAATCCACCCCGCTAATTCTACTAGCCTTGGAAATTTGGGAAATTATCTAGAGTGAACCAATTGTGAAAGCTTCAACCAAAAATTTATAGAGAATTGTGGATACACGAAATTATATTAACTGTAATTAAGGAAAAAATGCTACAACTAATAGTTCCCTAGAATGGTGGCAGTGAGATTTCTTGGCTAGCTTATGATGGAACCCAAGGAGATAAGTAGGATGACATGCGATAATGTTGAGCCAAAAAGAGGATCTCATTGATTGGGTTGTGTAGACTCATATGGACAAGGGTTGTGGAATAAGAGTTGTTGTAAGTAATTATGATAGTAGGATTTGAGCTATGGGAAGGGAAATTAGAGCCATTCATAGGAAGAGTGAGGCACTTGTGGATTCATAGCCCCAACTTGGGCATGGCATCTATTGTAAATAGAATTGATTTAGCATGGAGTCTATGGTTATATGGAACATCCTTCTTTTGTAGCTAGTTGCTATGATTGATGATACTCATGGGTATTGTTGATTTGTTGTTGGCATTGTGCATTTTTTAGTTGAGTTTTATTTTCCTATCAATTCCATGTAAAATATTGATGTCAATGTAATTAGATAGATAGGTACAATACATTTTATTTTTGCTAAAATTTTAAACATTCAAAATGATAGTCACATAGTCAAGCATCAACTCATTGTAGTAATTTTAAGCTAATATTTATTTCGCTAAACCAACCTTTGAAATATCCAACACATTTTACAGGTCATATTTCTATTAGAGCAAGTTTATTTGGGAATTTTTGGGTTTGCACATAATATATGCTTACTTGACTTAAAAAATCCGAGTCCATGTGAGAATTGTACACTATTAATCAAAATATCAACACAAGAAAGGTTAAGAAGCCAATCTAATTCTTGGAAATGGAAGAAGATCTTCATGAAATACTCGTGGATGAGGATAAAATAATCTTTACGATTTTTGGAACTCAATAAGCCGAGATTTAGAGGAGAATGGTTTTCCTCATGGTCATGCTTGAGGAAAAAAACAACTCCATTTTGGAGAAATGTGAATCTCACGAGAAACCAAAATATCATGAGCCAAGGAAAGAGAAGAAGGAACAAAGTCTTGATAAAGGGGAATTTTGTGACCAATCTTCTTAGCACCTATTTAAAATGGAATTGAAGATCAAAATCAAGCCCTACAAAGATGAAATAGATACACTTAAATTGAATAACTGACTGCAACAATTAATTGCACATAATGTGCAAGAGATGTAGAAAATAATTTGGCTATACAAAAGTTGGAAGTCCATGCAAAAACTTGGTGGAAGAGCTACACTAAAGCATTTGAGTTGGGGGGAAACCCACTAACAACTAAGTGGGATGTATACAAAGATATCCACAAGTCCCAATTTTACTCTATCAATTTTGAAGAGGACCAAAATATTTAGTGGCACTCTTACTAGCAAAAGGAAAGGAAAAAAATTATGAGAAAACTACAAGGTTGCAGAAGCATGCTATCTAGATAGGAAAAAATGCCTCAAACCCAAATGTGGTCATTAAGTACATGAGTGATTGTCACAATCACATAATAAGGCAAGTTATGCTATTCAAAACCAAGACCAATATGAGGCCAGTTATAAGCACAATACATTGAATTTGACAAGAAAATAGCCAATGGGTTTGAAGTAGTTAAACTAGCTTGAAGGGGAGGGAGAGATAGAAAAATAAGAATACCACCTCCATGTTTTATGTGAAAGGAAATAATAACCATTGTGGCCATTGCACATCAATGGTCACATGAAAGAAAAATGTTGGAAATTGCATCTAGAGTTAAATCCTTAGAGCCACACATACAATAATCCGAAGAACAAGAATATTCTAATGAAGCATGAATGGAGATAGAAAGAAATTCATTTGTGGATGAAGAAATTATTTTCACAACAATGTAGATGGAGGTGAACCTAAGTATTGTCCATCACAAAGAGAAGGGATGGAAAAGTCATTCGATATCAAAAGTCAAACTAAGAAGAACAAAGTAAATGAATTTTTCAATTTGTTTGAGAAAACCTCATTGTAGAGGACCTAGTAAGTAAGCTTTGTTTGAGAATGCATTATCACCCCCATCCATACCCTTTGGGCTAGGAGGATGCAAACTTAAAATTTACTAAGAAATGCAAGCTTATATTCGTTATCATTGCAATTTTTTTTTATGAAATGGAAATTATTGTAATGCCTCTTGATGTTTATGGTGTAGTGGTTGGTAACCCCCACATGTGTGTAAGGGATGATATCTTCGTGAGTAGGGAAAAATAATACTACCTAATCAAGAATGGTAAATCATTTATCATTAATGCATGGAAAAGTCTAACATTATGAATAAAATATTCATATATATATATATATATAATTCAATTAAATACTATTATAATATTAATAAATTATAAAATTATAAAATAAATTAACATTAGGCATTAGTTTCGAAGGCAAGGCTAGTCAACTCCTATATAAGGAAAACCACCATAGTCATGTAAAGCATCCAATCCATTATTCATTAATAAAAATATTGCATTTGATTATGAGCATATTAGTGAGTATGAATGTCTAAAAACGTAAGCGTATGGTTAAATTTCTCCATTGGTATCAAAGCCCGCGATTTATGGCAAGCACCACACCCCCCCTGCAGGTCGTCGGTCCTGTCGGCCCTCCACCTACCATCGATACCCACTTCGCTGCATCAAAACTCCCTTTCTACTGACTCTGTGCAGCTCTCACTGGGTAGTGGGTATACTCAATCCGATCTGTTAAACCATGACACCTTGTATGCACGCTGTCATGGCCACACAGTCGTGCAGCCACCTTCCTTCGAATTCCACAGTTCAAGTACCCAAATCCAATTTTCTGAACCGTGGCCGACAACCGTTAAAGAATAGTGTCGAACGACGCAAAAAAAATCGTTTCCTGGTCAACGAACACGAGGACGAATCCTGGCACTGGATCGATGGGCGCTGGCGGATTAACTTGTCCCCTCCATGAAACCATCCACCTCGCTACTGCGTTGTGTTGTGTCACCGGGTCGCTGCGTGCAGTCTGCATAGGTGCTTTCAACGCTGGCCACGACTGTTGACAAAGTCCGACTGTTAAAAAGTCATACAACTGATACAGTGTGTTTTTTGTTTTAACGTTGTGTGGATCTAACTCTCGGCCTTACCTGGGATGCCTAACCCAAAGGGCATGAAGGAGATTTGATCATGTGACCTTCCAAATGGAAAATTATTTAGCAGGAGGACTTTACCAGTTGAGTTAACTCTTGAGACTCATATATGGTCTTACTGTTGAAATATATACATTAATCATAATACGAGTTTAAAAAATTATGTAACATATATAATTTATAAATATATAATTTATATAATTCATAATTATATAATTTATAATTATATAAGAAATAAATAAATAAAATTGGGTCCTCTAAGAAAAAGAGGAACAAAATGGCAAACAATAATAACAATGATGTAAAACAAATCCAGGAAGAACTCAATAAGATTAATAATTGTCTTGATAATGTTGAGAAGACAGTTGGTAAACAAGAGAAAATGTTCGATGATATCACAACTTTAAAAAACATGATGAGCGAGCATTTTGGGAAGACTAAACCACCCTCAGCCACGCAAAGTCCTCGAACTCCGGAAAACGAAAATTATCCAAACCATGGATTTTTGAGGCACGAGCAACCGTGAATACCGCAACTACACTTCGAAGGAATCCAATATTACACCAAGTCCCCCAAAAGAAACCATCTTAAAATTAAAAACAAGTTACCTAAGTATGATGGTAAGGACCATAAGGGCGTCATTGTATGGGTAAACAAGATGGACACCATTTTTTTAGTAAACCCACCACTTGGCAAGCAAGAATAGGTTATGACTACATCCAGCTACCTAGAAGCAAAAGGATATGATTGGTTCTTATGTTGGTCTTCTAAATGTGCAGCTCACTCATTCAATTGGAAAAATTTCAAAGATGCCCTGCTCAAAAGGTTTCATGACAAGGAAGAGGATGACGTACACAAGAGGTTCATCCACCCCAAATAGAAAGGATCAATGAGTGAATACACTCACGAATGGGAAATGTTAGCAGTAAGGCAAAGGGGATTTTAAGATGGAGAACTATTAAAAATGTATCATTATGGCCTCAAGGATTACATTCTAGAAGAATTAAAATGATATAAACCCCAAACATTGAAGAGGCCAGACACACAACCATAATTATCGAACGGAAATATAACTCCATAAAGCACAATATACCAGTAATGGCAAGTCAAATAGTTACTCCAAGGGGAAGTCAAGTAAACCGTCCTCAAAGAGCACTAGTGAGTATGCTCCACCACCAATGCGCAATGGAGAAAAACAAAAATATAGTGTTGAAAGAAAAAAAGATGGAAAGTGTTGGACATGCGAAGACAAGTGTTTCCCAAGGCACAAATGCATGACACAAAAACTTTACAACTTTGAAGAAGAGCAAGAAGAAGATTCTTCAGAAGATAGCTCTGATGAAGAAAACAACGAAGAAAACGACAATGTTAATCTAGATTCAGAAGAAGACATGCCGCGAATTTCTCTGGTAGCCATCACTAGAATAGCTCAGCCACAGACACTAAATCTTAAAGGCCATATCAAGAAACAAAACATTATTTTTCTAATAGATTCAGGAAGTACACACAACTTTGTAGATTTTAATATTGCAAAGAGTCTGAACATTTTTTCTTATCTTGTAACAAATTTAAAATTCATGGTGGTGGATGGGAAACAACTAGATGGAGTAGGGAAGTGCCACAAAGTCAAACTACAATTGAATGAACACGAAATGGAGTCTTGTTTTTATATAGTCCCCTTAGGAGGAGCAGATGTCGTTCTATGAGTACAATGGCTACAAACACTAGGCACATATTCAAAAAATCACCAGAAGCAATTCATTAAATTAAAAATAGATGGGAGGAAGTATAAGTTGTTTGGGTTCCAAGACCCACCTACTCAAGTCATCTATGCTCAACAGATGAAAAAATTTATTCTCAAGGGAGCCCCAACATGTTTTGCACAATGTCAGCAGTTGGAGTTATTATCGATGGAAGGGAGTCAACAACGTTCAGAAATTTCATCCTTGATCCAAAAGTATGAGAAGGTTTTTCAATATTTTCCAATGAAATTACCCTATGAAAGGAAAATTGAACACATCATTGAAGTCAAACCAGACTCGACACCAATAAACGTTAAACCGTATCGTTATCCCCATCATCACAAAACATAAATAGAATGATTGATACAAGACTTTTTAAAGCATGGAATCATTATGAAAAGTAGAAGTCCATACGCTGCACCCATAGTACTGGTCAGGAAGAAAGATGGATCCTTCCTATTATGTATAGATTACAGAGGGTTAAACAAAATCACTATTAAACCTAAGTTTTTGATCCCGTTCATTGATGAGATGCTAGATGAGCTACACGATGCAGAATATTTCTCAAAATTAGATCTGAGATCAGGTTACTATCACATACGAGTAAGATTAGAAGACGTCGAAAAGACAACATTTAGAACACACGAAAAAAACTATGAGTTCAAGGTTATGCCATTCATATTAAGGAACACCAACTACCTTCCAAGCTACCATGAATGAAATTTTCCACCCATACTTGCGGAAGTTTGTGCTAGTCTTTTTTGACGTTATCCTCGTTTACAGTAAGACATGGAAGGAACACCTCAGGCATCTGGAAGAAGTACTATTGGTATTAGATAAGAACCAATTCTATGCCAAGTCATCAAAATGTACTTTTGGGAAAAAAGAATTTGAATACCTAGGACACATTATATCTAGGGAGGGAGGCAAAGTGGACCCTAACAAAATTAACACAGTCAAAGAATGGCCCAAACCCAAGAACGTATCCAAGCTAAGAGGATTTCTAGGTCTTACCAGGTATTACAGAAGATTTATAAAAACCTATTCACATTTGATAACACCCCTGACCAACTTGTTAAATAAGAATGCATTTCAGTGGAATAACCAAGTAGAAAAATGTTTCGAGAATCTAAAGGAAGTAATGTCAACCACGTCGGTACTAGCAACTCCAGACTTCTCTAAAATGTTTGTAGTAGAGTGTGATGGGCCAAGATTCAGAATTGGGGCCGTATTAATGCTAGACAACCACACGATAATATTCAAAAGTAGGAAACTTAACAAACGGGAGAGTTTGAAATCAACTTACCAAAAAGAGATGCTTGCCATCATACATGCCTTAACAAAATGGTGACAATACTTGCTGGAGAGTAAATTCTCAATCCAAACTGAACACAATAGTCTTCAATTCCTACTCCAACAAAATACATTGCCAATAGAACAACATAAGTGGATGGAGAAGTTGCCAGCCTTCGACCTAGAGATATCGGACAAGAAAGGGAAGGAAAATGTTGTATATGATGCACTCTCATGTAAGGTTGAAGACAACACAACATGCGTTGCCATGCCATAGTAGTCATTCTTGAATGGCTAGATGAAATAAGAGTTGAATATGTCAAAGATGAGGATTGTGACTCTATGATTGAAAATATCCTTCAATATACCAATTTTGAGTGGAAGAATGACATAATATGGTACAAGGGAAGAATTTACCTAACACCAACATCCAGATTTAAGACAAAAATTCTAAAGGAATTACACAGTTCTCCTACAACTAGACATGTTGGTTTTTTCAAGACTTACTATAACATACGATAATCATTCTATTGAAAGGATATGAGCAAGGAAATCCAAAAATATGTTGCAGAATGTTATGCTTGTCAAAGGAATAAGAGTGAAAATATACCAACCCCCGGTTTACTACACCCACTACACATTCTAAATAAAAAATGGGAGGATATTTCGATGGAATTAATTGAAGGACTACCTGCATCTAATGGAAAGGACAAGATATTTGTAGTAGTGGACAACTCACTAAATATTCCCATTTTAATGGCTATAAAAAAAATTGATACAACTAAGCAAAGTGCATAATATGTGTTTTGTAAAAACATATACAAACTACATGGGTTTCCCAAGGCCATATTAAGTGATAGAGACACAAAGTTTAAAAGTAATTTTTGGAAGGATTTTTTCCATCAAGCATGAATATATCTCAACATGAGTTCGACCTATCACCCCCCAGACAGATAGTCAAACTGAAGTCGTAAATAAATTCTTGGAAACATACCTTTGTTGCTTTGCCACCAAAAAACACAATAGATGGACCCAATGGCTACACTTGGAAGAATGGTGGTATAACACCACTTACCACACTTCAGCTAAGATGAGACCTTTCCAAGCCTTATATGTTTATGATTTTCCCAGGTGGAAGGACTTTGCACTACTCGATTCTAGGGTACCAGTAGTGAAAGACCACTTAGAAGAAAGTAAAAAAATCATTAACTTATTAAAAGAAAATCTAACGATGGCATGTAATAGAATGAAAAAACAAGGCGATCAACATCGCACTAAAAGAGAGTTGGACTAAGGAGATTGGGTCTTTGTTAGGCTCCAATCTTACAAGCAATAGTCATTAAAGTAATAAGGGAAAAATAAGCTATCACCTAAATATTATGGCCCATATCAAATAATAATAAAAATAAGTAGTGTGGCTTATATATTGAAGTTACCAAACAATTGTCGAGTTCATAACACCTTTCATGTATCAAGTCTCAAGAAAGTACTAGGAAAAAACCAAATAACCCAAACGGAGATACCAGAGACCGATGAAGAAGGAAGAATCGTCCTAGAACCTGAAGGTATACTCGTTACCAGAGAAAAGGTTTTACAGTTCAAGACAATTAAGGAGTACCTCATCAAATAGAAGAAGCTATTGGAGGAAGACTCATGCTAGGAGTCAGAATGTTTTCTTCATCAACACCCAACCCTACCTATGCTTTGAGGAAAAAGCATTTTTAAGGGAGAGGAAATGTTATGAATTAAATATTCATAACTATATATATACAATTAAATTAAATAATATTATAATATTAATAAATTATAAAATTATAAAATAAATTAACATTAAGCATTAGTTTTGAAGAGACATTAGTCCAAAATACATGTCTCTCTAATTGGCAAGGCCAGTCAACTCCTATATAAGGAGAACTACCTTAGCCATGTAAAGCATCCAGTCCATTATTCATTAATAAAAATATTACATTTGATTATGAGCATATCAGTGAGTTTGAATGTTTAAAAACGTGAGTGTACAGTTAAATTGCTCCATCTAAGATCTTCCTAGTGAGTGCACATAAAGTTAAGTAATTAATCAACTCAAATAAAATGTATGTACTCTTATTTTTTAGACAAATCCATAAATAAATTAATTCATAAGTGTGAAGGAATCCTTTTAAGGATGAGTGAAAGAACATAACCTGGAGCCCCCACTTTCAAGCAAGTCATAATAGACAAAGGTAAGAAGAAGGTTGAGGGTTTGCAGATTCCGGGTTCCTCTGTTACTCGTAATCGGGCCAGCAAAGATGAGCAGTTCTCAAGCGGCATCACGGAAGAAACGCGGGAAGGCTTAGACAGAAAGGCCGAAAAAAGCATGGAACAATCTTTGCCAGGAGTAGATCCGTCAAGGAAGGAAGCAGATCTAGACAACAATGCCCACCCAAACCCCGATCTGGGCAGATCTGGTGAATCTGGGGGAAAAAATGGCCAACCAAAATCTCAAGGACGATGTAAACCAAAAGCTCTAGACAGCCTCAGGGTTAACATCATTGACCCAGATCTACAAGAATACTGGGATCATATGTCTGTTTATGCGGTGATCTGCAAATTCATGGGGTTCTGGCCCAGTGAAAAAGCTCTCTGTGAATGGATCAAGCAAGTCTGGAAACCACGAGGGGAAGTACAGCTTCACCTGGGAGCCAAAGGATTTTTCACTGTTGTTTTCACCAATCTGGACGACAAGGACCGAATCTTTGAAGGAGGCCCCTATTTTTATGCCTCTGCGGGCCTCTATATGCGGCCTTGGAAACCCAACTTTGCACCCGAACAGGAGACCTTCACTCAGGTGCCAGTTTGGATCAGGCTGTTCTCTCTGCCAATAGACTACTGGAGGCCAGCCGCGCTGGAGCAAATTGGCAACACGTTAGGCACCTTCGTCCGTGCTTCTGAAGCCACTCTTCAAAAAAGGTACACAACTTATGCTCGCATCTGTGTTGAAATGGATGTCTCTGGACCTCTCCATGAAGGACTATGGTTAGATTATAGGGATGAAACCTACTTTCAAACCATTGACTATGAGCAGATACCATTCAGATGCCGAAAATTCCATGAGCATGGGCATCTAATCAGAGAATTCCCTCAAAACAGAACGGAGGAAAGCCCCAAGGGGAAGCCCTCACTGACCTCGGATGGTTTCATTCGACCCACAGGCAGACATAGAGCCAACCGCAAAAACCCTCCCAAAATTGGGGATCCAAACACTGGTACAACAAATTCTTTTGGAATATTGAGCGAGGAACCTCAGAAGGATAAAGAAGAACAAATTCAAGTAGTAGAGTCAACAAAAGGGACAGATGATCAAACCAAAGAAGCCCTCGATTCAGTGGATCCAGAAGACAAAGACCAGGAAGAGGATGAGGACATGGTTCTTAGTGAACAAGGCACGGAGGACCTGGAATTAGGCGAGATTTTGGAAAAAGAGGGGCTGGATCTTAACCTAATAGTGGAACAGTGGAAACAAAAGGGGCTAGACAAAATACCAGAAGAGGAAATTAACAAGGTTAACCAGCTGTTCTTAACCAGACAGGATGCAGTAGCAAAAGGGATAAAACGAGGACGTGGAGCAACTAAGGGTTTGGGCATCAAATCACAAGCCATACACCAAACGCAAGCCAGCAGCCAATACAAAAAGAAACGAGGAAGAAGATATGACAAGGATGCTCTCCTCGAATTGGGACAAATGCTGATAAACTCAGGAAACATGAAAGCCCTGGAGGCTTTCTCTTTCTTCTCCTAAAACTGTGTTAACTATGAAAGTCCTCTCATGGAATGCAAGAGGACTTGGGAGCCTCAGGAAACAGAGGCTCCTGAAAAAGAAAATCACACAAGAAAAACCAGATATGATTTTCCTCCAGGAAACCAAATGCACAAATCAGAAATTAGCTGAGCTGATTAAGCGTTTGGGCAGACATCTAGAGCATCTAGCGGTGGAAGGAACAGGCATGAGTGGAGGTTTGGCCATCTTATGGAGTCCGAATTACTTCCATCTCATTAATGTTGAAGCCTCAAAAAACTTCCTGGCCCTACAAATGCAGATTATCGGGGAAAAAGGATCCTTCTTATTTACCAATATCTACAGCCCTCAGCGTTTGAATGATAAAATACTGTTGCTCCGACACTTAACCAGTTTGCACCACAGGCACAGCACCTCTCAGGCTGTATATGGAGGGGACTTTAATATGATAACCTCGCTCGAGGAAAAGAAGGGGGGTACCAGGATCTTAAATAACGATGTCGGGGCCTTTAACACTTTCATTCAAGAAGCCAATTTGGTAGATATCAGGCCTCGCAGCGGTCTTTTCACTTGGACAAACAGACAAGGAGGAGAGAGGCTGATAGCATCCAGATTGGATCGATTTCTAGTCTCTGAAAGCCTTCTCCTTGAAGGGAACATCATGAACTCTGATATCCTCCCTTCTGGGGGTTCTGACCACTGGCCTATTTCTCTGCAAGTCTCGATCTCGAGCACCCCCAAGAACAGGCCCTTCCGTTTTGAAATATTCTGGCTTACCCACAAAGACTTTCTCAGTAATATCAAAAAATGGTGGAAGGAACCTCTGCCCGTAGAAGGAACGAAAATGTTCAACTTACAGGCTAGGCTCAAGTTTATTAAGGCACAGCTTAAAACCTGGAACCGAGAGGTCTTTGGAGACATCTTTGCAGACAAACGCCATTTGGAGCAACAACTGGAAGAAATCCATGGCAGCTGGATCCAAGGCAGCACATCACAGGAATCCATTGAGAAGGAAAAGGAGCTCATGAAGGAATGGAACGAGGGATGTGAACAAGAAGAAATTATGTGGAAGCAAAAGTCGCGCAATCAATGGCTGAAGGAAGGCGAAAGGAACACTAAGTTTTTTCATAGGTCTGCAATTGATTATCGATGCAGTAATAGAATTACGAAAATTCAAGGAGAGCACGGCGAGGTGTTCAGCTCACATCAGGACATAGCCAATCAACTTCGCAGTCACTTCCAATCCATTGCCATGGAACCAGACTGCGATCGACGAGAGGCCATAGCCAAGGTAACTTCAACCATACCCCACCTCATCTCAGAAGAGAAAAACAGTGCCCTAGAACGACCAATCTATTTTCAGGAGGTGGATTCAGCAGTCAGAGAAATGGCAAACGGGAAGGCGCCAGGACCGGATAGCTTCACGGTAGATTTCTTCAAGGCTTGTTGGGAAGTGGTGAAAGAAGACTTATGGGGAGTGGTGGAAGATTCAAGAACTTCTTCCTCCATTTTGAAATCACTAAACTCTACGTTTATTGCCTTAATTCCCAAGGAGACGGATGCTTGCACTCCCTCCAAATTCAGGCCCATTGCACTCTGCAATGTAGTTTACAAAATCATTTCAAAAGTCATAGCTAACAGATTAAAACCTATCCTACCTCTAATCATCTCAGAGGAACAGTCCGGTTATGTGGAGGGGCGACAGATCATGGATAATATTCTGTTAGCCCACGAAATGATTCACACGCAGCAGACACTCAGAAAGGCAGGCATGATAATTCAATTAGACCTCTCAAAGGCCTATGATAAAGTAAGTTGGGATTATCTAGAGGCCGTCCTTAGAGCCTTTGGCTTCAGCACCAGATGGATAATTTGGATCTTAGCTCTAATCAAATCTCCTAACTATTCGATTTTGGTAAATAGAGCCCCTACTCAACCCTTCTACCCATCAAGAGGCATAAGGCAGGGGGATCCTCTATCCCCCTTCCTGTTTGTCATCCTTATGGAAGGTTTCAGTCAGCTCATCAAGTCAGCGAAGGAGAACAATGTGATCAGAGGCCTACAACCTTTAAACAACTTTCCGGCCACCACGCACCAACAGTTTGTGGACGACACCATGCTACATGGCATGCCTACTGTGAAAGAGGCAAAAGGACTTAAGAACATACTAACCTTGTTCAGTCAGGCTTCTGGAATGGATTTCAAATTTGAGAAGTCTTCGGTATTCCTTTTTAACACTCATCTGGCGGTTCAAAGGCATTTAACTGAGGTTCTTGGCTTCAGGCAAAGCACTCTTCCCTCCAAGTATCTAGGGATCCCCCTTACAGACAAGCCGTGGCATAAATCTCATTGCGAAAAGCTACTCACCAAGCTCGCAGAAAAGTGCAAACACTGGACCAATCGAGTCCTCAATTTGGTAGGGAGAATAGTAATGACCAAAGCAGTTCTACAAGCCATTCCAAACTACATGCTATCGATTCTCCTGGCCCCTAAGGGGGTCCTTAAAAATATTAGAACTATCCAAAGGAATTTTCTCTGGTCGAGCAACTCTGGCAAGCAAAAATGGGCGCTTGCGGCTTGGGACAAGCTTTGTAGGCCCAAGAATCTTGGCGAGATAGGGTTGCAGGATCCTGAAACTACCAACAAGGCCAATGGGGCCAAGCTCTGGTGGAGATGGTTAACTGAACCACACACTCCCTGGGTAAAATTATGGAAAGCTAAATATGCAGCAAATTGGCACCATCAGGAGCTAGTCAGAATAACAGATGTTCCGGCAGGCTCCCCCATCTGGAACATGGCTCAAGACAGCCGGCATATAATTCAGGATCACTGCTTTTGGGAGATAAGAAATGGGCAATGGGCTCTCTTTTGGGAGGACGCTTGGCAGCAGCTCCCGAAATTGGAGGCCCCAAATCTTCAACCCTTGCAGCAATGGTTTCAGGAAAGAGGGAAAACAAAAGTTCATCATTACTGGGATCAGAGTGGGGAACCTCAGCAATGGAGAAATTGGAATCCAACTCCTCCTCCTTCTAATGAACTTTTGCAGAATTTGGCTGACACCCTCAATACCACACTCAGGCAAAGAGTCATCAGGGAAATGCATAGGCCAGACATTCTCCTATGGGGCAAGCTTTTCGGCGGCTCTTTCAACCTAAAGGAAGCTCGGCACTATTTGGATAACAGAGAGGAGCAAGACAAGGTGGACTGGTATGAAAATGTCTGGGCCGGAAGTCTATGGCCCAAAATTAAAATATTCTTATGGCTCATTCAAAACAGGAAGGTCCTGACTTGGGAAAATCTCACAAAAAGAGGGTTCACAGGGCCCTCCCGATGCCCCTTATGTGAGCAACAGGAGGAAACCACCAACCATATCTTCAATAGCTGTGACTGGACAAATCATCTTTGGGAATGGCTTCAAGAAATTTTCCGCCAGACGGACAGACAACGCAATTCAATCCATGACACCATTACCAATTGGCGCTCTCAATATTCTAATAGCACTATGGTAAACACTCTCTGGAGAAACAGTCCAGGATTCCTGATTTGGAATGTATGGAAAGAAAGAAATAATCGGATTTTTCAAAATCATAGCATCTGGCAGCTTGATGAAATAAAACTAGTCATTATGCAGGGGCTCGCTGAAACAACTCGTACCTGGTGCAACAAAGAAAAGACTGAAACGGTTTCTCCCAACGACCGCAGAATACTTGGCATGTTCGGACTCAACAATGCAGCAGAACTTATTCTCAAGCAAATCGCCCTCCGACCAGCTCCTCCTCCTGTCACCTGGCAATGTCCACCCCAGGGATATTGCAAGTTGAACTTCGATGGCGCAGCAAGAGGAAATCCAGGCCCAGCCGGGGCAGGTGGCGTTCTACGGGATGACAAGGGCAACATAATCCACATCCTAAGCAAAAACATGGGCGAAACAACGAACAACGACGCTAAATTCACGGCTTTGGAACAGGGTCTGCGACTCTTAGTTCGGCTTGGTAAAAGGATGGTCATAGTAGAAGGAGATTCTCAATTGGCCATATCCACAATTAAGAAAATCTAGAACAGAACAAAGCCTAGCAAGGCGATCAAGCACTGGAGGCTAGCTGCGGTCACAGAAACTATAGCGCAGCATATGACATCTCTCAGCGGGATAATTCTGCAATCAGTGCGAAGGAAAGCCAATTCGCTTGTGGACCATATTGCAAACTACGCAGTTGATAACCCGACACATGCCTGGGACACGTGTTGGCACGATCTCACGGACGCTCAACTTCGGGATCAATGCTATACAATATCAAAGCAAGACGTTAATGCAGGTGAGTCCGTAGAACGGACGACAGGTAATCCGTCATCAGAAGAGCAGGATTAACGAAATGGTGATTGCGCCCGTCAGACGGCACACGCAAGATCGGATCACGAGACATCTTCGGGTTCAGCCAACCTTAATGAGGGGGAATTATGATAAAGGAAAAAGCTCTACCCAACGCATCAAGCGAAAGATGCCAGCGTGCGAGGGGTTGGATCGCAGAACGGATATCTCCGATCCTTTACCCGGCTTAAGTGGAGGTACCTTTTGGCAACTTGCCGGGCATGATAGCCTTAAATGGCCTCTCCGCAGCACGCTTCAGCACCACGCCATCCTTTCTATTAAATCCTCTACCCGATCTTTCATTCTCATTCCAACTGTGAATGATCGACCGGTGAGCCTCTCTTCTGAATTGGCAGCTAACTCTCTGAGAGATATCGCAGAAAGCACAAACCCGAACGCCATGGCTGATATGAATCTGCGAAGCATTAAGGCGTCTTAGGCCCTTAAAAGGGCCAAGGACTACTATGAAGCTTCAGTTTCTAAGCGCGGCAAGCAAACTATTGAGGTTCTGGAGGAGGAAGTGGAATTGGCTCAAACAAAGACGGAGGATACTACAATTAGCGAGGAAGTCGACTGGCTTGTGGATCCAGGGACTCCCTCCACGCGCCAAACTCAATTTCTTCAAACTCAAGTCGTAGCGTGGCAGGTGAAAACAATGCTGGCTAAAGCGATAGCCATGCAGGGGGCAGCAGTAAAGGAGACTTTTGCGGCCACTTCAATGGCTTCTGCTCGGAACACCGCCCGCCTAGATAAATTAGAAGTAGCATTCAACTCGCTAGCTGAAGAATTACGCAAGCATGGTAAAGCCCTGGAAAATTTCGTTCGTCGTTTCGAAATTTACCTCCGCCACATACTCCATGTATCCATCGAGCTTCCCTCGGATGATTTGCAGGCCACTGTAATCAGGCAATTCAAGCCCCGGACTCCAGCTACCGACGGTGTGGGCGCTACTCAAGTCGAGGGAGGACAATCCGGAGCCTCCACTCCCACTCTTTAACTGCTCAGCAACTTATGTGTTTTTCTGTCAACTGGTCTTTTTCTTTTAGCTTGTCTTCTGTTAGTCTACAGTCAGCTATCAGTTGTAAGAGGCCATTCCGGCCAGCAGCAAATTTTTGGTATATTTTTGTCTGACATAGGGCAACCCTGCGTGGTAGCCTTGAAGTTTTGTATAAAGGACTACAATGGTCATAATCTGGTGAGTCTTAAGTTTTGTCAATTTCAGTCCTTAACGAGCTCAAAAAGAAGCAGGCCTGTTTACTGTCAAAGCCATAAGTCTTCGAGCTTTCATGATGTAATCTCTGTTCATCCTATAATATAATGTTCCAAACTTACTTACAAAAAAAATATAGGATTGTAGAAATAATCCATAATATATTTATATGAAGTGAAGAAATAGTGGAAGGATTTTTTGAAGAAAGAACTCATAAATCCAAGTAACTCCCCGTTCAGAGTGTGCATTGAATATAGAGCTCTAAACAAGGTCACTCTCAAGAATCAATATCCTTTGTCTTTGATAGATGACCAACTACATTAACTACAACATTACTTCACCATTAGATATCATCAAATTTGGATCAAGAAAGAAGACACTTCAAGATGAAGTAAGCTCCTTATGAGTGGTTAATAAAGCCTTTTGGTTTGCGTAATGCACCAACTATTTTTATGCATTTAATGAATGTTGTTTGCATGCATTACCAATTTCATTTATCATAGTGTGTTTGGAAAACATTTTAGTTTTTAAGATTCTACTTTGAAGGAGCATGTTGAGCATATGAAATAAGTGTTGGAAACATTAAGGAAACATCACCTACTAGAAAACATAGAAAATTATAGGGTTGCTCAGAAATCATTGGTGTACTTAGTGCATGTGATTGGTGGGAGTTTAAGATAGATCCTACAAAGATAGAGTGCATCCTTAAATTCTCCTCTCTTACTAATGTCATAGAAGTTAGAAGTTTTTTGGGAGCTACCCAATATGTAAGAAAGTTCATAGCATTGTTCTCAACTATGGAAGTAGAAATTCCTTCTATTATAGCTAGTGATAAGAGTTTCCAATAGTGTAAGAACTAGTAAGCATCCTTTGAAGAAGTGAAGCATACGATTAGTTGAGCCCCAATCCTAATGGTACTTGTAGAGATATTTATGAATAGAAATTGATGTCAATGGATATGTTGTGGGGGAAATACTAATGCAAGGGGAAGGGGGACCAAGTTTACTATGATTCAACGATATTCAATGCAACAATAACAAAATAACCTACATATGATAATGAGCTCTATGTCTTGGTTTAAGTAGTGAAGAAGTTCAAGTACTATATGTTGGGTAAGGAAACCAATATTCGTATGGATCACTAGCCTCTACAATACCTACAAGCTCAAAGTAATCTCTAACATGTAAGACATTATAAATGGATGGGATGTTTACAACAAGTCGATCTAGTGAATAATAATAAGAAGGGAACACCCAAAAAGTAGACTAATTTTATATATAGACTACGGACGCCAAAAGTTACAACAATGGAAGCACAATTATGCACATGGAGCCATTCCCCCATGAAGCTAAAAAAAGGGAAACACTTGAGCACTTCAAGGGGGTGTATCAATGGTTGCAAAGAAAAAAAGGGGAAGAAAATTTTGTTTTCCACCTTCAAGACAGATAAATATACAACATGGATAATCTTTGTATACCAAAGGAAGAAAGAGCAGAACTAACAATGGAGGCTCACGCCTCCAAGATTGTTGGTTATTTTGGTGACAAGAAGGTTGTGGATAACTTGTAGGGTTATGTTTATCAATGCATGATGCAAAAATAAGTAACTAGATTTATTAGAGGTTGTATTTTATGTTGTACTAACAAACCTCAGCAATAAAAAGCAAGGATTATAAGGTCCACTTCCAATGCCTATAAGGTCGTGGGAAAGCATATCTGTGGACATTATTGGGAAGGATTTGAGGACTAGAAGAGGGCATGGCTACTTTTACGTGATACTAGATAGGTTCAAAAACTTGTGTGTTTGGATGGTTTGCAAGTTGACCATCAAAGCAAAATATACCACAATCTCGTTTTTTAAAAAGTTCAAGGTGCACTTTGGGATTCAAAGGAGCACCATTTCTGAAAAAGATACTAGATTATTTTGTGTATTTTTGACTTCATTGTTGGAAAATTTGAACACTAAAATGAAGAGATCCATTGCCTCTCACCATCATATTGACGGGTGCGAAGAGGTAGTGAATACACCTTTGGTTCAACATTGAGAGGTTACACTCAAAAGCATCTAAGGATTTGTGATGAAAATTTGGTTTACATATAACATTCTTATAATAGAGGTGTCCACACTTTAATTAGTAAGTCCCATTTTGAAATTTTCTTTGGACATTTTGCACCATCTCCATTGGATAATTTTATGGGCATCCTAAAATAGAGTAAAAATCCTCAGTGATGTGTTGAAAGAAGTAAATTTCATAGACAACATAGAGAAAAAGTACTCACAAGTTCAAGAGAAATTGAATAAGTCTCAGGAGAAATATAAGGCCATACATGATAAACATAAGATTGATAAGACCTTCCAAATAATATACAAAGTGTGCCCTTTGAAATATTAAAAAAGGTAGAAAAAAATGCTTACATGCTCAATATTCAACCTTAAATGAACATTTACTCATTAGTAAATAAATGTATAAACCTGGAAACTCTATGAGCCATCTACTGTCGATAAAAATGAAAGAGACCAGTCTTACCTTCCATTGAATATTTGACACTATATGCACATGCATAATCACTAGAGGACACAAGTTTGTAGAGAATTATCAGAATGACCTGAAGGGATGAACAAAAAATCTGGCAAGTAGGTCTGAAGATTCAACTACCAGCTAATGCCAAGTGGTGTTCCAAAGAGAAAGTTGAATAATTGCTTCCTCATTTCCTTAAAGACTAAAGCTTTGAAAGACCAAAATCTTCCAAAGATGTAGTGGGATGCTCCAAAATGGATTGACACATGTACCATATGAATTTTTTGATGCTCAAGAAAAAAGAGATAAGAATTAAAGACACCTCAAAGATAGTATTTATTTTTTCAAGTTTGGGTCATCAACTTCTGGCACATTTTTGGGGTGTGATATCATATAAGTGTTGTCATAGGGTTTTTTATTTTATTTTATTTTATTTATTTTTAATTAAATTCAAGGTGAAATTTTTTATTCTCATTGACATATTCCCAATGTGCTACGATGCACCTAAAACAAATTTTGAATGTAAACATTTGGCCCCAACAAGGTAACAACCCAAATATTCCCATGTCCAAGTGGAAACCGTGTCAATTTACTATAATTTGGATATGGAGAGTTAGTAACATACAGAAATTCACTAAATACTTCTAGAAGCATCATCAAGGTTCCAATAGTTCCTTGGAAACCCTAAATCTAACTCTAATTCTAGCTTTAAAAAAACTAGCTAAATGGGGGAAAAGAGTTTACCTTTTCACTAGTCGCCAACTACTCCATAGTATGAATTTGAGGGTGGAGGAGATAATAATTGAGCAAAGAGATAGAAGTGTATTGTATATGATTGTAGAAAACCATGTTGTTTGATAGCTTCACAATAAGCATAGAAATATTTGTAATTTGTATTGTGATCTCCATAAGATAAGACAATGGAAGGAATAATCCTTCATTAAAAAAAAATTCTTCATAAGAGTTTGTTAGGTATATATCTATGTCCCATTGTGTGCCTTTGGTATTGTAGTCTATTTCATATGTTCCAATTGTTAAAAAATCTCAATGATGTGATTTTAATTATGCTAAATGTTTAAAATACAAAAATATAGTCACATAGTCAAGCATAGGATCATTGTAGTTGTTTTAAATTAAAATACATTTTGGTGAGTTGACATTGGAATATACAAGGTGGTTTACAGATCACAAAATCCATTGGAAAATATACATAATCCTAGGTGATTAAATACACTTTACCATCAATTTCTTGTAAGCAAAGAGTTGCATTATAATTTTTTGGGTTAAAACAAGATAAGAGAATATTTGAGAGTATGAATACTTATGACCGAAGAAGCATGTTCTACTTATTGAATTGAAGATTCAAAATAAATATATAATAACCCTAGGTTCATTGCATCTTTGCATGCATCCAACTATTATTTTCCTTGATTTGAATATTTTGGCTCAAACAAAATGTTGCCATAGTTGTAAAAGTTAGGAGGAGGTCTTAAATATCAATGAAGTTTATGTTTCACCTCCATGGACCCATGAAGATTAAACCTATGTGCAATAGGTTGTTGGGGAGACTAGTTCAATGCACAAGCTCTATACAAATGTTGGGATAAAATATACTTATGTTATTTCTATTTGATAAAATTACCATGTTGGCTTTTAGATTACTCCAAAAGTATCTACACCAAGTTTAGGGGTGCTTCATGTGATGGGGATGCATGGTGTGTTGGTTACCCTTGGTTTTATTGTGATGGACATACTCATTAGAGTTAACTTGATCATTTATTGCTAAACCTTGTCTTTATTCTTATGTGGCTCACTTCCTTGGAGTGTTCGATATCTAAATAACATGTTGAAATCATTCATGATGATGTGCACATGTAGAAGATTTTTTATTGCTTTGAAAGAAAACTCACCTTGGAGTAGGGTGTCGAGTCCTAAATTGCATGTGAACAATTGGTTGTTTTCATGGAGGCTTGTACTTGAATCGAGGATGCTTGGATTGAGAAGTGATCATGTGGATGTGGTGAACCTATAGCTACTATAGACATGGTGGACCTATAACAACACATCATTTAAGAGGGAGCATTAGATCATGAAGGCATTTGGAGGAGTTTTGGACAATTCTTATGGAGTGTGAAATGGACAATGTTCATTTACTGTATAAACATCCATCATTCAAATCCATAAGAGTTGTAAGTATGCATTATATAGGGATTGTGTATTCTCTATAAATCTTGAACCACAAACATCATAAATGATCTAAATTTCTCAAATTTGTTGATTTCTAAAGTATCGATAGAAATTATAGAGGGGCAGTTTCATACTCCCTAGGTCTACCCAAGGTATTAACTAACTTGGTGCAGCCAAGTTTCCTAACAACTAGGGTTGTGTGGCACTGTGACAATGTCAGTGGCCTGACCAAACTGATACATATTTTATCTAGATTACACCTCGCTCAAAGCAAACCCATACTCTTCCCTGAGTCAAATCGTGCCAGGTTTGCATTGTGTGAATAGGCACATGCCTAATCGTTCCCTACCCATGAGTCACTTCAATACTTAAATATACAAGTGTTTAACTATTCACAAGTTAATTATTAAGCATTCATGATCCGTAAACTATCGTGGATATTCCACTGGATATATTGTTACAACATATCTGATAATACTATATTAAAAGTATAAAATTCTACATATATAGTAAAATGCCTTGGATTGTCAGGTCCAAAGTGTGATGCAACATTTTCTAATAGTGTATATATAGAAATCACAGCATTAGTGTATACAGAAATCCGCAGCATTAAATCCTTTTCTTTGGTGTATTACAGCATTTTACTATATACTTTTAATACATATTATGTATGTTAGAAAAATGCTGTGGATTGCCAGGTCCAAGTGAAGAGGGCTGGAAAAGAAAATGAACGATGTGATATTATTTTCCATGGGGTTTGTCAAAGATGCTATCCAAGTTAGCTGCCCTTTGTCTTGAACTTGATTAGCACTGTTTTATGTAAAAGGCCTGTTCTTCTTGAGAGCTGTTCAGAACATAAAGAAAATTTCCACCAGAAAGAACCCGTAAGTTATTGGCAAACGTCTCTGCATTCTATTGGGTCAAGTGGCTTTGGTAGACAGTCAGAGATGTCACTATCAGTTGACAGACCCTTCAGCTTTTGCTAATCTGTTTGTCAGCGCCACAAATGATAACCAAGTCTTATGCATCTGAACTATCTGTTGACAGACACACAATTCTAATCATTACAAGAATCACAAGGATGGATCTTCAACAGTTAAGCCTTTTATAACTTTTCCTTTTTCAATAAAGATACATATAATTATAAAGAAAAACTTGCATCCGTGTGAATGTACTTTTAACTTCTAGACTTGATCTCATTAGATTCCAATCTCAAACTCCTCTGTCTACATGTACAACTGATTGTCAAAAAAGTCTAACAACCTGAATGATATGAATTATCTGATTTAAAGGAAAGTATTCCAAATCTAGGGAAACGCATAAGTAGCCAAATAACAATATAAGAATTTCAAACCATGGTATATTCTACTAGAGTGTAACTAAAAAGAATTTAATTTGGCTGCCCATGTTATATAACAAATTCTGAAACTTATTCCTGTACAAAAACTAATAGTAACAATGAAGGAATGCGTACAGCTGAAAACAAAAAATGAACAAAGATCAAAATACAAACCTAATATGGGGTGAACCCACATAGGTGAAGTTTAAACCATAGACCATGTACTAGAGACAAACTCTATAGGGAGAAACATCCATGTAACAAAAAGAGTTGAGTACTTGTGAGCAGAAAGACTATGGCCGACATCCGAATTAGAGGAGCTGCCAACATCCTTGTCAACCATTGTGAAAGTGCCAATGCTTAACCTAATAATGTCCTCCAAAGAATGATTGGGGCTAAGAAGGCCTGACTATGCTATCCCAGGGGACCATCAGGAACTCTTTGTATGAGTTGTGTGGGAGCGCGCATGTCCCCCCATCCACTGCGCTTCACTCCAAAACCGTACTTCAAGAGGAGGCACTCTCGAACACCTACTTCTAGGTCACTTCCTCCCAAGAGCAATTTTTGGGAGCATGCTCTATAGGGTTTTGGGATGCTCCCTACTATTGAAAATTGTAACTAGGTTCGGTCTTCATTTAAGATGT